>JBBBDQ010001807.1:832500-1192500 GCA_037127315.1 Ascarosepion bandense
TGCGTTAAAGCTTACGACCATCAGTCAGTCAGTCAAGTACCATACGTGATACACTCTTTGGGCGATGATGTCTCTTTCGAGACATGAAATGACTAAGCAGAAGATTTCCCCGCAATAGGTTGCCATTACTTTCTACGTTAGATTGGTTGCCAACCAAGACTATAGAACCCAATCTGTCCTGTTATTTAACAATTAACTGGGGGGAATAGACGGATTAATACCTTTCCCAAGGGTATTTAAGCAACGCCAAGCTCGGAGGATGACCACTTCCGAATACCTTAAGCTGTGATGTGAGGGTGGTGTAATGGATAACGGCTTGAAATGAAAATCGGATAGCCAATTTCGAATTCCAGTCAGGTTCGTTGCATTCACTTATGCGGAAAAGTATAAGTCTACCTCTTCTCTCTTCATTTGTGGTTTAAATAGTAGAATTTGCATCGGAAAATAATAATTATCTCCCGAAGAGTGTTAATACAATATTAACTCTCAAAAATGAGAATTTCTCTTAAAATTTAACAATATATTTCGGCTTAAAAATAATCTACAAACTGCTGATAAGCTGTAAAAAATCAAATCAATCAGTCTTATGTGTAAATATAAGATTTCACTTTAGACACGGTTTACAATAACAAAATTTACCAAAACTACCTTGTCAAGTATTTTCAATGAAACATGTATTAGAGATGGACTGTTGCATAAATACAAAACTTTCTCTATGTCTGTCTGTCTCTCTTTCTTATATATATATATATATATATATATATATATATATATATATATATATATATTGGTGTTAAACCTTTTATGCATGTTTTACATATTTTAAATGTACTCGTTAGACTGTCAAGTTCTCTTAGACCGTGCGATCTAATACACATCGAATCAAACGCTGGTTTCCACTACAAAGAGTGGCGCAGGTTCGAACTCTGCTGAAGAACACACATTTTTCGGATGCGTTGACCAGGTGACGTAATTCATACTACTTTTTCTAAATACGACGATCACCCATTTCATTTTAATTAGATGAGAATAGCCAAATCTAAATGTATGCACATATTTACATCTTCTGATAGATAGATAGATAGATAGATAGATAGATAGATAGATAGATAGATAGATAGATAGATAGATGGATGTAAACAAATTAAGATAGGAACAGGATGAGATAGATAGGTTCACTCATTTATTTATATGTATGTTAACGCTGTAGACTCATCATGTAGAATATAGAGCGACAACTTCAACACCCCAGGTGTTACTGCTGTGGTTTAACGTAGCAAGTAGTTTTTTACGAGTTGGAGTTGCCAGACTCACGTCCAAGCGATTTTGAATTCAGAGTTTTCTTTCTCCTTAACTAGTTACCAATCAATTCTATAGAAAACAGTCTACCATACTATTTAATCAGTCATTGCATAGTTATAACGCTTAGGTTTTTATACTATTCGACCGTTAACTAATCTGCTTGTATTAATAAAAATAAAAAATAGAAGAAGCTTACAGCGATATTCACACTTTCGAGGTGCGTCTCTCAGTCCTTTATTCTTTAAAATATAGTTATATTGTTGTTACTATCCGGTTTGTGATACTCTTCATATAGTTTGTTTACATCTTGCATCCTTAGTTGTTGGTGTGATTCGATGTGCTTTATACAGATTGGCTACAGAAATCACCAAAGTCTAACAAACTACCCAGCATTCACTGCCATTAATGCGCAGGACGATAGACGTAACTGCTTTCTTTCTTTCTTTCTTTCTTTCTTTCTTTCTTTTAATCCTTCTCAACCTCTCTTTTTTTTATTCCCTTCATGCCTTTCTTTCTTTCTTTCTTTCTTTCTTTCTTATTTTTTACCGATTTTCTCTTCTGTTCCTGCAGTGTTTTCTCTTTCGCCGATTATACCATCTTGCATCGCACAGCTTAAAAAAGATCGTCTAGTTAAACATGGGTAACCAGTAAAATAGCAATAAGAATTAATGTCGGATTAGAAATAAAATCCATTAATCCCATACAAATGCTCATTCATATGTATGTTAATAATGTAGACTTCTTTGTAGAGCCACAGCCTCACCACACTAGGTGTTACTGCTGTTGTTTTTTTGTTTTGTTTTTTTTCGAGATGGAGTTACTAATCCAACGTCTAAATTATTTGTCCTCCTTCTAAACTTTTCAGCAACCCAAACTAGAAAGCCCAGTCTACTCCAAAGCTGAGGATAAGAAAATGTGAATTTATGACTTTTGCAAAGGCTTGAATTTGAACTCAACACGACTATTCCGACTTTTCATACTGAGAATAGCTACACCACCAGCAACATCCTCATTCATTAATATTACGTATATATTCTTTAAATGTATACATTTCTATGTAAATATACACATGCACACACACACACACATAATGTTATATGCACAGTCCTAAGTGAAAGAGTGGGTGTACACACACATGTGTTTGTCTTATTATGTTAGCGTGTTCAGATAAACTTCCATTTAAATGTATGAGTATGTAAATCTGTGTATATATATATATATATATATATATATATATATATATATATATAAGTGTGTGTGTGTGTGTGTGTGTGTGTGTGTGTGTGTGTGTGTGTGTGTGTGTTATATGTACGAGCATATGTGTGCCAGAATGAAACGGAAAGAGTGGCGGATAAAATTAGAAAGACATGTAAAGTCTATTTCAGCTATAAAATAATGGAGACTTAGAAAACGCTGGGATGTGTTTGGGGAATCTCGTAGCGCAAATAGAAAATAAATGATGTCAAACATTGGTCAAGATGGCGTCGACTCTGACATTATCTGATGACAAGGAAATGGTGCAGGCCTCAGAGAAAGATGGTATAATCGGTGAAAGAGAAAACACTGCTGGAACAGAAAAGAAAGAAAGAAAGAAAGAAAGAAAGAAAGAAAGAGTGTACGCAAAGTTAGATATATTGAAGAAGTGAACGATTCATATATAAACGATGAATTGAAAAAAGGAAAGAGAAGTTAAAAATGACCAAAATAATTAAAAACAGGCAGACGAAAACCGAGAAATCTGAAGCTAAATCGTAAGAAAAGGAAGGCAAAAAACAAAGAAAGAAAAAAGGAAAACAAAAGACAAAGAAAGAAAAAAAGAAGGAAAGAGAAGCCGGCGCGGTGCGTAAAAAAAATTATAAAATTCGATTGATGAATTTGACTGGACAAGAGAACATCAAAGAAAACATTTCTGTAATGTTTTATTTCGGTCTATACAAACGAGAAAAATATAGCGAATTGTCAGACGATATAGCAAACAATATGACGCGCTCTAAAGTTAGGCTGTGAAACATTATGTCGTTCAGGGAATTCTGGTTAATTTATTCTAATTTGTCTCTGTTCATTCGTTTCATTTTACTCTCAACGAAATATTTTTTGATCTGAGAAATTAAAAGAGAAAAATTACTATAATCTCCTTCCCTCTATAATTGGAACATGAAATTCATTAGCGATTTCATATATTCTATACTTTCTTTTTTAAAACGTTATAAATAATATCAGATCAAGATATGTATGAAATGTCGATCTCGTGTAAATGACGCATAAAGTGATTTTATTTAAAAAAAAAAAATACAATTTCCTTTAAATCGTATGTACAATTCGATTTAATTTTTTTTTTTAATTTAATCTACGATGGTATATCAATATCGACAGTTACTCTTGATATTTTTTCAAAATAGCAAAGTCTGAATTTTAGTACAGAATTACAAATCAAACTACTAAGTAAAGTTCTCTATATAAAAGGAAACATCTAAGTAAGTAATACACAGAATTAAACGACAGTATGACCAACCATCAAACTGCTGTGAAATTCTTAAATACATAATAATAATCTATCTATGAGATGAGGTATTGCAACTAGATAAACTGTTCGGACTGTTGTCCACATCTTTATTGTCATTTTCACAGTGTTATGACCGTTGTACGCATTATCCTTCTTCAGGTGATATACGTTAGATTCATGGCATGACCCAAAGAGTTGTGAGTTCAATACCTGGCCACAGAAGAGGTAAACAAAAACTTGGAGAGTTGAATTTCTAAAGGAAATTAACAAAAACTTAGAAATCCAGATAAAGCATGTCACGTGAAACTAGAAAAATCTACCCCCGTGGACAAAATAAAGAACTCCGTTCGAAAATTCAACGTATACCACCTGAAGAAGGCTGAAGCGTACTTCGTCGAAATGTCAAGAAAATGACAATAAGGATGGGGTTAACAGTCCGAACAATGTAAATAATGTAAATAGTCACAATAACTAACATCCAACCTTAACACAGGAACAAAGCAGAAAACAAATTTGAAACGCTAGACAAACACCTCTCAGTTATCGAAGTTAGACTTATGTATTCTTTTTTTGTTTATGCTGTAAGTCTATTAAAGTAGCTGAAAAGTTTCAGGTTTGTATTAAATTTCGGATTATGCATAAACTAGAGACATTTGAAATTTATCGCTGATCCTCAAAGTTTAAACTTGAATATATTTATATTTTTAAATACTATTGCACAAATATATGAACTATAAACGAAGTAGCATAAAATGTCTTAATAGCAAAACCATTTTTAGAAACTGAAGAACCGAAACGCGAAGTATTGGTTCAGTACAATTTCACTATAACTAGCAATGAAAAACTGTCTGCTATGAAACCCATTTTCTCTACGAGTCTGGTTTAATATCACCTTTCACTGGGAAAAATGTTACCAAGCTAAATAAGGTATTTTAGAAAGGTTATCGTCTCCTCTTTTCAAAACTGAAAAACCCTCATTTAGGCCACCTCCGAATTTGAAATTATGAACCTAAAGTAAAACGTTGCCGTATTTCACTATTATCAGCCGATATATATATATCAGTAGTCATGGATATAACAGTGAAACAGTAAATAATATAAGAAATTACAACATAACAAAGAACTACCAGCTTTATATGCCTCTTAGTGAATGAAATACTGAGCAAACAATCATTATTTACGGACAAATAATTTGAATTTGGCAAAGAAAATAGTCTGCAGGGAGAGAAATTGAATAGTAATAGATATCGTCTTCCCGTTCGTTCTCTTCTTAAAGACCCATACTAATGTTGTTGTAATCAGGTACCCTATAATCACTGTATGTGGTTACGCACGTGAGAACCTGCTTCCGACAAGAGCAGATGTTTGTGATGCAAGGATTCTTGGACGAAAACTTGCGCTTACAAGACACAAAGTTCAGAAGTTTCTCAGGAGCAGTATCTAGATCGATAAGAACTGGGGCTAAAGTACCGTTTCTCATCAAGTTGGCAATGACCTAAAGTCTTCCGAATCATGGACACGGAGACTGTGAAACAAAGCTGGCCGTTCAGTTGGAGGCAGTTCTTTAGGTTGTAAATTTTTCGTTGATGTCGCGACATACTTCATATACTTAATGTACTTCAGGGAGTCCAGTTTATCATCCGGTTTTCCTCCATACATATTGACAAAAATATGCAACCCCTCAATTGCAATTTGGGCAGCAGAAGCAGTTGCATCGGCTACATTATCGCAACAAGACTGGCTCTCATTTGATTTAGGAATAAGCCCCTTGTCCAAATGCAGTGACGTTGAGTCACACCCAGCCAATTGGTGGATGACTGGAAAGTTTTGCAGAACATAGGATTTTATTTTCTCTGCGATTTCATTGATCCTGAGCAGCTTCTTCATATTTCTCTGAAACGTCTTTCCTTCGAAAAAAAACTGTTCTTTGTTCTCGTTTGAGAGAAAGGGCTATTGATGAATAGTTTGAATTGCTCCCCGCTTATGTCCATGGTCTTTTATGGACAGGCCTAATCACCAAAAAATGATGCTTGGTGGCACGTACTTGGCCTTCACGTAGCTTAGGTACTTTGAAAACATGTCGATGTATGTAAACCTAGGCAACCACTTCACTCAGTGAAGCAGAGCACCTGCATCTAAAAGAAAAATTCTGTCAATGGCTAAGATTCAGGTACGTCAGTGGTTAGATGATTTTTCAGCACGAATTTGTCTTTCTCATTTATAAATTGAAGTTGGGAATGGAGTGTGTTAGAATTTGAAGAACGGAGTCGCATCTTTCCAGCAGAACAACCAACCTTTAAAAAATATTCAGGTTAACAAGATCATTTGATCATCAATCTTTACACATTTTTCCAACTCAACAAGCGTATGCACTTGAGAACTTCTTTTTAGTGAGCTCTCTAAAACATTCGCGTTGCTAAATTTCTTCTGGGTAGAATGAACAATCTCCTCGACGATATCACAATTGACTGCATCACCATCAGATGCCGTAAAACCAGATCATACTGATCGTAGTTCTGGCTGCCTTTAATCAAAGGGATTGTGCCGAAAAATTCAATTGAAAACTCGGGTTATATCAACAAGATCACTCTTTCGCTGTGCACTGTCTAGAATCAATTGTAGGCACAATCGTACACTCTTTGCATAGTTGAAATACCCGGTTTCTACAAATAACTTTAGTATTTCGGCCCATTATCACAAGATGCAAATTCCAATTCTATTTTCTCTCAGCACGAATAAAAAGGCTTATGCGTGTCGATGTATTCAATGTCAGCTAGCCATAACTTTGCAATTCTTGATTTTCTCCTGGGGTCATGCATGAGAATATCGAGCACTCTCTGCAGTTTCACGAGGACTGTACTGATCTTATACACTAGGAGTTAATTATTTAAATCGTTTATCTCATCCATATCAGACTCTTCTGGTTTCCCAGACAAATTATATTGCACCACATAACAAAAATTATCTTAAAACACATAAGATATACTGCTCTTAAGAGTTCTTTCAATGCCGAAAGTAATCTCTCCCTCATCTACCTCTACTACACCAGCCGGGCCAGATAACTGAGAAGTCAATTGGTCAGCATCCACCGAAAGCACAGCATCGATGTTTGTTCATCAAGGCTGCATGTACAAAGAAATGTACTCGTAAAGCTCTTGAAACAGCCTTTCCGAAAAAAATGCGTGACATCGAGCTTTTCCGCATATATGGTAGACAGTAACTCAAACAACCCAACACCATTCATAAGACACTTTCTAAGAATCCCATGATGGTGTGAAAGCCTCCCACTCTGGCCATCGGTTTGACATCGACAATTTCTGCAGCTTTCCACCAAAACGGCTGATGAAAGATAATACATGGGTTTGGAATATTCAGCTACAGCTCAATAAATGTTTTACACTTTTCCGTTGACAAACCCTGTTTCGAAGTTTTTTGGTTCTACTTGATCGGAATACCTTTGCAAGCTATGGCTGTTCCGACATTCACGGTCTTGTGGCGCTAGGCTTGTAGATTCAGAACTTTGTATTGTTGTTGCCAGAGTGACGTAGATACGGCAATAACGCCCATCGTATGGAAGATGTTCATGCCGTATAATATATATACATTATAGTCGGCATTGTCTACAACCCACTGGTGACACTGTTTATGAACGTAGGGAAGTTTTTGTCAAAGTTAGATAAGAGTATAGAATTCTGTTTAAACCTCGTGATTTCATCACAGAAAACAGAATAGGCCATTCTGAAAAGTTTGTTGATCAACCATTTCGACCTAAATATGTGGTCATATTCAACACTTAATCCAAACAGAAAAAGTGATATCACAGATCGAGGTCTTACAGCTCGCGCCAAACACTGTCCATCAAAAGTTCGTTGAATGTCTGGTTTGATGATTTGTCTTCAGAAATATCTGCAACATTGGAGGCAACCACTGATATTTAGCATTGAGGTCATGGTTTGTTGGATAGAAATCTATTTAAAAGACATTTCCCTAATCTGCGCTTTAGCAATTTTAGAAGTTACCATGACAAATTTCGCAAATTTGCCTCCAATATTCTCTCGTTTTCGTTTGTCAGTAATAATGACACTTGCTATATTATGAAAGCAAACTACATTTTTCTTTCCGTTCAATCCTGCAAAAAAATAGGTAATCATTATAACGTTCTTGAATATGCATCCTCATTCCATTTTTTTAGAAATTCCTACCATTCCTTCCTGAAACTCACTGAGTGTGTATAACTCAACTTCCTCTTCAAGCCAGGTACATGGTTTGTTAAAAATTGTTAACATGACAGGATTCTCTGGACGACCTCTTCTTCTGCAATTTCCACGAGGAGAAGCTATGTCCTTACTGGAGCAAAAACGAGTATGACATGATTTATGGTACACTGCTTCTGCAGCAACAAGGTCTATACAATTCTGGAGACAGAAACTGTACTTACTTTGATCATACGTCGCCGCACTCACGATGTTTGAAGAACATATCATCACGAAATTGTAAAGTATGAACAATTCGCATAACTGTATTTCGGTCAGGATGCCTCTCTTCAAATAAAACATAATTTCTGCAGAAATAACAATTCTCCTTTCAATAGATTTTGGTAATTCCAGAACGCAATTTCTGCTTCTTAGGGTTGGAAGATTGGGATCTTTCATTTGACTTTTGTAGTCGTTTAACAAAAACAAACTGGCGACGAACTATGAACAAGAACTTGAACAGAAGGAACAATTACTGTTTGGCTAAATAAGGTATTATAGAGCTCATTTATGCCCACTGAACTTGATGAGGTTTTTTAGTCTACGTGTAACTTTCACCTGATCAGTTTCTGTTTCGAAACCATTGTTGCAAGTCACACACAAGTTCTCATCGAATATGACTGCCTGGTGTTCTTCCATAAAGAGAGCAGTTTCAAACGCTGGAAGAAAAGAGATAAAAGCATGTTTAAAGTTTAGTTTGAATACCTGGGAAAGAAAACGATGCATTTAACAACCTGAAGATTTCAGACTTCTTTAATGTTTAAGGAACCGAAGCCCTTAAAATTTAACTCAGGTTTTCATGAAGATTGCTTTTTTCCTTAACAGGAGATTTTTTTATGGAGGAAGGAGATTTTTTTTAATGAAGAACTCAATGAAACAAAGCCTGAACCTAATTTCCTATCCTAAGAAAGGCTGTGCAAACATATTGATATATAACTTGTAAGTGCATGAATGTGAATCACTTACAGATAGCAAAAGAAAGAACTTATTTCCATTTCTACTAAGTACATATCCGCTACTAAACATCTCGTAGAGTCCATGGATGTAACATCCTCCTACATCCTTGCAAGAACCCAGCGATTAGGAATACAAGAGCAATACGGATATTTATAAAAAAAAAAAAAAGATTAAATTGCACAATGACTACATTCGTACTTTTTGTGCAAAAATATAAAAAATGATATCTCCACAAATCTAAGTGCTTGTGCCAAACACAAAACCTAGTTGGTAGAAATAGAAATAGGAAAAAGACGTGCCTCATTTTAATTCAGCAACATTGTAGAAGAAAAGTTAAAATGCAGAAACAAAATTACTGCTGTCCTTGCCATTCACCCTTGGTTGGTTTTACCCTTCACTGATCCAGAACAGTTCAAATAAAGTCCATTTTCAAATAAGCCTCTGTCTCTTATTATACTAATTATTAGCTGATATTCAATAAATTGCCATACATGATATACGCTTGGGCGAACATGACTGACACGATTTTCCCGCAGTAGGTAGCTATTTTCTTCTGCTGGTTGCCAACCAAGGATATAGAACCCAATATGTTCTGCTATTTAACCCATAGCTGAAGGGAGAAGAGATAGATACCTTTACTAAGAGTATTTGTGCGTAAGTGAATGAAACGAATTCGACTGGAATTTGAACTCGACTCTCCGATTTCTTATTCCGAGCCGATAGCCATTACACCACAGCGCACAGCCATTGATACTATCTGATCTATGAGAATATGAAGCAATTACAGATGTTATCGGTAAACATAACCTCAGCCACTAAACATTAGAAATTGACATCATAATGTTCGAATAACTCGTAAGTCACATCCGAAATGAACTGTGCATGAAAATAAGTTACAAGTGTAAAATACCCAAGTGGATTCCAACTTATAGCACCTGTTTATTTTTATTTATTTATTTATTTATTTATTCACAAAGAAAGTTGTGCCCAGAAAAACGGTCGTCAAAAAATTCCATGATGTGAATAATAGAGGAGTTTTTATTTTCTTACAAGATATAAAAGTCCACTTCCAATGATACTAAACATGTCTTGGTAACAGTTTTTCCGGGTACATCTTAAATTCACCCTAAATCGACCAGACTATACATAATTTCCTATCCCCAAGCATTTTAATCGAGTCTTATTTCTGATACTAAACCTTTTAAAAAAGGTAAATTCGATCCATGGTCAATTAACATTCTTTATATTATTTCTTTTTTCTATTTTTCTCTCATATTGATCTGTTCTTTGCCTGCCTCATTAAATACAAAGATCAATATTGATTCAAGAAACAATGGACCATTAAGTTTAATAAACTAAAAAATTCAAACATTATCTTTAAATGTGAAAAGAACATAACTTAAGGAAATATAGTCATCTTCAAATTTCTTAGATGAGTCATTGTCATTATTATTACTATTACCACTAGTAGTAGTAGTAGTACGAGTATCTATTTCAACTTATTTCTCATTTTTATTGCAACTGTCGGATGGCACTACAGAACGAAAATCAAGTTTCCAGCGAGATTTGAACTCATGCTTTTCTTCAGCATCAAATGTTTAAAAATATAATCGCATTTTTAAAAAAATGAAATTGGTGTGCATCATCTGTATGAAATTCAAATAATCTACTTAAACACATTTGCGAGACACGCTAATTTATGAAAATAGCATTTGGTGCTAGATATGTGCTTTTCTCAGAAAATTATCGCCGTATCTTGGTGGAATTTCAGATATCAGGACATGTTTCATTAGAGGAAATTGGAGAGATACAATTCTTAGAATAATTATGAAATGCTATCGTTGTGACCAACACCATGTAACAATCGAAATGTCTCGAAAGTTGATAGGGCGGGTGAAAAAACAACCTGTCAAATGTGGCCAAAAAAAGAACATTATTTAGAGAGAAAAAAATTAAGCTTAATGCTAAATGTTGATTGGTGTCGAAACGAGTGATTTGAAAAAGAAAATAAGTGATGACCATATTTGCATATTTATATTGGTTCTCTATTTTGAAAATCTTCTAAACTGTATCATTCGAAAAGTTCTCTTAACTAGGGAATTTTGAAATAACATAATTCTTAATTCTTTATATATATTAGATATTTTGTGAAATGTATCATTCGAAAATATATATTAGCTTATCATTAACTGGGACATTTCGAAATCACATAATCATTACAGTATTTACATTATTCAGACTATTGTCCTCATCTTTGTTATCATTTGTACGACGTTTTGGCCTTTATTACAATCAGTGGGGTATATCATTCTCATTTTTTGCGTGAAGCCTCTTTTGGTAACTATGAGTTATCTCCCTCTAAGTTACTTGTCCATCACTGCTGTAGCCTGGTATTGAACTCACAACTCTTTGGGCCAAGTCACTGGAACTAACCAATGTCTATATCCACTGGGCCATATGTCCTTAAGGACAAGTGAATTTCTAGGACTTATAAACCTAATGTTCAGTAACCATTAAACATCGTACAAATGGCAACAAAGACGAGGACAATAGTCTGAATAATGTAAACAGTGTAAATACTACTTCATCTCAGAAATATAGACAAATACATAATCATTAATTCTTAATATATATTAGATATTTTATTTGTATTTACATGTACTTACTACACGTTTATCTTTACAAGAGACAAAGTAGGCATAAAGTATTAGTGCCATATCTAGTCTGAAACTAGTTACTCTTTGCTTTCTGGCCTTAATAGAATTCACAATCGTTAGCGTATTCGTGTCATGGAAGATTTATTCTTTTCTCCTCACGGATGCAAAATCACATACCTATCGTTATTTCTATGGCAAATATTCAGATGAGTTTCATTCTTTCGTACCACCAGTTCAGACCTTTACTGTTAGAAGACGCTATGTCATTTCCACAGATTCAATTCACACTCCTTTATTGCATATTCCAAATGTAAGAAGAACGTTCTATTCAGACAAATTAGTCCACCAAAAGTGTTACTTTTTAAAAATGGATTCCTGCATGAATGCTTCCATGAACACCATAATCTTAACCTATTGTCAAGAGTCAATCGTTATCTATCCTACTTATCCTACTACCTCATTTTTCACTCATGTCACATCTCGTTCATCATAATCATTTTATCAGTAATTAGTAATTTGAGTGTCCCTCAGACCTTGTATCAGGTGAACTTTTGTATTAGAAATGCATAAAAGTCTGCACTTACTTGCTCGCAGCTATAAATAAGCACACAGACATTTTTCTCTCTCCCTCTCATATATATATATATATATATATATATATATATATATATATATATATATATATATGATTCCAGGCAACACTCTCATACACACCACAAAAAAGGGAACAGGGAGAGAAACGTTGGATAGTTCAACACACGGTACAACAAAAATGTAAAAGACAAACGTAGAAAAAATATTCATTCAACTCATATACACTTTCCCGCATCATACTTCACAAGATATTCAACAGAATCACAGTAAAAATCCGCTACTGTTGTACCGAGAACAGGACTCAAAAATAAAAAAAGCAGAACATGTAAACAATCAGCAAAGGAACAAATGAAACAAATGAAATCCACGTTTAACTGCAGAATAAAGCACGAATATGCTTGCAGAATAATGAAATATACCAAGCCAATGTAAAATCAGCAGATAACAAAGAAAAAATATACATAGGACTAACTGAAGTACTCTGGCAACAAACAAACTACGCAGACAAAAGATACTTTACAAATAGTAAATACGCGAACAGCACAATACTTTCTAAACATATCTGGAAGATTAAAAATAAAAATAACAAAACAAATCACACCAAAAATATGATAGAAAATAAAGAAAAGAACATCAGTCTACAGCAGTCAATCTAAAACTGTAAACTCTTCCTGGAGGTAAAAATAACTATAATTACCTTCCCTGGCCATGTAGCATAATGCTTCTTCTAGTTAACGACGATGATGATCGTCTCGTCGGGTAACGATAAACACGAACACGTATATATAAAAATATAAATTTATATTTTTATTCTTTCTCGATGACGATTGTGTAGAGTTGTAGTCAGAGGAAATCATGTTAATACGAGGGAGTTGATAAGCAGGAGTTGTCTTCTCTTCTCTCTTCTTTGCGATCACTCTGCGTCCTCTCGGTGTTCTACCTATGCTCGAAAAAAAAAACAACGGTTTTATATAAACTGAAATTTTTACGTAGTTTTCCTTCTCGAATTCCGCTTAATTTTCGTCATCTATGGCTAGGAACATCTATAAATTATTTTCACCGCTTATTGCTTTTGAAGCCAACTGCCTTTGACGTAATTACACTTTTGTCGTTTACTACCTCTGACGTCAATCATATTTTTGTGGGTCAGAGAATTATACTACATTGTTTTCATACTAATTTTTCAAAATGTTCACCTATGAACATTTTAAGTGCATATCTCTCCACTACCTCTCTCCCACACAACCGAAAAAAATAACATGCAAAAAAAACTTTAATTTTTTTTTTCAAAAATATGTTCATCGTATATCTCTCTTTCTAGCTATTACGCTGCATGAAGACATAAAATTAATCAATAATACGGAATAATACATGGAAACAAAATTAATACAAAATTATCAAAAGTGATACTCTCCTCTTTACTTCCTGCAATTGTCCGCATGAGTTTTCCTTATTAATTCTATGTAAAAGAAACTTTCCCTAATGTAAACAGTAAGTTAGCCGCTTGAGTTAAGCATAATAATAAATCAGGCCAGAACCCGATTTGCAAAATGGTTTCTTTTTTTCTTTCTATTCTCCTTTTCAACTTCCACTGCTATACATTCTGAGACGCGGTAGATACCATGACGTAGTCTAATGATTAGTACTAGAACAAGTATGCAGCGAGCCAGATCCTCACTAGGTGTTCCATAATTTCGGCCTTATGCTATACCTAAGCAACAATTAGAAGATCACCATTCCATTCCATATATATATATATATATAAATTAAATTTGTTATACAATTAAAAATTAAAAATACCATTGCTACACGGAAATGTCTATGTTTCGAGATTTTTATCTCGTCACCAGATGTTAGATGTTAGTTGTGAAAATGCAGATGGTTCAATCACAAGTCTACATTCAAAATAGAAAACTTAAAAAACTGTACAAAATTAGCTAGCCACGCGCGGAAATTGAAATCAAAATATGGAAAAGACCCAGACATAACCTGGAGTATAGTAAAAACAGCCAAGCCTTACAACGGTGGCAAAATATGTAGACTGTGCCAAGAAGAAAAGTTAGCGATTATGCTATTTCCAAACAAAAACGAACTATTGAATGAAAGAACGGAAATTATGACTAAGTGTAACCATACTAAAAAATACCTCTTCGGTTCATACAACCATGGGTGAAAACACCATAATTCCTTGTAATTTTAAAAATTACGCGTTAAAAACTTTCCTGCCACGTGAGCATTAAAACAAAAAATAACACCGTTACGTGAGCGTTCTTAAAAAAAAAAAAGGTAAACGGTAAAATCAATTATTGCGAATCGCCTGAAGACACCAGTCATGATAGAAACCTAAGTCGCGTGATTTTTTTGTTTTTTGTTTTTTTTTTTTAATCACATCACCCCAAGCAAGGCAAAAACGCCACTGATGCGCAGGGGGCTACGTAAGAGTGAAAAGATTGGAAAAGAGAGAAACCGGAAACCACAAGCTAAACAGGAAACAAGGGATGAGAACTACCTGCATAAATCTTTATATTCCTATGGTTTTCCGAAGAAGAAATAGTATATTGATAAACTATTAATTTTGTAAGACACCTGTTTTCCAAAGGACAGTCTATAGGGTTTTTACAACTAAATTACTGTATAAATTATTGATTTCAGTTTTTGGACGGTTTTTCTTTTTAGTTTGATTTAAATTGTTATTTAAAATATTATTATTATGATTTTTTATAATTTTTCCAGATTATCCGTACAATTATAAATTAATTTTAAAGTATTTTTATTGAAAATCTTGCTTAATGGAAATTATTCGGGAAAATGTTTCTTAATCAAAGCGAGGAATTTTTAGCCTATTTTACTGCTAACCATTTGGTTGAAAGGTGGTGTGTACCAAATAATCTTTCTATTCCTATTTTTTCTTCGGGGGTAGATCTTATTTTTACATATTTAATATTTGAGCTTTTATATCCACTATTTTTAATGAAGTATTATAAAAATTACTCTGCTTGTTAAACACTTCTTCATTTGCGGAACATCTACTGGGATACAGAGAAAACTAAGACAATAATCTTGTAACAAAAATGGATACATCTGACTGGAAATAAAGCAGTCCAGACTGTGGCTCGATTAGCTGATACTTCGTCTATTGAACAGGTGTAGAGGCTCATCCCTTGTTTCCTTGTTTAGGATGTGGTTTCCGGCTTTCTCTTTTCCAATCTTTTCACTCTTACGTAGCCCCCTGCACATCAGTGGCGTTACCGCCTTGCTCGGGGTGATATGATTTAAAAAAAACTTTCCCGGTAAGATTGAAAGAAGAAAATCTGTATTACCTAAACATATAACCTATATTTTCAAATTCAAGAATTAAATTGCATTTTGATTAGTTAAATTGAACATACACATCATTTTTTCTGTCTTTCCCATTCATAACAACTCTTTAAATAACAGGCGTAATATTTTATACATTCAAATGTAAATCATTTTTACATAGAAATTTCCGTGTCTCAATGGAAATTAAATTCATTTTAAATAAAATGCAAATTTAATTATAATTGTATATATATATATATATATATATACACACAGAGACAGAGAGAGTAGATAAAGTGAGGGAGATTTCGTATGTTACTTTTAAACTTTTTGAAGGAATGAGGTTGTTATAAACAATTGCGCAACTTGACCCACACAAAGCGAGCGGCGGTGACGGAATCCCAGTCATAGTACTGAAGAAATGTGCCCCAGAACTCTCCTCTGTCCTCTCTAAACTCTATAACCTCTGCCTATCTGCTTCCTGCTTTCCTGCCTGTTGGAAGTCCTCTTGCGTAGTACCTATATTTAAGAATTCTGGCGAACCCTCAGACCCCGCCAATTACCGTCCTATTAGTCTCCTTCCAATCTTTGGCAAAGTTTTCGAAGCCATTATCAACGCCGAGGTGACTCAGCATCTTATGGCCAACGGGCTTCTCTCTGACAAACAGTATGGGTTTCGCTTCACCAGGTCTACTGCTGATATGCTAACGACCATTACCGAGTACATATACCAGGCACTTGACAAGAATGGTGAAGCCCGAACCGTTACCTTGGATATCTCCAAAGCATTCGACAGGGTCTGGCATGCTGGCCTCTTATGCAAACTGCAGAGCTATGGGATAACTGGACATCTGTTTGACCTCATCCAGTCTTTCCTCTCTAACCGCACATTGAAGGTGGTATTAAATGGGCATGCCTCCCAAAACTACCAGACGAACGCGGGCGTCCCTCAAGGTTCTATCCTAGGTCCCACGCTCTTTTTGATCTACATTAATGATCTCCCCGACACCATTAGATCCCAAGTTGGCATGTATGCCGACGACACAACAATCTACTCCCGCATCGATCAGAAACCAGGTCTGGACGACAAAGTGAACCTCGCTGCCGTACTTGAAAGGGTCCTCCAATCCTTAGTGACATGGGGTAGGAAATGGTTGGTAAATTTCAATGCCTCCAAAACAAAGCTGTTATCAACTAATCACCATAGACAATCGCATCTACCTCCCATTAGCATGGGACAGGCTAGCCTCCCAGAGAGTAAAATACTACGCCTCCTAGCCCTTACACTCTCGGCGGACCTCAAATGGAATGACTATATTGAATCCATTGCCAAATCTGCTGCTATGAAAGTGGGCTCCCTGTGTAGGGCCCGGAAATTTTTCCCACCTGAATCTATTCTGCACATATACAAATCTACCATCCGCCCGTGTATTGAATATTGCTGCCATATCTGGTCGGGTGCCCCTGCTGCTCTCCTTGGGCTTCTTGACAAAATACAAAGGAGGATCTGTAACGTGGTTGATACTGACTTGGCAGACCGGCTGCAGCCGCTCTCACACCGGCGTGATGTGGCTTCCCTGTGCCTCTTCTACAAGTACTTTCATAGCTTCTGCTCCGATGAGCTTAGATCACTGGTGCCGCCTAAGCACGAATTTACACGAGATACTAGATTAGCAACTAGGTCCCACCCTTTTACTGTTAAACAAATAAGATGTAACCGTAAATTCTACTCCAACAGCTTCTTTTCTCGTGCTTCCCGCCTGTGGAACTCCCTTCCACAAGTCTGCTTTCCCGACAGTTACAATCTCCAGGTGTTTAAATGTAGGGTCAATAGACACCTCCTATCACACTAACTCCCAACTATTCTCACAACACTCTCATCTACCCAACCCTCATTCTCGGTATCCTTACCCGCCTATCACCCACCCTCTGTCATTTCCTATATTTAATCAGCCTTTCTCCACTCTACGTAGCCCCCTGCACAGTAGTGGCAGTGACATGCCTTGCTCGGAGTGAAACGCTTATAAAAAAAAAAGCGTATGGTTGCAAGAATATTTATGACAGAGGCAGTCGTAAATTTATTCTGTTTATTAGGTAAATACTGACGAGTGATTTACGAATTTGATTGTTCTTAATTATTAGCCGGTTGGCGTCAGATCTAAGTATGAATTTGGTTTAGGGTGGCCGTCTGTAATTTTATGTAATGTTCACGAGGATATGGGTGGTTTCCCAAAGCGGTTGTCCCTAGAGAGGAGACGAAAGGTTGAGAGAAGATGAAAGGGAACAAATATGTGTCGCTCAGAGGGTGAGTTTGGTTGTCGGTAGCTCTGTAGTAGTAATCGTGAAATTGATGTGTTGTTCATTCTTTCTTTCTTGCCGACAATTTGTGAGAAAGAGAGGTAAGGACTTGACGCAATGGTGAGTGAGAAGGTAAGGCAGGGGTGTTGCTGATCGACCAGCCACGTAGCAGCCTATAAGCCCTTCTGATGAATTCAACTTTTTCGGCGATTTATAAAGAGAAACCAAACTTCGTGTAGGTTTGTTAGATTTCTCAGGTTTTGTTTCCGGGTATGTTTTCTAGGGTTCTTATTCACTGGTTAATATGTTCTCATATATGTGCGAGGAAAGAAAAAACTTGTCGAGTTAGTTAGCGATCCGGCTGTGCGGACGTAAGCAAGAGCATAACACGTCCATTTACAGACAAATCAAACAACAGTGAAACTCGGAGCCTGTTTTAATGGGTTTCTGAAACAGAATGTAAAAATTCAATTCGAAGCCAGAATTGTATGTGTTCTCTGCAGGTGTGAGTGTTTTCAGTAAGTGACTGTATATTAGAGGAGATGTGTCATTCAGTTTTATAAGAGGGCAAAAAGAGACTGCCGATGGACTATGGCTGGCTATACACTTTTGTGTTACATATCTGTAGCCGTGTCTGTCTCTTTCAAGCTAGCTTGAACATCCCTATATGTAGCCGTACACTAATTTCTCTAAATTTATTCTGCCCAATTTAAATAGACCCGGATGAGACATCTGGAATTTTACATTATGTTGTGGAATCGCCCCTTTTTGGTATGCAAGAATGGACTCACCTCATGAGTACATATAATTCTGCCTATACAGAGAACGGCAGTTGAGTATTTGTAGAGTTGTAAAGCAGTTGCTTAGTTGGTCAGTAAGTTGGAGTTGTTTGGATATAGACTCATTATCCTGACATACTTTTCACCACAAGACTATATATATTGATTTCTACTAACAGCCTTACTGAATTGACTAACCCGTGTTCCAGTTTGTATTATCTTGTTCAATATAACTTACATTTTCTATCTCCATATTTGTTTTTGTTATTTATTATTGTGTGTGATTTCCCACCCGGAATCCACAACAAATTGGCGACGAAGGATTCGAACAAATTCACGCGGAGAGTATAATACGTTTCACGTCAGTCGCCAACAACAAATTGGCGACGAAGGATTTCGAACTCGAACTCACGTATACACAAAGTCGCATAACAAATTAGCCAGGAGGATCTCGAACTCACGTACACAAGTTGCACAACAAATTTGCGACGAACTCACGTTCAGGTATACCCCGAAACACCTCAACAAAGTTCGCTACGAGGATTTTCGAATACAAGTCGACTACAAACAATTAGCGACACTATCACAGAGAGATAGAAGAAAAAAATAGGGGAATTTTAAGAAAAAATTTTCCACAAAAATTTTCTACGAGATTAATTGCCAGAAAGCAATTAATTAAAAAACCAAACCCCTCACGGAATCAAAACAGCAAATCATGGAAGACTTTCAGAAAGGAATACTAGAAATCGTTAAGAGAAGCGAAAAAAGACAATATAAGTTAGAAGTTAAACAGTTAGAAAGGCAAAAGGCAAATCAGGAAAGACAATTACAACTACAAGAACTATTACTAAAATTAACAAATGCAGCACTAGAAAGGAACACGGAAAAGGAGGATACATTTTCGCAAGATGCTGTCTGGAACACTATAGAAACTTTAAAATACTCGATTGAGGAAGACATAACTTTTGGAGAATATTACAGGCGATATGAAGATATTTTTAATATCGACTGTCAGCACTGACGTGAAAAGAAAAAATTAAGGCTTTTACTCAGAAGATTAGGTACAAACGAACACACTAAGTTCGTAGATTATATTCTTCCAAAAAAGACGAACGATTTAACGTTCGACGAGTCAATGACAGGCCTCACTGAGCTATTTAGCCCAAAAATCTCGTTGTTCCATAAAAGGTGGAAATGCTTTAATCTCGTGAAAGATGAAAACGAGGATTATTCAACATTTGCAGCCATCGTCAACAAACATTGTGACGACTTTAAATTAGCGGAGCTAATCCCAGACAACTTTAAATGTCTCATATTTGTCTAAGGACGAGTTGCTGCTGAAGACAGCGAAATGAGAAAACGAATGCTAACCAAACTTCAAAATGAGCCAAGTTTAACACTACAAAAACTGCCAGAGGATTGCCAAAAATGCCTCAGTATAAAGAAACATAGCAAAGATATCGAAGAATCAGGAGTCGCGCATATTCGTAAGGTAAAAAGAAATTTACGTTTTTCTCCCTCCCCAAAAGCACAAGATTTTAACAACAAAGAAAAGAGATGCAAAACAACTAATGACAAGAATCTAATAAAAACACCCCCACTTCTGCATGTTACAGATGTGGTGGATGGCACTGGTTTAAAGATTGTCTTTTCAAATACACAAATTGCCGAGCGTGTGGAAAGGCAGCTGTATGCAGAAACAAAAACCAATCTAGTAGAGGAAAATCTACTAGAGTGCAATATGAAAACATGAAAACAAGGAAAACATGAGGAAATATGTAGAACTTGAAATATTGAATAAGACCAAATTACAATTGGATTCAGGGTCATACTTAACAATAATGAATCTACAGACATGGCGGAAGCTGAACAGGCCGACCATGTTACGCACGTAAAAAATTGCGAAATCAATAATAACAGGGAAAAAGATTACATTGGAAGGTGAAATTATCGTAAATATGAAATTTCAAGGAAAAACCAAAACATTCAAAATGTATATTACGAAAAACACGCATAACCTGGTAGGAACGGACTGGATACAGAAATTTAATATATGGGATTTACCCATTAACTCTTGTAAAAAATACAAAACTACGGAATTGAATAAAGAGGTATTCTCAAGCAGTAACATATTAACAACAAAAATCGAACAAAAGAAGAATATGAAACCTGTATTTATTACACCGAGAGTTACGAAAAAAGCATTCAAACAAGGTGAACAAGGTTACGGAGCCATTAATCATAGATCCAAAGCCCCCCCCCTTTAAAAATAGCTCCTCCTAAAAAAGAAGCTAGGGAGGAGGTGTTGTTGAATCGCCCCTTTTTGGTTTACAAGAATGGACTCGCCTGATGTGTACATATAATCCTGCCTATACAGAGAACGGCAGTTGAGTCCTTGTACTCTACTACGACACTGTCAGCTCTCTACCATCGGGTAGAGGGCGCTCTCTGCTTCCGAGCAGAGAGCAATAACCCAGTCGTGGTTCCGCCGAAGGGTAGAATCACGACTAGGCAAAAATAGACAGGCATTTTTTGGCCTGGCTATATGGCCGAGAAGACCTACAATAAAATGACCTTGTGTCACATATAATCTTGTGTGGGAAGGTTGGTAAATACCGTTGAGTACTTGTACTCTACTACTGACACTGTCAGGTCTCTGCCTTCGGGTAGAGAGCGCTCTCTGCTTCAGTCGTGGTTCCGCCGAAGGGTAGAATCACAAAATGATGGGCAAAAATAGACAGACATTTTTTGGCTTGGCTATATGGCCGGGAAGACCCACAATAAAATGACCTTGTGTCACATCTAGCTTGCGTGGGAACGTTGGTAAATACCGTTGAGCATTTGTAGAGTTGTAAAGCAGTTGCTTAGTTGGTAAGTAAGTTGGTGCAGAGTAAGTTGGATTTGTTTGGATATAGACTCATTATCCGGACATACTTTTCACCGCAAGACTGTATATATTGATTTCTACTAATAGTATTCCTGAATTGACTAACCCGTGTTCCAGTTTGTATTATCTTGTTTAATATATCTTACATTTTCTATCTCCATATCTGTTTTTGTTATTTATTATTTTGTGTGGTTTCCTACCCGGAATCCACAACACATTATCAGCATTTCATCCAATAGCCAATCAAAACAAGTGTTTTTGAGTCGTCTTGCATAAAATATCGAAATCCCTTGCAGGTTTTAAGAGTTATTGTAGTTCGCACTGTTTATAGTTGGTCATATTTCACTGATTGTATTTATTTTATTACGTTTTTTTAACTCTGCAGCATAGTACGTATTTTTAATTTTATAGCATAATTTTAAAATTCGTACATAATGAATTATTTTATATAATTTTAGTCAATTAAATATATTTTTGTAACGTGCTTGTACGATTTAGTGTAAAATTAGTGTAACAGTGTAAATTGCCAGTGTTGCCTTATGTGTTAGAAATTAACGCGTCGACAGTCATCATGTAAATATGAATGTACAGAGAGAGAGAGAGAGAGAGAGAGAGAGAGAGAGAGAATAGCGCACAGTTTTTTTGTTCAAATAAATGCTTTTCAAAGAAAAGGCAGATGGAAATCATGATTTTGAGGTTGAATGTCTTATAAAAATCATTCAATTGCTTGTAAGCAAAAATGCTCTCATAAATAAACATGTAATTGCTTGTAAATTGAACGGTTTTCAAGTTCCGAGACGGTTAGAAACAGAAGTCTATATTAAGGGGTGAAGAAAAACGATTCAGATATTAACGAAGCGATCAGATTTTATTGGATTGAAACCAGAACGGTCAAAAAGAGTGCTACGATGCGATAGTGAAAAACAAATAAATGAATTATTAGGTTGTAACACATGAAATGATTAAAACGCTTCTTAAATTTAAATATCTAATTTATTTCGATGATATAAGCACCATAAATGACAATTCTCCAACGTAGCTCTAAATTCGTGATCGCATCTTTAAAAAAAATTATCATCCTTTGCGTTGATAAAAAAAGTTCAAATGCTTCGATTATCTCTTCCTTATTGAGAATATTTTATTGCGTATGAAAAGCTAAAAAGACTTCTTCTTCTTCTTCTTCTTCTTCTTCTTCTTCTTCTTCTTCTTCTTCTTCTTCTTCTTCGTGTGCCGTGTCCTTTTAGATCGTAGGCGATCATGGACTTCCACTTAGCTGTGTCTCTTGTCGCTCTCAATATTTTTTCTCTTGGTATCTCTAAGCCCCGCTCTGCCAAGTATTTGCTCAGACCTAACAAGTACGTCTCGCGCTGCTTTCTCCTGTCTCTCCTTCTATTTATTCGATTTGTGAGTATTAAATTGTCCAGGCCCTCTTTCCTCATTACGTGTACCATGAACCTCATTTGTCTCTTCCTGATATTTAGTATCAGTTTTCTTCTCGTTTGCATCATTTTCCAACACCTCATTGTTGCACATGTGCCTCCGTCCATGGTATCCTCAGCATAAGTGATAATCAGTAGGAGAGATATTAGGCGAATATGGAAGATGAGGAAAATTTTCAAAATTCAAGCTATGCTGCTTTTGGACAGTTTGTTGTGAAGAATGCAACCGTGGGATGTCGTGCAGCAAAACTGGGTCATCCCTATTCACAAGTATAGGATGTTTATTATAAGTGAAGCGCGCCGATATCTTTTCCGCCATAATATTTTATGATGAGAATGACCGGGTAACGTGTAAAGCAAACAGAAACACAAATCACTGGACTTCACTCACAGGATTGACCAAGGTAAATGACAAACTTGTTTCTTAAATTTTAGTTTGATTATTTTTACACTGATCCCGCTAGTACGTTTCAGTCTTCGAGTGAGTATTTCGACAATATTACTGACAATATTACTTGGTGTGGTTTTATTTATTTATTTCTATATCAACTATTTAATGTTTTAAGAAATAATTAAAATAAATTATAGCTTGAAAAATTCGTATTGCGATTAGGTCCTCTAGATTATCTCGTATTAGATTTAAAAAAAGGCACGGAAAAACTGATGTTTTCGAAAACCGCTTATAATTTTGAAAATCCGTAATTTTGGATTATGAAAAATATAAAAAAATATTCGTTTAAAAGCGTCTACACCAGTTAAATTTTCAGGCGACCCTTATTTAACCAACACAAAGTAAAATGAATAGACATTACTAATTTTTTCATGTCTACAGACATGTCTTTTATCCGCGGAGATACGCTGTATTACGCCTTGTTGAAGATGCCATTAGTACCGAACACTACAAATATTATGATTTTTTTTCTGGACATATACACATATGATAAAATTTATTAATTAGGCAAAAATCGTAGTTGACAGTTAATTAGGAAATTATATAATAGATTCACAAGCAAAAATTGCAGGAGAAAAAATACTAGCTTAGAAATTACGATTGCAGGTAAAATTTCAACATAGTATATGATGTAGAAAATTTAAATATTCTTGCATTTATAAAATCTTATGCATATTACCTGTGGCTAATATTAGTTTAAAATACCTGTAGGTATTTGTTGAGTTTAGCGATGCAAAGAAAATAACTTCTGATTGGAGTAATTAATGTTCATTTTGGGAAAGTCAGTAATCCAACTCGTTTACTAAAGTAGGTTAGGAATTACTTCCTGTTGTTGGTGCCATGTAACCTAATACAACTTGGTATATGTTATTTAGAAGAAAAAGTGGTACTGTTAAAGTAATGCTATTTAACTGGAAATTACATGAAAGACTCCGTACAGTATCCCTATGATCTAATATATTACGGGATAAGCTGGTTGGGATTTACTAAGTTTATCCTTGCCTGGGATATAGACACAATAGTAGGTCTCATTCTGAGAATCGAACGCAGCCCATTAGGGTTGGGGAATTAACTTACAAATCCTTATTTCTCAGGAAACACAATCTGTGTATGACTATCCCACTAAAAATTACAATTATTATTTATAAAACATTTACAGCTGCATTCTTATCAAAATGAAGAAAACCTGAATTATAACTGAGGTATCATGAAAGCCATTTTGCCTTAACCAATTCTGAATCATTGCATTATTTATCAAATATAAAGACCTGCAACATATTTTGTACGAATCTACAAGTGACGTCTTTTGGACGAACATAATTTTTGCAAATTTTGCAGATCAAGCAACAAATTCACATTCTACACAGTTTATAAGTTACATATAAAGGCATGGAAATTCATGAAATCCTACACTGCGCATGCACAAATGATAGGATTGAGAATTGTGCATGCGTGCGCGATTGTGAAAAATAGATGCTGTCCATGAGACGACCACTTTGAAATACGGATTTCGCATGTGTTTGAACAAACCAAGAAAGCAAGTTTACGGTGAGACGAACAAACGCGAGTCAGGTGGAAAGTCAATCTTGGACCACATAGTAGATTTTCAACAATGTATCGAGCTTGGAGAATTATATATCCTGAAGGAACGAAACGTGTTGCAAAAACATATTTTCTTGTTTTGGCATTTCAATTTACTGATAATATATAGATTGTATCAGATGTAATTTTACAAACTTTTGGGGCGGGTTCCTCACGCCAAAACAAGGACAAAAACCCTTATGAACATATGACCGCAAATCTTTCGTTTAAACTTAGTTATTGAGTTTAAAGCGTCCGCTGTTAAATGTACAATCCAAGATACAATCAAAAAATACTTATGACCATAGTTTATGGTGGCATGGATCCTGTCTCAACAACGAGACGATAAACAGCAGCAAAGGTTGGCTGACTCGGCAACTTTCGATCTGGAAACGCAACCTGATACAGCCGTGCAGCCTCGCGTCCGTTACCATTCATGCGGTCGTACGTAAAAATCATATCTTTCTGCTCACGATAATAAGTTAACTGAGAAGTGTTCCATTTAACAATGGCAGGATATTCAAAGTTTGTAAAAGTATTTTTGGGTTGTATATTTGATTGTGCACTCAACAACGTCTACAGTAAACTTTAAACTTAACAACTCAAAAATGAAGGATTTTCAGATATATATTTATAGGGACTTTTGTCAAGAGGAACCTGTCACCAAAATTTGTAAAGATATTTTGGATACTAATTGTATATCAGTTATACACGCTTGGGTGATCATGTGTCTTTCGATACATGACTGACTGGGCAGAAGATTTTCCTGCAGTAGGTTGCCATTACTTTCTGCGGTAGACTCGTTGCCAACCAAGGTTATATTCAAACCATATCTGGAGGGAGAAGTAACGGACTAATACCTTTCCGAAGGGTATTTGTGTGTAAATGAATGCAACGAATTCAACTGGAACTCGGCTCTTCGATTTCTCGTTCCGAGCCGATATCCACTGCATCACAATGCACATTCTATATTCGTGTGTGTGTGTGTGTGTGTGTGTGCATTTAAAATGGTGTCGGTGCATCAGTTTGTGCTGGTCAGTGTGTAATTGTGACATAAGCTGTACTGAAAGAAGCTGCACATACATATGGATGTGAACAGCTGAGTAGTCGGTCGGTTGGCTAAATTTGATCGTTTGACGCACGTGTGCATCAACACATAGGCGAGTGACCTTTGAAACGATATCCATAGATTTACTGCTCATTGATCAATTTCTTTCAAGGTCCCTCTTACTCGTATTGTCTAATCGATCTGGCATCTTCCTGACATAAATATATAGGTAAGAACGTGTTCAGTTGAGATAGAAGCAAAATAGATCCGTATTGATGCATCTTTTATTCTTAGGGGCCTAATACAAGAAGGAAGTCTTAATAATTGGGCGATCGAAAAATCACTTAAAGAGTCAAAAAATTAGAATTTAAGAAAAAATATTTTAACTTAATTTTTTCAAGAGTAGTAATTCTGCAATGAATAAAAAAAAACGGGGTATTATTTCATTAAACAATACAATCATAAAAGCATAAACTTAAACCAATTATAATTCGAAGGTGAGTCGAAAAGTAATGCAATTTGTTTTATTATATAAAAAATAAGAAACACAATTAGACATATCGTACATAAAAAATACATCACAGGTTCACATCCCTACTTCTCAATATAGACACCACCTCATTCAATGATACTGTTCCACCTACGAATGATGACATTTATCCCAAATTTGTAATAAAGACCTACCAAACTCTATCTGCAACATATTAGTTATACAAAAATAATAGACTGATTCACATGTAAAAAAAAGGCTAAAAATAATGAAAGATGCATAAAACAATCCATACATCCAGTTAAAAGTAAAAATAAAATTCATTCTTGATAATGGCTAAAAAGTAAAGCCGAAATTGCTATAATACAAAACATACAAAATATTTTAACTATTTCTACATTTACGCCCAGAAAAGAAGAAAATCATAAGAACAAAAAACTAGATAAAAAAATGTAACCGTAGTCAGGCGTTTTTAATGAAACTTGTATAAAAGAGTGATTGCTGCTCAAATACACAATTATATATATCGTGCCACGCAAAAGTTTACAACACATAAAACCTCGCTGCCGAGCTTAAAAAAAGACCTCCAATCCGTGGCAGACTGGGATAAAAAATGGCTCGTGAATTTTGATGCCTCCAAAACGAAGCTGCTATCTATTAACCACCACAGACAATCGCTCCTACCCACCATTAGCAGGGATCAGGCTAGTCTCCCTGAAAGCAAAACACTGTGTCTACTCAGGTTAACTCTCACAACAGACCTCAAGTGAAATGACTATATAGAATCCATAGCTAAATCCGCTGCTAAGAAAGTCGGTTCTCTGTGTAGGGCCAGAAAGTTTTTCCCGTCTGAAACAATCTTGCACATATATAAATCTACCAACTGCCCGTACATTGAATACTGCTGCCATATCTGGTCAGGTGCTCCTGCTATCCACCTAGAGGCCCTTGACAAAATTCAACGGAGAATCTGTAATGTGATCAATCCCGACTTGGCAGTTCAGATACAGTCACTTTCTCACCGTCGTAGTGTGGCTTCCCTGTGTCTTTTCTACAAATACTTTCACTGCTTCTGTTCCGATGAACTTAGCTCACTAGTTCCCCCTATATATGAATTTACTCGAGCCACAAGATTAGCAAGTAGGTCCCACCCTTTTACTGTGAAACCAATAAAATGTAAACGCAAATTCTACTCCATCAGCTTCTTTTCTCGCACTCTCCGCCTGTGGAATTCCCTTCCATTTACTTGCTTCCCCGACAGCTACAATCTCCAAGTATTTTAATGTAAAGTCAATAGTTATCTCCTATCTCACTAACCTGAATTTCTTCGTCCACTCCACTCTCATCAGTATTCTCATCCTTCTCTTACCCACTTCCTGACACCCCCTATAACCTGTCACTCTTTCTCATAACTTTCCTCCTAAGTAACCCCTGCAAAACAGTGGCAGTAAAATGCCTTGCTTGGGTCGATATAATTATAAATAAAACAAAAAAAAACAAACATTGCAATGTTTCTTTAGGTATTTCTAAAAAAATAAACTAATATTCAATAACGGAAAAGTGTACAATATGTTTATTAAGTCATCTGCTGCGGATCGACTAGTAGGGTAAGAGCCTCGACCCTGCAAACTTTTGTGTGAAAACAGCAAAGACAATGGTGAGACGGAGGCGAAAATGTTGAGTTTCAATATCAATTTTATTATGATAAAATCAACGCGCTAACAGTAGGAAATCGGAAAAGGCTGGAATGTCGTCGGTCAGCGGAAACGTTGTCAGCGTCTGGTATGAAAGTCACAGGCTGGAAAGTCGTTAGCGTCTGGCAAGATCGACACAGGCTGGAACGTCGTCATCGGTCGGCAGGAACGTCAGTGTCTGACGTTAATGACTCAAGCTAGAATGTTGTCAAGGACGTCCTCGGCGTGTGGTATGATCGATACAGTCTGGACGTGGCTGTCGGTCGGCAGGAACGTCGTCAGCGTCTGGTATGAACGGCACAGAGTGGAACGTCGTCGGGTGGTAGAAATGTCGCATGTACGGCTCAGTCTGGAAAGTCGTCGTTGATCGGCGGAAATGTCGTCAGCATCTGGCATGGACGGCTCAGGCTGGAATGTCGTCAGTAATGTCGTCGTCGGTCGGTCGGCAGGAACGTCGTCAGCTTCTACAGGATCGGCGCGAGCTGAAAGTTGAGATAAAGTCTCGGCTGCAATTGAACGTAGTCGCAGTCAAACCCTCTTTGACTGCGACCTAGCAAGTGTACATTCCCATACAGATGGGCGAGATAGCACGTGTACGCTGCGGCCGTGGACAAGCACGTTGTTTTGCTTCATTTGCAGGATTTGACCGCGATTAAATTGGATTACTTCGAGTTAGCACGTGGGTAACGGGATCACAAGCAAACTAGACCGTTCCACTTCCGAAGCAGAGTCAAACCTTAAGCGGGAACGGCTGTTAACTAAAATGTAATGCGCTCCAAGAATCAAATGCGGGTGGCGTACGCCTAGCTGGACACGTGGTCGGAGAGTGGAAAAGTGAGTAACTAAGAACAGATACTACACTATGAATCTACTACCTGAACCAAGGAGAGTTTATTTACCCATCCTCCCCTACTGAGGCGAGATGAGACATAAGGTCGTTTTTATTTTTAAGTGGGGACCCAGGACGTGAACGCTCGGGTTACTGTTCAAACTGGCCTACGCGGTAATTGGGTGCAAAGCTTGTGTTAGCTAGTCATTGCTTGTTAAAGCTGCTCATTGCCAACAAAATCTACACTGCTGCAGGCGGCCGGCGAGCAGGAAGTGAGTATCTGAGAACTACACTTTGATCCTGCTCGCCGGACCAAGGAGGGATTATTTACCTATCCTGCCCCACTGAGACGAGATGTAACACAAGGTCGGTTTTTTTTTTAAGTGGGTACACTGGGCGCAAACGCTCGGGTAACTGGTCAAGATTACCCAGCACCCGCGGTAGCTTGGTACAAATAAGTGAGTATCTGAGAACAGATAATACATTTTGATCTGAGCCAATGATCAAAGATTACCCAGCACCCGCTTGTGCAGTAACAGGTCATAGCTAGTCATTGCTTGTCAAAAGCTTTCAAACGCGGCAGGTGAACAGGAAGTGAGCATCTGAGAACAGTGACTACACTTTGATCCTGAATATATACTTTTAATATTCCTGAAAGTAATCATAAAATTAATCCGGAACGTTCCAAATCTAATTTGGAGCATTCCAGTAAAAAACAAAAAAAAAAAAAAAAGGAGACATGTTTTAATACTGAAAAAACTAAATAAAAACTAAATAAAATCTTCCTTGTCGGTTATTTTCAACGAAACACACACGCGCACGCGCATCTAATCTAAACTTATTTATAAATGGAACTGTCTCTGTGTGTGTGTGTGTGTGTGTGTGTGTGTGTGTGTCCGTTACCTATAGACTCCGAAACGGCTGAACCGATTTTCTTGAAAATTTACACAGTTGTATTATAAGCGTCTGCGAGTGTTCTTAGCTAGGTTTTGTGTCGAGATACCCCCGATAAATATCGAAAATCGATAATCGAAAAAATTGGGTTATAAAAGGAGTGGTCTGATTTTAATCAAATTTGATACACTCATAGACAAAGACATAAGAAACGATATTCAGAAGTTTCAAGGTTGTAGTTCTTACAATAGTGCAGAAAATCGATAGTATATATATATATATATATATATATACACTAGTCATGAATGTTTGTACATTTACCATACCTCTCTTCTTCTAAGATAATAATGAAGCATATATATTTAAATGCCTGCACACAAACGCATTCTTCTTGAGAATAAGGAGAATATACGTACTCTCTCTTTAATTTATTCGTTCGAACATTACTTTTAATCGATACTCGTATTTGTGTAGATATTCTGTTTTTAATCAAACAGCATATTTATTTCTACCGGTCTGATTATTTACGACACATTTTGTTACGAAAATCTGTGTCATTCGGCAGGATTCAAACCTGCGACCCCTATCAATATTCGGAAGGGCCAACAATTGATCTGGTGCGTCTTAGACCGAATGAACACCAATGATTTTACAATTTAATCGAAGTCAAACAAATAAAGTAATTATATCGGCTGTTAAAACCATGTTGTTAATCTTCGAGACTGCCTTTAACATTATATATATAAATATACATGTTTGTGTGTGTGTGTGTGTGTGTGTGTGTGTGTGTGTGTGTGTGTGTGTGTGTGTTGAAAAGATATGTTGAAAAATCAAAAGTAAACGATTGAATCCATACATCTTTCCCCCAAGACTTGTAATTAGGACACATTGTGCTCTCTTCATGCTTATGACTGACCTTTCAACCGATTGATGAACATTCATGAACGTTCTCAAATTTGTAAATCCTGCATTGTCTTAATACAGTAACTCAAAGGACAAAACGCTTCGGCTAAGTACAGTTTTTTTCTTGCCTCTTTTTTATTGATTCTGTCTCCTCTACAGATACACTCTATCTGAGAATATTAGCGCGCGCACGTGCACACACACACACACACACACACACACACACACACACACACACACACACACACACACATATATATATATATATATTTGTTTAGTTATAAATATATGCAAATATGTTTATATATGCACAGAATGATCTGCGGGGAGAGAAAAGATAAAAGCCTATAGTGATACATGTATATAAATCTTTAAATATGTGACTTGATAAAAAACACATTTTGCATTTTCACGAATATATGAATGGCAGGTTCGTGTGTGTGTAATGTATTTATGTATTAATTTTCTTATCTTGTTGTTAATATAGTATGTTGGTATATAGGAACTGTCTTCAGTGCTTGCTAATTCTTTATATGATTCGGACTTTCGTCTAGTTTCACACGTTATCACGAATAAAAAATTAAAAGTTCAGTTATTTTATTGATATATATTATTATTATTATTATTTGGTATTTTAAGTTGCAAATGTTTGTAATGTCAAGTGGATATGATTTCTAAGTTTTAGCAGTTTGTGGTGTCGCATAACTTCTGAGAATTTAAATACATTTTAGAATGCCTATTCCAGAATTGTTTTGACGTAAAATGGATAACTTCTAAATTTTTCATATTCTTTATATTTATTTTGTTGATTATTACTATGACTACAAACTGTGTTATTGTAATTTCAGTGTTTCTCTTCCATGCGTAGAAACTACTTTGGTCGTAATTATGACTAGTGATTCTACGGGAGAGAGTTATATACTCCATATGACATTTGTAGAATTATTTTCCGTGGTATAATATCCAATAGGACAAGTGAATTTGTAAAATACCTTGGTAGGATATTATTTGAATGAGGTATTATTAATTATTAGATAGATAGATAGATAGATAGATAGATAGATAGATAGATAGATAGATAGATAGATTTACAAGCAATAATAAAAGGGCTTGAGACAAAGAAAGAAAAAGGATGTGTGAAATTACTTCAAGTGAAAGCGATTTTAACATGCTCGTATCACACCGGCTGACAGAAAGAAGCAATGAACCAGGGAGAAAGAAAAAGCAAAGCAGACAAACAAGGATGTTGAAGAGATATCTAGGCGGGAAGACAGTGAGTGTCTGTACAAAGTTCACTGGATCTTTGGATCTTGCAAACAGTGGGATCCCTTTTTACCCAACTCCGCCCTCCCATGGTTTTTTCCCTTCGTCTTGGCAAGCACAACGCGGACAGTGGTGAATGCAACACGCGATACCTCATACAACCGAAGTCCAGCCTGTCACCGGCCTTTTGCTCTGCTGCCAGCCACCCGTCAGAGCTGCGTGCGCATGTCAAAGGTACGATGGACGTTCTTATTTGCATATTCATTTGAACGTTCACGCGCGAAAAGCCTTCTAAAAGTTTTCCCGACCGCCGACGGCTCGGCTGATTGTGACAGACAAGCAGAGATGATGGCGGAGAAAGATGGTTGACGAAGAAATCATTTGCTGTTTGATTCTGTGGCATAAAAATACTAGCATGACTCTAACCGTTTGTATGACGCAGATATCAGAACTACAAGATTATAATGCACATGTCGTAATCTCTGTGTGCTTGTAATTCAACATATTCAGCGTATATATTCACTCATGAGCGTACATGCCTAAGATTGTTTTGTTTTTGTTTTGTTTTTTTTTTGCATAGGAGTTGCGACTTACTTGGCTTGTCCAAGTTTGGCAAAAGTTCTTCTTTTATATATCGTGTTCCATTAAGACGTAGGCGAATAGACTCTCCACAACTTTCTAATCTTTGAAACGCTAAGAAATGTTTATCAAGTTACTGTTCTTCCCTATTCTTATTCTGCCATTCATTTACAACAAGCTCGCTAGACAAGTTATTTACTGTTTCCTTCCACTCGCCTTCAATGTCCTGTGAGCGTCAAATTTTCCAAGCCTTCTCCTTTCAGTATGGGTTCTAGAAATTTCAACTACATTTTTCTGATCCTAAGGAAACGTATCTTTTTCTTTCTTGTTTTTGTTAAAACTGTTATGATGAGCGTTGATTAACTCCTTCTTTTAGTTCGTAAAATATGCAGATATACACCATAACAACAAATTGAGATATTTATATATATATTTATATAGAAGCATTTATTATCAAAAGAATTTGGTTATTCATTAGACATATGAAATTTCTTGTAATGTAGTTATTAAATATCTATAAGATTTGTGTTTGCTTTGGTGAACGAATTATTTTGTTTGTTAAAAGGTCATATTCAACAGGAGAAAGTAATATTTGAGTAGAACTTACCTTTGTTCGTCATTACGGAAGCTGCCCAAATCCACGTGCTCTCATGGTGAGAGGTTGTGAAAAGAGGCCAGATTCTAAATTTTCCGCTCATAGTACGATTTCGTTTTTTACTTGGGAATCATGGGAAATAAGACTTTTTTTTTATTTCTCGTGATTGTGAGATTACTACACAAGCTCTCCTTTTAATAATATATATATATATATATATATATATATTGTCATTCTTCCATGATACCGATCTGCTGGAAGCAGTTTTTATTACTTTTGCGGTAAAAGGAGTAAATTATGTTTTCTGGTGTTTCTGTTGATTGGGTTAGTTTTTTCTTTAGTAGATTTGTTATCTATTTGTTTAGCGTGTTTATTACTCGCTTCTACATACGGTTTAAGCCTGTCAGCTGATATCCTGGTATGCATATTCTCATTCAGCTTAATAAGGTAATACTTGGGAGTACGTTGCACAATTTCAAAAGGGCCAGTGTATGGCGCTTTTAGAGATATACGTATTCTATTTCCTCTAATCTAGACTTTTCGATGTGCTCTCAATTTCTCTGGCACGTATATCTTTTGATAACTGTTATGCTTGTGTGGCTCATTACTTGCGTAAATTTTGGATATATCTTTCTAGGGTTTGGATGAAGACTAGTCTGCAGCAACCTTTGAGTTGTTACAAAACCAAAATATTATCCTGAAAACTCAAGTCATGTTCATAAATAGCTTTGTCAGATCGAGGCATTCATATGAATGTCAGGCATGGCGTCGAATTCGTTCAGAAATATATAAACTGTCAGTTCTGTATAACTGTTTTTCAGACTAATAATTAAAATTGGCTTCAAGCGAATAAATTCTCAAAAAAAGAAAATCCATCTTCAGATCTTATAGATTGTCGCTACAGAATCCCAAAAAGGTGTCTCATTAAATAGCAAAAACGACGCCACTTGAAGATTTCCAACAACAACTAAAATGGGCGGCACGTGTAACGAGAAGGAGAAAATAACGATATAATCAAGATGTTAACTTTCCATACTACCTTAAACAAAAGGTTAGGAAGAAAATTCCCATCAGTATTAGAAAGAACTGAACTCGAAAAATCTAATTCATGAAAAACTGTTTTAAGAAAAAAAGGTCTTATACATTTCAACCGACAATAACGATAACTGTTCAGTCAGTGAATGGCGAACGTTTCCTTATTAGGAAACGGTTATTTATATCATTACCATCACCATGTATCAAAGTAAGACAAGCTCAATAAATATCTATATACATACCTACTTGTGAAATAGATAAGAATGAAAATAATTGGTAAAAATTTGATCCAACATTGTTTTGGTAAGAGCTTCTTAGTCGAACCGATAACTTTTCAGCACCTCTAGGCTATTAAATGCAAAGAAGTAAGACTTTCAATACATTTTAGACTTGTAACTTAAGACATTAAATTTAATCTATAATTCAGAAAATAGTTATTAATTACATCTTTGACAAACCACCCGTGCCTTTCAACCTCAGTGAATATAAAACGTACCAGAATGGATGACAATTTTACGTGCTCTACTGGGACACGTAATGACGAAGAAGAGCTTAGAGAATCTGATACTCACAGGGCGGATAGAAGGAAAGATGGACAGAGAAAAATAGCGCGTGACATATTTTATAGGCTTAAGAAAATGGATGGCAGAGCAGGGTTTGGGAGAAATGACAATCCAAAACATATTACGACAGTGGACAAGAAGATGTGAAGAGCCGTGATCGCCTACGTCCTGAAGGGACACGGCACATAAATGAAGAAGACACCGCACATTTATTAATGGATGATAGAAACAATAACATTTCCACCTTCAACATAGATTAAAGAGCGTGTGCGCCTATGTGAAACACAAAAAATTAAAACATTTTCTTTATTTTTAATTACTTTTATTTTGTATTGCTTTTAAAAAATTCGATTCTAGTGACGCCTTCTCTAGCATGTCCGTAATGCCTTTTTCATCTATTAGTTCAACCGTTAAAAACTGTTGCAATCGTCATCCGCTTGTCCCACTGTTGGGGTCTTTGGAGATATTCGCCGTACTTAGACTTGGTCCACGTCTTCGATCTTACTGCAATGGGTGGCCTCAACAGGAGCTTAGAACTTCCAACGGCATCGCTCTCAGAGTCATTGGAAAGCCCCTCCACCACAAGCAGCGACCACCAGAGGTAAGCACATAGAGACATACGCGCATAAACACACATATATTTTACACTGGATGTCAAAATAAACAGTACCGCATTATTACTTTAGAAACCAAACAATTATGAAGAAAATAATAAATGTATATAATTGTTATCAAACATATGATAACATTTCATATTATCGTTATTGTTAAAAATAATTGAAAGATAAATATTAGTAGAAGAAACTTACTTTTGATAAAAAATAAAAACAAAATGAAACAAAATAACGACATTATAAGACTCAGCGGTAGCCCGTTGCAGCCATCGGCACTTTCTTCTACTCCGATTTTTTTTTTCACTTCCAACCAAATGTGGCAAAGTCAAACGGCGATAGGCAATGAATGACGGGATTAGGTTTTGGTGAAACTGGAAGCTTCTAGACTTGAACCTGCACATTGGCGGCGAATTTAGTCATCGACGCCATGATCGTAATGGATGCAATCAACAAAGAAGAAATTGAATTTTTACATACGAGATAAAGACGACGATTTACTTCTAGCGATAAAGCTTTATTAACAATTTACTTTTTACTCGCTCGTATAGGTCGGCTGATTGTCTACCCCGAGTAGTTATTTTGAGGTTTGATTCATTATATATATATATATATATATATATAAGTACTAACAGTTTGTCTCTTTAACTGAGCAGATTTATGCCGACTTAGAAATCGGCATGAATCCGTTCAGTTATAGAGACAAACTCTTTGCACTTACCAACGCTCTATCTACACTTCGATATCGAGCACTTTACGATAAAAACCTGTTTGCTAAAAATACATTTTATCAGTAAAACCACTGAAAAAACAACTCACTACTCCACACGTTGAAAACAGATTAGCTACAAATGTACACGAATGACAAATGTAACCTAGTCTATATGGTAAAACAGAACCATCTAACATAAACTTTCTTTAAAGTTAATAATTCATAAATGAAGTATTTGCGAACATACGTTTATATGGACGCTTTTTTATGTGAGGAGCCCAAAGTTTGTAAAAGTATATATATATATATATATATATATATATATATACACACACACACACAGTGTCGTCTTCTAGGCAAGTCATTTTTTTTTTAATTTGGCAATAGATTTCATAATTACTAGACACCTCTTCACTTGGTCACTCTACGCGTCATGTGACCCAACACATCGCGCTATACCGTTAATAATTTATGTAGAAATAAAATTAAGTCTAAGTTTTTGATGCCTTCAATTTTATAGTAGATATTTAAGATCAAGGAAGGAAAAAATTCTTTTTTATAAGAACACGTATAGTGAATATACAAAAAAGTCTATCCTTACTTTTTTGGTACAGTAGTGACAATTAGATTTTATGATTATATTTAGCCACAGTTAGTATTTCTAATAGTTTAAGCATCACAAGTTTATATTTTATTAGAGCTCGTTTATTCATCCTTGCTAATTTTAAGCCTATTTCAACTGGTCAGCTTTCATAAAGTGTTTGTTCAGTTCGTAGAATTGTGATTGACGATACAAAAGCGTTTTTGTTTAAAATAAGATAGCCTAGCAGTAGTTTCACTGTTCGATGAACTTTTTGCAAGTGAGGTAGAATAGTGAATAGCACCCTAAATGTACAAAGACTCCTTAAAAGGAAACCTTCATCGCTTGTGGCATAGACTACAACTAGTGGACAGTATAAGCTAATAATAGAAGCATAACAACAGTTATTGCTGTTTTTGAGAAAATGCTCAGAACTAGTGTCGAGGAAAAGATAGAACCATAAAAAGAGTTTCAGTAGCAATTTATATTTATTGTATTTTTCAAACCTTTCTCTGTAGATATTGAGACATGTCTGCTTTGTATGAGTTTCTTTAATAGGCTTGCCTTGTTCGTGAAACAACAGCTAACCACATTCAAAATGTTAAAATACTACGTATAGGGTTCGATCCTTTGAAGGAGCCCTTATAATATTAAGAATGGTTTTTGTTTTTTTGTAAAGAGAATAAAGAATTATATTCAAAAGCTTATCGAAATTCATTAAAATAAGACAATCATTTGCTAAAAACTGAAGGACGTGGAACGTATACGTTTTATTTTGTCGAGTAACTCGTCAACATTTTGTAAAAGACGAAACCACGCATTTGCTGTGTTACATTTTGGTTTTAAAAAAATGAACGGGATTCAAGAAGATAGAAGATGGTAATCGACATTGCATTAAATTTTTCTAGATTGTAGCTACCAAGGAATTAAATAAATGAGAGGGAGTTCCATAGGCGGGAAGTCCAAGAAAACAAATTGTTACAATAGAAGTGGAGGTTATATTTAACTATTTCAACGGTAAAAGGGTGGAACCTAGACGCCAATAAGTAGGACGTTTAAATTCACGTGGTAGGGGCACCATTGAAGAAAATCGTCAGAGCATTTGCCATGAAAATATTTGTAGAAATTAGTTTCATATCTACCAAGAATGATTTGTTACCCCGCTTTTATTTTTATAAATGGAAGAAAAGGAAGCATTTAAACTTGCTTGTAACCAGGCATCTTATGTTCAATAAAACCTTTAAAAAAGGGTAATTATATAGTGTTATTATTTCAACTTTTTTAGATAAATCATCCAGTCATTAATCACGAAGACTACTTTTATTTAAAGCATTGGGTTGTTGTCCTTGCTCTCCATAATCACTGACCAATCTAAAGGGAAAATCGATTTCAATTATAACGCCATTTTTCCAGCCTATCAATTTAGTTATTATAAAAAAAAAATTTAAAAAAAACAGTGCTAAATATTTGATAAAATGTTGGCAGATATAAAAAAAATAACTTGACAAACAGTTGTGTTCATAACCTTTTCCTGTTGTCATTACCACTCGTAGTAGAAACTTTGCAGGGTTTTAGAGTGATTTTCTAAGCGTTGCTTAGATGTACCACATGGCTGAAAGTATGAAGTAGCCAATGAGGATCGAACTCACTACTCAGTCGTAATTTTTCTAGTTGTCATTTTGCTAGGTTTTATAGATTTAGAATTTTCTACTAAACAAAATTATTTAATTTTATGTGAGTCCAAAGTTTCAAAGTTTTTGGTAAGGAAACTTTATTTTCCTTCATTTTTGTTGTTAGTTTCATACATTTTCTTTTGCTTTATTTGTTATTCTTTTTTTCTCGCTTTCTTTTTTAGGATACTTTCCTCTTTTTTTATTTTTCAGATTCAACTTGCTTCCACTTCTTTGCTTTGTTTTTCTTTGTCATTCTTTTGGAGGATCTTTCTGTTAATTCACCCTAAATAATGTACTTATCGTAAATATTAACCCACCTTAAGAAAATATAGATTTTAAATAAAAGTTTGTTTTTTATAAAATTTTTGGCACTCTCTTGAAATGATAAATTTTAAACCAAAATGTGTTTAGCTTGCCCCGCAACAATCTTCAGAATGAAAAATTACCAAAAATCAAGGAGTTATCCACGGGGTACAGACAAGGAGTTTTTACAATTAAAAAAAAAATCTGTTTTTGTCTTGTTTACTGGGGTGAGCGCGAATGCTGACCCTACACTTAGAAGTAGTGCACGGGAGTCGCCCACATTTGAAGGCGCAAAAGTCAACAAAACCGGAATGTAATAGAAAGGCCTCACTCTGGGAGAATTTGGTGTGAATTTTAGTAAATATAAATTTTTATTTTTGGATGAATTAAGAGAAAAGATCCTCTTTTAGTCTTTTATTCTCTACTTTTTTTATTTTTCCTTTTTTCCATCTGCTTCACTTTTCTTCTTTCTTTCTTTTATTTTTTCATCTTCGTTCATTTTTCTTCTTTCTTATCTCCCCTTAATTTTGAAATGTTCTTCTCGTCTTATTTGCGCAATGTATGCAACTTAAAACTTTTTCATATTTTTCTCTTATTAGCAGGTTCGTGGTCAGAGTGATTGATTTAAGTGGCGGAGCTGACTTTTAAGGTGGGGACCGCAGATAAGAATCCGTACTCTAAAATTAGTTCAACTCTTTATCAAAGGTGGATATCAAATTATTTTATGGGAGAGACAGGCACCCCTCGGTGATGGCACTGCTTATTAATCTTTTTTGTTCTATCCATTCTTTATTACTTCTCTTCGTTCTATTTTCTTTCTTTTACCGTCATTATCCCTCCTCTTCCTCTCTTTCTATAATAATACTTTCTCTTGAAGTCAGGCAGATATCTATTGGATATAAGAGTGTCTACGAACTCACTCGCTTCTCGGCGTGCTATCGTACGACGCTAGCGAAAAGACTAACGTCATAACTAGTGACTATTGAACACATCACATGTAGAAATAGTTTCATGTGTTTGCCACGAGCATTAAAGTGAAATTGATATATACAGTCTCAAAATAGATTCAAATCTTTCAACGATTTTTTTATTCTCAAATATTGTTTCGATTTGATCGCTATCAACCTCATCTAATCTAGCTAATACAAAACACGACAAAGCATTTTTACCTTTCTTAACAAAAATTAAAAGCCTACCATGCCAAAAATAGTGTTTTTTCCTCCTTTTTCATGTTGCAGTCAATAACAAATACACCAATTTGAACATCTTAAATGTGCGTTAATGATTTGGGCGGAATAAAATTAGTTAAAATTAGTATATATGGTTGGCCAAGAGTAGTCTTACACTTATAGGTATAGATTTTACATTTAAAAACATTTATATTTACTTGTTACAACCATGCTTGTTTAAAACTGTTAATTTAAAATTGTTAACTGTTAATGTACATTTGTTTCACACAGTTTAATCTAAGGTGCTGAAGAACCCTCGAGGAGTCAACGGTCAGCTAACTAGAGGCGGTGTCTCGATAAAACACCGTAGAGAAGGCAACGAAAAATCACTCCATTATTAATTCAAAGAATAATCATGGATATGTACAAACTATGAATCTTAAAGGTGGGAAGTGGATTAAGCCGAAATGAATTTAATCTTCCTCCGCTAAAGAGTGATATGCGCAACAGATGTCATCCATCGACTGTTAGCATAAACGGCGTAAAGGGGACAAAGTTCCTCAGAACTGATCGCTCGCCCGGAATGGAATGACATGAGCGACAAGTGTCACCGGATCGCTATCCTGCGACTGTTCGTACCAAACAAAAATAACTCTCGGAACATAGAAAGTTGAACAACTGTGAGCAGCTGGAAAATGTAAAACAGGAGATGATTAGATTAAATATCAAAATGTTAGGTACATGTGAAACGAGGTAACCAACAACGTAGACTTTGTCAGTGACAACCACAGGATTATATACGCAGGCAGTGAAAATAATGAAAAAGAGTCGGTTTGATACTGGATCAAGACATGAAGAAATGCATTCTGGGATACTGCTACTTATCTGAACTAATTCTTGTGGTTAAACTGTAAGGCAAGTCCTTCAATATATCTATTATAGTGGTATTTCACCGAAAATACAAAGTAAAGATGAAGAAATCGAATCTTTCTACTTCATGCTGGACGACACCAAGTCTCAGTGCAAGTCACAATAAATTAGAATTATCATGAGAGACTTAAATGCCAAAATAGTCAAGGAGGGGGAAGGTGAAACGGTTGGCAATTTTGAACTAGGAAACCGCAACGAACGCGGAGAAAAATGAGTCCAATGGTGCACAGCGAAGGACAAAGTAATAACCAACATCTGGTTTCAGGAACATCCAAGACGATTATGGACATGGAGAAGCCCAGGAGAAGAAGCCTAGGGGGAGATACGAAAAACTAGACTGACTACATAACTATCAGCAAGAGATTGCGAAACGCAATCGTTCACTACAAACTCTATCGAAGTGCCGACTGTGGAGGCCACCACTTCCCGGTTATATGCAAACTAAGGATGAAACTTCGGAGACTGAAGTAGCCTAGCGCAGCACCAAAACTGCAATACAACAGACTCGTGAACGACCCGTACCCGCAGAAAAACTATACGGACAGCGAGAAAAAAATACGAGGGACAAATTGGAATCGTCATCATCCCAGAGAAAAACGAACGTAGGAAAAAAATATGAATGGATCACTGATGAGATTCTTGACATGATGCAAAGGAGACAGAAAACAATGCCAAGACATGGAACGAAATATAGAAAAGTACACGAAGAAATATGGAGCAAATGCAGACAGGCTAAAAAAATATGAATGGATCACTGATGAGATTCTTGACATGATGCAAAGGAGACAGAAAACAATGCCAAGACATGGAACGAAATATAGAAAAGTACACGAAGAAATATGGAGCATATGCAGACAGGCTAAAAAAATATGAATGGATCACTGATGAGATTCTTGACATGATGCAAAGGAGACAGAAAACAATGCCAAGACATGGAACGAAATATAGAAAAGTACACGAAGAAATATGGAGCATATGCAGACAGGCTAAAAAAATATGAATGGATCACTGATGAGATTCTTGACATGATGCAAAGGAGACAGAAAACAATGCCAAGACATGGAACGAAATATAGAAAAGTACACGAAGAAATATGGAGCATATGCAGACAGGCTAAAAAAAACTGACTCAACAACAGATTTGTAGAAATAGAGAAACTGAGTACGACAAATACATGTGATATGCATAATAAAAATAACAGGTCAGAAGACATACTCAGCAACAGGATGCATAAAATTCAAGGACGTAACGCTCATATTAGAGAAAGAAAAATACTTCAGCGATGGGGCGAATATATCGGAGATCTCTTCCATGATAAAAAAAAAGTGCAACTAGCAATACACGAAAACACCAACGGACCAGAAATATTAAAAACCGAAGATAAAGCTGCACGGGCCAAAATGAACAGAAACGAAGCAGCAAGACCAGACGATATTGTAATAAAGATGCTGACAGCCTTGGATGATTTCGGCGTAGACAGGATTACATAAATAATAGATAAAATCTACAACAGTAGCAATATACCGGAATACTTAAGCAGATCAATTTTCATAGCACTGCCTAAGAAGCCAGGCAGAAAAGAAAGTGAATTCCACCAAACAATCAGCTAAATGACCCACATAACATCCGGATACTCATGAATATAGCACGTAGCAGAATCAGGTCAGAGATAGGACAAAAACAGTGCGGGTTCGTCAAAGACACCTGAACAACGAAAGCGATATTTATGTTCAGAATGTTATCAGAAAGAGTAATACAAATGTAGAAGGACGTGTACCTGTGTTTTATAGACTACGCAAAGGCATTCAACAAAGTACGTCACAAAAACTTTATAGAAATGTTCGGCCACCTCGACATATTCAAGAAAGATATTGGAATAATCAAAAACTTATACTGGCAGCAAACCGCCTGCATAGAGATAGGAAATGAATTCAGCAGATATACAAAAATAGAAAGGGGTGTGAGACAAGGATTCAACTTGTACAGTAAAACAATTTATAGAGAACTAGAAATCCTGCCAGGATTCGTCATCGGCAGCCACAATCTTAACTATATAAGATACGCAGATGATACAGTGATGATAACAGACACAGAAAATAAAATACAGTACTTCCTACTGAAGGTAGCAAGGGAAAGCAAGAAGAAAGAAGTAAACATAAACTACAAGAAAACTGAATGCATGATCATCAGCCTTAAGAGAAGCTCAAAATGCCAATTAGAGGTCGAGGATAACAAATCAGACAGGTGCAGAAATTTAAATACATGGGGAGTGTTCCGACAGAGGACGAAAAGTGTTACACTGTAATCGGAAGGCGCACTGGCATGGCCAAGGACACATTTCATAAACTAAGCAGAGTAATGACAGACAGATGATTTCGTTGGAAACAAAGAAAAGAATACTGGACTATTATGTGATATCTGTCCTCCTATATGACAGCGAATGTTAGACAATCACATTAAAGCAACAGAACTGTGGCTCTACAGAAGCATACTGATGATACCAAAGACTGAACATGTGAGCAACAACAAAATTTTGAAGAGGATGTAAACGAAAGGGAAACGTATACTTAATATCAGGAAGAAGCAGCTGCAGTTTCTGGGACACATAATGAGGAAAGAGGGCTTTGAGAATCTAATACTCACGGGACAGATAGATGGAAAGAGCGACAAGAGATAGGAATAAGTGAAGGTTTATGATAGCCTACTCCCTAAAGGAACACGGCATATAAAGAAAAAAAAAAGAATTTAAGTGCACAAAATGCCTCCTTTAACATTGCAACATTCCTCGGACCTCTCCAGAACACAATGAAACACAGGACGACACAAATCGCGAACTACATTAATTTCAATAAATACTTTCGAGATGTACTCTTTTAATTCATCCACTGTGTGGGGTTTTCTCATAAACGTTGTTCTTTACAAAAAAAGAAAAAAGAAAAAAAGAAATCCATGGGTCTTAGGTCAGGCGAATGTGGTGGCCATTTAATGTTAACCCTTTTTCGAATCAACGCCGTTGAAAGGTTTGGTTAAGGTAGTCCCCAACTGACAAAGAATAATTGGGAGGTGCTCCATCTTGCTAAAATAACAGTGCGGCGAAGTTAGATCTAAAATGTGAAACAACTGTAAGCCTACTTTGGGTCCACCTATAAACTGTCGCTACAAATTATTTGAAAGCAAATATGTACAAATATAAATTACAGAAATATATGTGTACATTTTAAACGTGCAACTGCGTGTAATCATAGAAAATAATTATATATATTTTTTATAAATGATATATACTTGACCTTAAACTATAATATACATTATTATACATGATCGCGACTTGAGAAGCAAGTGTATGTAAATATGCGTAGGTGTTGAAAAGTTTTCTGTCAAACCAAGATCGGATTTTAAATAAACTTCATGTTTAGTCTTTTGTCCAGATTTTAAGAAGTCAGTCAGTCCGAGAACTTTTCAACACACCCTCTGTATGTATGGATATGAGTACGTACGTATGTAGGTCGATATTTATGAACGTTTGAACCAAAAAAAAAAAAAAAAAAAGGAAGAAAATGCTATTATGTATCTATAGAAATCTTAATATATTTATATATTTGGTTGTGTCTATAAAACTGTTTATATTCCTCTGTCCAATTTTATGAAACGACGAAAATATTTTTCATCATAAAATGGCTTTTTGGAAGTAAATAAATAATAAAAAACGCATGTGTATGCATCTTTATTTTATGTACTTTATGTGTGTGTAAATAGACCACACCCCACCCAAACATGTGCATGTGTGTGTATGTGTGTGTGTACGTATGGAGTAATAATGGGAATCAATGAAAAATTATCAATAATATAATGGCGCCCATTATTATCCTGAAGTTTTTTTCCCTATATTTGTTACTTTTAGTTATTATGCAGTTTACTTCCGCTTTGTGCATTCTGAACTTTTATCTGCTTTTAAGCACGACACACGTTGAATATTTTGGCAAGGACAAGAGATCAAAAGACGACGAGACTTTTATTGAGAGACTCTATTTACGTGTCAACGACTTTAATACACACACACACACACACACACACACACACATATATATATATATATATATATATATATATATATAGTGTGTGTGTGTGTGTGTGTGTGTGTGCATGCAGGCATTATTAAAGGAGAGGAGGTAATGGGGAAAGTGCTATAAAATAACTGCGGTAGATTTGTTGGCCATAAATACGGTAGATATATGCTTTACTATTCGAACCAGTATGCACATATTTGTTATTATACTCACAACCTTTCGACCGTTACATCATCAGGCTTTCTTCAGGCGTCTATCTTTGTATTCAGTAAAATTCTTGAAATTTATAACCAAACTTTTTATTCAATTCAAAGTGGGGTGTCGAGTGTTCTCGTTCCACTTCCCAAGTTTAGAGGGATATTTCATATTAGTTAATATTCACCAGTTTCATTAACCTTTGTTTCTTTGGGGATCAGCACAAGGTGAAGATCAGATCTGATATAAAACGTTTGATATCGACAGATTTCTGCAAAAGGTGTGTAAATGTAGCGAGCCTAGTTCGTGTGAACGAGGCTAGCCTTGATTTTCTTTTTTTAAGTCTCCATCATCACAACGAGGTGCTTTCCTGTGAACCCTCTCCAGGTTAAGAGGAACTTTTTTTTTAACATACTTAATATGAGTAAATATGATTCCTAGCCTAGTCCCGGCGTTCTCCTTTGTTATGATCGACATCGAGATGCCTAGTCTCTTATTTATCTTGACTAGGCCAGTCTTTGATTTTCTTATTCCATCCTTTCCCTCTCCGTTAATGAGTGTTCTTCTTGATTCGATCTGTTGGCAGATAACAGCAGACCCTCTTAGTTTAGTGGGCTGGACGGATCTAACTAACATTTGTTAATTTTAATTTTAATGTTATACTTTAGTTTGTTTTGAGGTTTGAATTCCAGTTGAATTCCTTGCATTCATTTACGCACAAATACTCTTGGGAAAGGTATTAATCCGTCTCTTCCCTCCAGTTATGGGTAAAATAATAGGACAGATTGGGTTCTATAGCCTTAGCTGGCAACCAGTCTACCGCAGAAAGCAATAGCAACCTACTGCGGGGTAATCTTCTGCCCAGTCGGTCATGTCTCTTTCAAGACATGATCACCCAAAAACCTGTATATAAAACAAATAAATGTCATGGACTTTTTCCCTATTTTAATCCTCCTTCCCTGTGCATATTTGGTATTATGCTATATGTAGGATTGGGAGGTGATGGATGTGTTTTTGTGGTGAATGAACAAATTGTAATGAGTGATTGGGTCGTGAATCCGATTAGCTACGTATAGGATAGAAAGTTTTGACCAGCATCACTCCCACTTCGACCTTGTGCCACAATTATTGTAAGCTTACAATAATAAATATACTCATTAACGTTTGTTTCACTTGACTGTTTCTTCGATTAAAGTTGAATATATGACTTTTCAATATAACCAAACCCAGGAATCAAACTCGCAACTTTCAAGAAAACGTTTTAAACACTTTTGTTCACTAGATTATGTCTCTTGAATCAATCTACCCCCATGCACCGAATAAAGAGTTCTGTTCTAAATTCCAAGATTGAAGAGTACAACAATCGAACTGTTGTGAGTCTAACAACAAAGATGAGCATGCTGGTCTGAATAGCACATCATAATAATGATAACTTCTCATCTCAAATATTCCGACAAAAATTAAGCTCACGTAACGTGTCAAAGGAAAATTACAATATTTTACTCTAAATATTTCTATTGCAATCATTTTTGTGTGCAAGATCTTTATAATGAAATAGGATTCCATGCCTTTATTATGATATTCTTAATCTTTTAAATTGATTCACTTAGAGTTATAGATATTTGACCATGATTGAATACAGGCCACGGGAGGAACAAAACTTCTTCACCAAAAGAGGATAATTGATATTTGTTTATCTTTATTTGTTCGTCTTAAGGTTTTGTCACTTGGAGGAAAAAAAACAAAACAAAAAAAAACAATCGGAGCCGTTTGTTAAGAAATGATCGTGTAACAATTAAGAAAATGGCGTCTTTACGGTTAAGATGAACTTTTTTTCTGTCAACTTGGTATTTTATACATTATGTTAAAAAGAAATTTATTGAATTCTCTTCTACAAAATTGATTATAAGTGACTAGAGTAAAATATAGCATCGTGGGACCATCGCAACAAGACGTTCATATATGTATATTACATATACATACAAGGGGTCCCAAAAGTTATTACACACTTTTACAGCCTCGATGAGTGAGTGCATCATAACGGTGACCACACAAAACTTCGAAGTTGGCATGAACCTGGTCAGTTAAAGTGAAAATTTATTTGCACTAAAACTATATATAGGGAGAGAGGGGAGTGAGAACCTTAATATACAAAATGAATTCTTTAAAGTAGGCGTCGGCAACGTCCGAGTCAAATCTGTCCCGCGAAGCATATTTGTCTGGCCTGTCAACTTAACACCTGGACACTAATTATCTAATTCATTTGTGCGGCAAGTGACAGAAAAAATATCAGTTAATCGTCTAAAAAGATAATCGACTAACAACGCGACACATTTTTTAAATCAAAATTTAATTCCGAATCCACTGCTGACTTCTACAAGAAATGTTTTGCTAAGCGGAATTGGAGTCTATTAAAAAAATGATGGTTACATTATTTGGAAGTACGCATGCGTGTAATTAACATTTTGCGAAAATGGACTATGCTAAAAGTCGATTCAGAACAAGGTTGGGTGAATTATGTTTTTCTCTTGTCATCAACAAATATTTCACTTGATATTGAGAAATTATTCAACAATAATAAGAAACAAGTGTCTCATTAAATAATTTGCTATTTCTATTTGGATTGTCGTAAGGAATTTGGATTTTTGTTGTGTTAGTTGTTGTCCTGTCATTCCTGTTGTAAAATGAGGAACCTTGTTTAAATGATGTAACATTAACTTTTTTTAAACCCCCAGACCAAGACAGCCTTCTGAACGGAGCTGTCTGAAAATTTATTGCAATACATTTGACATCATGGACCTCCCTCTCTAAAAGGTTGCCAACCCCTGCTTTTTCGACCAAAATTTCGTCAGAAGAATACCTTGGTACCTTCTTAAATAAACAAAATAAAAAAATTCGGACAATGAAACCCAAGTATGTTAAATGAGGAACCACAACTAAAATTGAAATTTAATACTTAAACGAGGATAAAAAAAAACAAAAAAACAAACATATACAACGAAAATATATAGATTCCTAGTAAGTATGGTTGATGTAATTTTATATACGCTGCCTCCAAGATTCACAAGTGTTTGGCTGACCATATTCTGCATAAAATGGTAAATGCTGTATACGTGTACTTGACAGCACATCCTGGGGTATCTATCAAATGCTGTCCGACAACTAACTCAAGCCGTTTGAGTCAAGATTATGCTACTGTTTGCAACAATTCGTCTGAAAAGAACCTATATACTTTGGTTTATTGCCATAACCTTTTTTTCCATCGTTTTTAAAATAAACTTCAATTTTAGTCGTGGTTCCTCATTAAAGAATATACTTGGGCTTTGCTGTGCGAATTTGTTTCATTTTACTTATTTAAAACTGTACCTACGTAATCTTATAAAGAAGTGTTGGTCGAAAAGGATCCTTTAAAAATGCGTTTTCTTAAGGTAATATACAAATTCTGTGATGTCAAACATTTCTTTAAATTATATATTAGTACCTTGAATAATTTCTCGCTGTTCTCCAACAGATGACGTTCCCAGAACTGCATGCGTGTAGTTTCAGATGGTAACGCATCTGCCAAGGCTGACAAAACAAACCTCGCTGTTGATCTTGAAAAGGTATATTTATTTTTGTAAGAATACAAAAAATGTGGCACAAGGCAGTAAAGGTGGGTGGGTAGAGGGTGGTCTTTCAGTAACTATCTTATATCGAGCTAAACACATTCACGATCTAATCGCTCTTAACAATTTCTCCATTTACCACAAAAACACGTCCATCATCTTACGATCCTACATACACTATAATACCACATATTTACAGGAGAGGGGCCTAAAAACGGGGTAACAAACCCATGAGATAAAAATTTATTTACAAACAATAATTTTATGAAATATATATAAAAATATAATGATACGAAAATGAGAGGGGTTGTGATGAATAACCCCAAAACAAACTAAAATATAACAAAATATTCAAACAAAATAAAGAAATGTTACTAAGACCCGTCCACCCGACAAAATTAAGAATGACTGCTGTATTCCACCAAACAGTGAAATCAAGTAGCACACTCGTGAAGGGAGAGGGAAGGGTTGAAATAAATAATGGAATATTTATTCTTGAAAATACGTGGCAAATGGTATCTAACTACCTGAGTAGACGGCCAATTAAGTGCCTACGTCCACATCTTCCCTCCAGGCTGATCAACCCGGTATCTATCGACAAGACATCAGAACCAGGTTTCGATCACGCACCCTTCCGCTAGCTCCCCGCCCCCCTATCTAACTTGGGGTCCAGGATGGCATTCAAGTCCCCCACTAAGACTAGGCGCGAAGAATCCACCAGGAACGGCTCCAATTGACGGGAAAACGAAACGCGCTATTCCCGGTCGCTGTGGTAGACTGTGGTAAGAAATGACTCGTAAATTTTAATGCTTCCAAAACGAAGCTGCTATCCTTTAACCACCATAGAGAATCGTTCCTACTCCTTTTCCATCAGAATGGACCCTGAAAGCAAAAAACTGCGCCTCCTCGGCCGAACTTTATCAGCCGATCTCAAGTGGAATGACTACATTGAATCCATAGCTAAAACTGCTGCTAGGAAGGTCGGTTTACTGTGTAAGGCCAAGAAGTTTTTCTCGTTTGAATCCATCCTGAACATATATAAATCTACCACTCGCCCGTGCATTGAATACTGATGTCACATCTGGTTGAGTACCCTTGCTATTCATATCGGAGTTCATGACAAAATCCAACGTAGAATTTGCAATGTAATTGATCCCGACCTGGTAGCTCAACTCCAGTCACTTTCCCACCGACGTAATGTGGCTTTCCTCTGTCTCTTCTACTAATAATTTCACGGCTTCTGCTCTGATGAGCTTAGCTCCCTGGTGCCCCCTCTGCATGAATTTACTCGAGCTACTAGACTAGCGATTAGACCTTTTTACAGTGAAACCGATCAAATGTAATCGCAACTTTTACTCTTCTTTTCTCGCACTGTAGAATTCCATTCCGCATACTTTCTTCCCTGACAGCTACAATCTCCAAGAATTTAAATGCAGTGTCAATTGCCATTTCTTATCTCCTTGACTCGCACCCTTTCCCTGACCCCCCCCCTTGTATCATGTTGTTCTCCATTTTCACTCTTCTCCTATGCAGCTCTCTTCACATCACTCTTCTCATCCTTCTCTTACCCATTCTCTAACACACACTGTAACTTGTTCCTCTTTCTCATCACTCTCCTCTTATGTAACCCTCTGCGCACCTTGCTTGGTTTGAAATGGTTATAAAAAATAAGAAAGTACTAGAAGCAAGCTTGAAATTCAGTGTATGTCATTCGCCGAAGTGTAAACAATTTGTTTTTCATAACGTTAAACATGTTGGATTTCGTACTGTAGAAAGTGTATGTTCGGGGAATTTTACTGAACTACTTTATTCAAAAGAAATCTTTAACTGAAGCACACATAATTCTTTTTGAGACTTACGACGAATATGCTCTTTCGGAAACAAAATACAGAGATTGGTTTAGACGCTTCAAAAATAATGAATTTGATGTTGAAGATAAAGAACGCTCTGGCGCACCAAAAAGTTTGAAAACAAATAATTGGAGGCATTACTTCATGAAGACTCATGTCAGGCACAAGCTGAACTTGCAGAATCTTTAGGAGCTGATCGCACAACAGTTTCGAAACGTTTGAAAGTATTACGAATGTTTAAAAAGCAAATACATTGGGTACCATACAAGTTGAAGCCGAGAGACGTCAAATAGTGCGTTGTCATGTGTGAACAGCTGCTACAACAGCAGAAAAGAAAAGGTCTTTTGCATGGTATCATGACCGGCGATGAAAAGTAGATGCCCTATACCATAAACTTAAGCATAGAAGATCGTGGAGTAAGCCCAGCCATGCATCAACATCGGTGGCAAAGGCTGAATATCCATGGTTCAATGCTTTTGCTCTGCATTTAGTGGGATCAGCTGGATGTAGTTTATTATGAGCTGCTCAAACCGACCGAAACTATCACGGGAAGTCGCTATCAACTACAATCAACGCGTTTGAGCCAAGCATTGAAGAAAAACAGCCTCTATACAAGCAGAGACACGACAAAGTGATTTTGCAATATAACAAAGCAAGGCCACATATTGCAAAAGGGGGAAAAACATACTCAAAAACACATCTTATCCCACTCGCCGTATTCATCAGATATTGCCCCGTCCTACTTGCAATCCCTGTCCACATAGGAGAAGCCACCAATTGATCTGGCGCGTCTTAGACCTTTCGACCACGAATGAGCAACAGTCTAAACGAAGTCAAATCAAGCCTATATAACACAATTTTCGATTCATGCAAATAATCATATTTGGTCTAAAATGTATCGTAATGCCAGCAAATGTAAACGTGTTACGGAAATTAACGAAGATTAACGAAACTGGTTATAAACAACCGACAATTTGAAATGATTTGTTTGAACATTATTTTTGATCGATACTCGTATTCAAGTAGATATTCTGTTTATAATCAAGCAATATTATATATTTATTTCTACCGGCCTGATTATTTACGATAAATTTTTTGTTACGAAAATGTTACAATATGTATATATATATATATATATATATATATATATATATATATATATATATATATATATATATATATATAATGTATCAATGTAACTACACACAATAAGCAATCGTTTGACCTTTATAATGTAAATTTTTAATGAAGGCAATTTTCACAGGAAATAAATATATCAAAACATTGCAAAAAATTCTAAATTTACAATCGACATGAAATTAAGTATTTGTTAAGTTAAATTAAATTAACTTAAGCGGTGGTTTTCTTATTAAAATAAATTGTTAAAATCATTGTTAATTTTAAAATTGTTAACATAAATTATTTTAACATAATTAATAATAAATGTAAATTCATGGAAAATGTGAAATTTATTTTTTATTTTTTAAATGAGTTTAAAGCATCAATATTATGTGAAAATAATTAAATATAACTGACTAAGCGAAATAAAAATATAAAACAGTGTCAGTTAATTATATTGAATGGCTGAACAGTTGATATGCTCCTCTCTCGATCGTCCGTTCCAATCATGGCCGGAGTCATTTTAGTTTTTATATATGTTTGCTTAAACATGACTGGTGAAAAAGTGGGGGTGGGGTAAAGGCTTTTATTTTTTTTTTTTTTTTTAGAGTTGCATGGATGAGGAAATGTACAATTTTCTTTCCGAACACTTTGTGCTTTTCAATGAAAATGAAAAGTACGGTGTTATGGACAACTGTCGAAGCGGTTAACGTCAATATAGCAAAGCTCAAAAGAAGGACCCAATAATCGTTATGATAAAAGAAAATAAATGTCCCGAACTTCTCATGTCACGCTTGACTGGTAAGAACCGGACGTTGCGGTCTGGTGTTCACTTCCTCCGGAAAGACATCCGACATCAGCATTGATCTCCTCGTGCAAATCAAAGAAACCAGCAGGTTGAAATGGCTATGCGGGAAGGAAATAAAGGCTACAATTTACTCGAGAGATTTCACGAATGAAATCTGACTTTGCCCTCTTTTTCTCTTATCTAACCATCGGCACGCATAAATATGCGCATAGATATTTGTGTGCAATACTTACAAATTTGCTGTTACTGTAATGGTTGGCAGCTTAGAATGAGACACATGCGAGCCGATTTCGAATTCCAGTCGATTTCCTTACATTCACTTTCGCACAACTACAGTTGACGAAAATGTATGCGGTCATCCCTTTTGATCCCAGCTATGACGAATAATGACTTTTTGCAAGAATTGTTTTCATTTTTGCTTTTTTAATTATAATAATTTATAAAGTTTCAATATTTTTTTTCAAAGCCTTGTGGTGGTTAGGTTTTTAAGTTAAGTGAAGACTATATTTACTAATCGAAAATTGAAAAGCTTAATACAAATCTTCGAGCCAAAATATTTTTACAATATTTGTGTGTGTGTGTGTGTGTGGGTAGGGTATTTTTCAAAGTATGGTATTTCATGTGTGACATTAAAAGGTCACGTGTTTCGCGGTTTCTTCCCCTTACAGGAAACAAATATGGAAAATTATGTCAATTCTGGTCAACCATCTGGCTGTCATCAATTACTTTGGCGTCAGAAACCTATGACCTCGGTGATTAAGAAATGCTTTTATTCTAAATTTCATGCTATAAACAAGTAATACTTGTTTCAAATCAGATTACTTTAACTTTAAATCTGCTAATTTTCCAAAAATAACGTGTCACAGATGTACATTTTATTTTTGCAAGATTTTTAAAACTGAGAATTAACTTTTGTTTACAAACTTGTCAAAATGGACGGAAAATGATAATTTTTGAAAACTCTAAAAAAATTGAGATTTCAGTCAATATAATTTCTGTTTGAAATACACGAGAGTATTTTGCTTACTGGAAATAGTAAATTTAATCATTTAGCTTTCAATTAAGGCTAAAATGAAAGCTTTTTATTTCTCAAAATTCACTTTAAAACTTAAGTATCGAAAATGAGTGGCGGTATCCATGTGTACATATTTTGTAATGTTGTTAGTAACGTCTGATAAGAATACCTGATTACATTTTTCATACATAAAATAATTATTTACTTCTGGACACCTCAAATTAATGCTAACTGAATCAAGGGTATGTAGTTTCAAACTTTCTTCAAACGTTCGATCTCCTTTTTGTGATGATGTAAGAGATCCTGTCTTTCCCCTCGTAAGTCGGTTGTTTCTAAAAATGCTTGAAATCTGGTTGACTTGTGTGTGTGTGTGTGTGTGTGTGTGTGTGTGTGTGTGTGTGTGTGTCCTAAGTTCAGGTGGTTTATATTAGGGCAACTATCAACATCCTTTAAGGTCCATTTCTGTACTTGTTAGTTTAAGGTCACATTATAGACCAAACCTCGGTGCTCGTACTTAGATATTTTGACGTTTTGAGGTGACACTGAATACAAAACTTATGTTGATATCTCTTTAGGTAAACCTAATTCATATTGGAATCTCCGCAGATCAAAGGCTCTTGACTGACATTCAATTCGATTCAGACTTTTAGTATTTTTCGGCATGCATCGCATATTACATTTGCGTCTGTTATGATGTCCAAATTAAATGGGATATCATTTACAAAGAATAGGACGATCAATTGTTCAAGGATGTAATTAACTTTATTTTTAAGTCAGATTGTCCTTTTTATGAAAATCTGTTAAAAACTCATAGGGACTAAATTTCATTTTCCCAATGTGTTCAACGAGTAAAATTCACTGCATTCATGACATCTAAAAATCATAAGAATGTTGTAAAAACGACCGATTTCTTGTTAAGTTCAGTTTTTCATTTTTCAAAGATTTTGGTATACATGTGTTGTCATGTACAGCAAGAATGTGTTGAGATTCGGGGAAACGTAGTGGCGATTTTACTGGGGAGAAGAGGCCAAGCCTCCACCCCCGAATTTTGGCTGGCCCCTCGGTTGGATTCCCCAACTTTTATAAGCTTAAAAAATGTTTGAAACTGATCTGTCTCTCATTATTATAAGATTTGATCTACAGCACTTTTCCCTTTGCGTTTTCTTTTTCACTTAGTTTTTTAAGGACACATACAAAGTTTTGTAAAGGAAAAAAAGTTAGAGCAGACAAATCATACTGTTCTGCTGGCATTGACGTTATTATTAACCCTTTGATTTTGTTTTGAAATTAATCTCTCTTGTGTTTCAACATTGATTCAAAAATGTTTAGTGTACATCAAAGTTTCGTGCCTTGATCTACAAGTTACCCGATTTTGGTTGAATTCGCATAAGCATAAGGAGGAGAGGAATTCGTAAATTCTAAGTGTTTAGGTAATTTCTGCCATACCCTGTAAATCGATTCGAAAAACTTTTGCGTACATCAAAGGTTCATGTCATGATCGACAAGTGACCCAAGTTTGGTTGAAAATCGAACCAAGGGTTTCGGGGAAGTAGGGTTCGTTAGAATGGACACACACACACAAACACACACACGCGCGCATATATCCATTTCTATATATATAGATTATCGCAAAGTTTTATGTGTGCAGGTAAGAATGTTTTAGTAGAAGCTGGTTCGGATGAGTTAATATGGTCTATTGAAATAAACATAGAAATTAAAAATATAATTCCCTTAAGATAACAGGAATGGTAAGAAAAGGAAAAGAACTATTTACAAAATCCACTCAAAAATAGCAAAACCACTCCTAACACATACTCACAGGAAAACGCATATTAATAAATAAAAAACCTACTATATTTAACTGTACAACTAAGCCAAAAAGCTTACTGTCGGTAGTAAATAAAAGTGTTCAATAAGCCAAAAGTAATGGTAAGGGTAATATTAGTAGTTTTCTTATAAGGAAATATTTGTCATTTATTGTAGTTTGAAATTTATAAAATCTTTCTCTTAAAACAATTTTTCAAAAAAATAAAGTTTCTCAAATCCAGTAGCTCTTTCCAATATTCCTTGCTTTTTGTTTGAGGTTGTGTGGAACGTCAGCATCTTCATTATGTCATTATTCTCTTGTTGGGTTATGTGTGTTACCCATTTTTAGTTTTAGTTGAAAGTCCCTAAATAATTTGTTTTCTGTTATCTGGTGCTATTCTTTGTCTGTGATTCTATAGTGCCAGTCCACAAGTCTTTAAATATTGTCTTCGCTTCAATGTCTTACATTTTCATTTTTATCACTTGGATATTATACTTAAGTTCCGTTTGTGGTTTATGTGAGCGGAAGCGAGCTATTTTGTTGGCTAATGTTGTAAGTTTTGTCACAAGAAATATGTTATAAGATTCAAACTAAAAATGAAGTCAGTAATGTTCTTGGTTACTCTAGTTGGGCTATGCCATGGAATCCGATGTTTCATGAGGTAGTCAAATCATGAATTTATAATGCAGTAACGTTTTGAGTAACAAAAGAATAACAAGAGACTTCATTGTTGTCTGTTTCAAAGGGTGATATTTTCTTCTCGTCACAGAAGCAAGTGGGTTTAATAAACATTATAAGTGGTATTAAAGTTTTCATTAATGCACAATTTTCTATTCTTTATGCAACTCTCTATAGAAGATCTCTTTTTCGGAGACATTTTCTTCAATTGAACTATATACAGAAATGATTGATTTTATAGCCACGAACAACAGTCACTAGTCTTTCTGATTGGTATAAGATAGTGTCTATTACAGGCACATCTACTATTTGGTAAATATTAAGAACACAATAATAACCTTTGTGAAATCACGACTAAAAGTCAAGCGATCCTCAAGCATTATTTTCAAAGTGTTATGACTCAAATAAATATCACCCGAGGATCACATGTCACGTTAAATCTTTAGTTGTGATTTCACAACGATTCTTATTGTTCTTAATATTTCTTCTTCTATGTGCCTTGTCTTTTCAGGGCGTAGGTGATCATGGGTTTCCACGTTTCCCTATCCCTGGTGGTTCTTAGCACGCTTTCTTCTGTAACATCACGCAACCACCGTTCTGCCATACACCTGCTCAAGCCCTTCAAATATGTTATCCGCTGCTTCTCTCTGTCTCTTTTTCCCTCTATCTGACCTGTTAGTATATGGTTCTCCAAGCCCTTCTTCCTCATTGCATATCCCAGGAACTTTAGTTGTCTCTTCCTGATGTTCAATATTAATTTCCTTTTCGTTTCCATCCTTTCCAAAACCTCATCATTGCTCACATCCGCGGCATCCTTCTATAGAACCACATTTCAGTTGCTTCAAGTTTTTCCTTCATCTTTGATTATATTGTCCAGCATTCACTACCATATTAAAGAACTGACATCACATAGCAATCCAGTACCCTCTTCTTTGTTTCTAGTGATAATACTTTACTCATCTTCTGGAACGCGTCCTTCGTCATGCCAATTCACCTTCGGTTTTCTGTGTCGCACCTTCCGTCTTCTGTTAGAACACTTGCCAGGTATTTAAATTTTTGTACCTGCTTGATTTTAGTATCCTCCACCTGTATTCTGCATTTTGGGTTGCTCTCTTTACTGATGGCCATGAATTCGGTTTCCTTGCAGTTTATTTGTAGTCCTTTTTTGTCACTCTCTTCAGCTACCTTCTGTAGGAAATCTTGTAGTTTTCTTTCCGTGTCTGCAATCAGCACTGTATCATTTGCGTACTTTATGTAGTTCAAATTGTGGCCTATTTAATTCATAGTTATATTCTAGCAGTGATGGAGTTAAAAAATGTTTACATAATCTAGTGAGCTGTTTTCCTCTCTGCAAGCTCTTTCCCCACAGACGCAACATTACAAGCCTGTCGCTGCTCTATCGCTACTCTCATGGCAAATTCTATTCTCTAATTCCACCAGTTCAAACCTTTGCCGTTAAAACTCGCCTTGCCACTTGCACAAAGTAGAATCATCTTCGTTTCCTTCGTGTTCCAATTGTAAGAAGAAATTTCTATTCAGACAGGTTTCTTTTTCTAAGGACTACCACTTTGTAGAACAGACTCCCACGTGGGTGTTTCCTTAAACACATAAATCTTTAAGTTTTCAAGTCAAAGGCCATTATCATTTTTACTCCTAATCCCCCATAATTCTCTTTTCTTACCACTTCTATTCATATCACGCAGATCATTCAGCATTAACTTTTTTGACTTTTATTTTGAGCTTTTATTTTGAGTGGCTTCCGAGCCATGTATTGGTTGAATATTTAAAAAAGAAACATTAATCCTACAAATAATAAAATCAATTCCTAAGATTCATCACGCATATACAAAAAAATTAACACCAACTCTCTACAAAAAGGGGAAATATTTTGAAAAAGACTGATGTTGTATACGAATTAACCTGTCCCTTGGAAGATTGCGACCCTGTAAATAACCTTCTTTATTATAATAAAGACCGTTACGCATTAATTTATATATATATATGTCCCCTCATGTCACGCTCAAGGGTGATAATCTGTCATGAAACAGCTAATAATCCTCTCAAATATTTTGCTGTCATTTTTGACGGCAGGGGTACACTCGTAATAATATTAATAATAAATCAATATATATTGATCAAAGCACAACATTTCTTTCGAGACTCATAGATAAGCATTTCACATACATGCAGGGTTGCCCATTTCGACAATACAACTAAAAAAAACCATTAGACATTTTGGACGCTCTTCACATCAAAAGATGCCAACCCACCATCAATAAAATTTATTTCAATATCAGTTGGCATCTCTTAAGTACATAAATATGGTTTATCTTATCTATGCAAATAAAGGTCAATGAACAGGCATATTGCTCTCTTACAAATTTTCCACAAATCGTGCAGACATCATTCAAAACATTCAATTTTTCAGTACTTGAAAACTCTGTAATTTGGATAACTTAAACAAATAAAGCATTTTTTTTTACTCTTTTGCATTTTTTCTCTTTCTTTTTCTTTTCTTGCTCTGTTTTTCTCTTAATCGATCCTTCTCTTTCCTTTTCTCTGCGCTTTTTCACTTTTCTTTTTTCATTCTTTCTTCTTGTCTTTATCGTTCCTTCTCCCGCGCACATACACTATAACTCAAACCTCAGTGTATCGTCAATTTTCTCCCACGTCCGACGAGCTTTTAGTCGTTTCAATACTCGCAAGTCGCAAGAGGTTGTGTGCAATGCAACATCAGAACGATTGGATTTAAAAGATAAACGAAAGCAAAGATTATCAGGCTTTTTGAATTCACCACACTCACTTTGCTGCACGGAACTGTCAAATCAACTAACAACAATGAATCCATTCTATCTCAGCAAGTTGAAAAGACTTTTCTTTTCACAGTTATATCATTTATTCAGATGTTTGTTTTCTTAGGTTTCCAGTCTTTTAAGATGTATGGTGTAAATCTGCCTGTTCAAATCTTGTTGAGGTCACCATTTGTAATCGCTATGTGTTCAAATGACGTCTGATTCTCCCGGTCTCTAACGGCTTTAGGTTGTAGTTGTATTGACTCGTTCGTTGAATACGGATATTTTCTTGTTATGGAAGGATTTATGTGTAATGATAGTATTGTGTTGTATGCGACATATGGCTCATTGGAAGACTAAGGAGTCCCCGGTGAAGAAAGAGAAACGCGTACAGCATTCTGTGGTTGGAGAGCAAAAGAAGAGAAAGTGGGTTTGTGTCCTTTCCTCTTATATTGTTTTATACAAATGTGCCATTATGCTAAAATTAAGTTTGTACTCAATTTCATACCAGATCAAGAGAAACCATGATCAAGCTTGATCTGACGTTACTCCAGGCCACTGAATTCAGAATCATGTGACCTTATACTAGCATCTGGTTTTGCTAGCATGGGGAAAATCGTAATACACACGGTTATTTATATAACTCCAGGGAGGAGTTGGGCATCTTTCATACATCGTAGACAAAAATTTAAGGTCTACATTTCAGACCAGGTGCAACAGGATTTCTCATTCGCCGAGAGTATTTGGCGAAGTTAGGGAGTTGAATAAAATGTAATGCTATGAAAATAAAGTTTCATGTCATTCATTTGTTTGGACGTGTTATTACTGGCCTGTGCCATAACATCATGCCACCTAGCGAGCGCTAAATGATGTTTCCTAGAAAACAATGTGAGGTAGTTCCACAATGTTCTATTAGTCTTTTGCATATGTGATAACTATTATCTTTTTGTTTTTGTTTTTATTTTATTTGTTTATTTAATCTTGTTTTGCATCACATTTCTATGACTTTTCTTCTTCTTGCAAAGAGTGGATATGCCGTAGAAAATGAATCAATTAATCAATCAATTGTTCTGATCATTTGTACTCACTGAGTTTTCACTCCAGTTACAATTAGTAGTTTTCACTGAATTCATTTAAGTTTACTTCTCCCACTCCAGCAGTCTCTCCAGTATTCTAGATGTTTTCAGCAGAACAGTTGTCTTAAGTATTCTCGATTCTTCCTCGGATTTCAAGCTTTTCAAGCCTGTTCGTCGGGTTTTTCAGGATTGTTCCCACCGATGCAACAGCGACCAGTTCTAATGCCGCTATTATGTTCCATACATTCTCCATTTCACTGGAGACATTCAGATACTTATCAAGCTTTTCGTTTTCTTTTAATAGAACAACAGAATCACGACTTGACATGTGTTTTTCTCCTTGTTTACGATAATTAGATCTGCTTTTTTGTCCTCTACTGAGTGATTCGTTTATTTCTAAAAAATCACGAATGTCTTTGCGTTTTTCATTCTCTCAGATAAATTTTAGGTCATCTTTATTGTTTACACTTTTCACGTCAGTACTAACTGGTGGCATCCAGTTAAGCTTAAGTGACAGAAACTTGAGTCTTGTTGGTTATCAAAATTAAAGCTCGCATCTAAAATGCGCCTTCAGCTTTCTAACTCGGGAAGAAGCCAATACCTATTATGCACATTCTCGCATTACTCAAATATTTCAAATCTCACCCATCTATTCAGACGTGCCTATAATTTTGGCCCTCTTGCCTTTATGAAAACATCTTTTTGCAAAAAGTAAAAAGATATATTACTCTTTTGTTGTGCAGAGAATAGATCTGACAGAATAAATCAGATCTTAAATAATAAAGAACACATTCTGTCTGTATTTAAGTAACATCACTACAGTATTGTTTTGTTTATTTTCTTTAAAGTATTTTCACACTCCGTCCCGATCTTTTGAACAAGATGAGATGTTTATTCTTTGTTTATTGTTTAAGATTAAGTTGCAAGTTCCTTTTAAAGCTTACTTCAATTCCATATTTCTAACGACTCTTCCTAAAACTCTGAACTTTTATTTACTATTGAATTACTTACTCGAAATGGTAGAAATTAGGTTTAAGGCCATGATTATTCTCAGGAATGATAGTGGAGTGGTATACCGTTGCCTTTCCACAGTGATTCATCGAGACACCGCCTCGAGTTAGCTGGACGTTTATTCGTTCAGAGTTCATCCGCCCTTTACGTAGGTCTTGTTTTTCGTCCACAACAGGTTGTCAACAACCCACCTTACTCACAAACACGTGCAGTGAGTTAGCCGGTTTAGTCGCCGGCGTTCCGACAAAAAATAAATAAATAAATAGACAAAAAATAAAATAAAACCCTGCGACTGTGTGCAACAAACAAAAAATTACCCTAGGAACATGGAACCTCAGGACGCTGAACAACTGTGGCCAACTCGAGAATATCAAGCAGGGGATGAGCAGATTGAACATCAATATTCTGAGAATATGTGAAACTAGATGAACTAACAGCGGAGACTTCAGCAGCGACAATCACAGGATAATATACGCAGGAGATAAAAATAACGAAAAGAGAGTCGGCTTAATACTGGACAAAGAAATGAAGAAATACGTTCGGAAATACTGCTAGTTATCCGAAAGAATAATCTTAGTCAAACTGAAAGGGAGACCCTTTAACATAGCTGTTACAGTAGTCTATGCACAAATAACGCAAAACACCGAGGAAGAAATAGAATCTTTCTACTCCAGACTGGATAATACCAAGGCTCAGTGTAAAACAAAAAAAATTAGAATCATTATGTGAGACTTGAATGCCAAGATAGGCAAGGAGAGGGTAGTGGGGACAACTGGCAACTTTGGATTAGGAATCCGCAACAATGGAGGAGAAAAATGGGTCCAGTGGTGTACAGCAAATGACCAAGTAATAATCAACACCTGATGTCAAGAACACCCAAGACGCCTATGGACATCGAGAAGCCCAAGAGATGACACGAAAAAACAAATCGAATACAAGACCATAAACAGGAGATTCAGAGACGCAGTGGCTCAATGCAAAACTTATCCAAGTGCTGACTGTGGAAGCGACCACCTCCCAGTCATTTGCAAACCAAAGGTGAAACTTCGGAGATTGAAGAATCCTAGTGCAACACCCAAACTGTAATACAACAAACTTGTGAATGATCTCAACCTACAGAAAATATAGACTGACAGAGTGAGAAATAAATACGAAGAACAAATGGGAAACGAAAACTCGAAATGAGACACACTAAAAAATTGCTAGGGAAACAACATTGTTCCAAGGGAAGTCAGACGCAGAAAAAAAAAACGAGTGGATGACTAAAAAGATCCTTGACATGTTGCATAGGAGACAGAAAATTAGGCCAAGACATGGAACGGAATACAAGAAGCTATACAAGAAAATAAGGACAAGTGCAAACAAGCTAAACAACAAATATGCAGAAGTAGAGAAAGTGAGCAAGATTAATAAAAAAGACATGCATAAAGAAATAAGGGAACTAACCGGACAAAGAACATGCTCCTCAACAGGATGTACAAAATCCAAGGATGGAACAATCATATTAGAGAAAGAAGAAATACTCCAGTGATGGGAAGATTATATATAAGAACTCTTCTACAACAAGAGAGAGCAACCGACAATAAACAAAGATGCTGACGGATCGGAAATATTAAAATCCGAAGTTGAAGTTGCAATGACCAAACTGAATAGAAACAAAGCAGCTGGACCAGACGGTATTGTAACAGAGATGCTGACAGTCTTCACTAATTTCGACATTCAAAAATTACAGAATTAATTAATGAAATCTACAACCAGACGATATAAGCAGATCAATTTTGATAGCTCTGCCTAAGAAGCCAGGTGCAAACGAATACGAACTCCATAGAACAATTAGTTTAATGAGCCACATCACAAAACTCATCGTCCAAATCCTGATGAATAGAGCATGAAGCAGAATCAAGCCAAAGATAGGACAAGAACTGTGAGTTTTGTCAAGGACAATGGAGCAAGGAACGCAATATTTATGATTAGGATACTATAAGAAAGAGCAATACAAATGAAAAAGAGCGTTTACATATGTTGTTATTATTATGTTGTCATTTTTCATCATATTTCGATTTCTGCTATGGTCGCACTACCAACCAAGTCTGCGGTAAGACCTAAGTTAGGTCGTGGTGTGTTGTTATGGTTCCATTTCATGTTTTTCTATCTCCCCTAACATCCCTAGCGTTACATAGACAAAGTTCTCCTTAATGTGTTGGCTGTACTTAACAAGACAATTATTTTTTTGTATATCTCTTAAGCTGGGGTTCCCAGGGATTCTTTCAATGTGTTGTTTTGTTCCATTTTTTTATCATTCCAAATGCACCTACTATCACTGGCACGATTCTTGTTTTCAATTTCCACAATTTTTTTAAATCAATTTCCAGGTCTTTATATTTTGACAGTTTTTCGAATTCCTTGGTTGCTATTGTTGTATATCGACAAACAACAAACACGCATATATATAAAAATATAAGTTATATTTTTATTAATGACGATGAACCGTGTAGTCTAGTGAACAGAGAGTGAGAGCGCGCTTCTAAGGGTTGACGGGAGTGTCGTCTGTTGTGTCTCTCTCTCTCTACTGCTACTCTGGTCTGTCTGGACTGTCTGTCCGGTCTGGTGAATTCGTGCGCCGAGGTCTTTTTATAATCTCCAAACCGGGACTTTTTCTTCCGGTTTTTGCCTCGCCCACGCACTCCCACGTAATTCTCAGAGACACCTGTTCTGTTTGCCTCTTGTAGCCATTTCCGCTACTGCCGGAAATAAGGTCAAACAAACATCCGTTCCTTTCAACGACCGGAAACGCCCCCGCTTGCATCAGCTTCCTCGGGTGGGCCCAGATTGTTATATTACACTATTTTACAATCCGCTGGACAAGCCATATCAATTAATAGGCAAGCTTTTTCTTTCTGGTTTTTAACAATAATACCCGACCTATTTGCTTCAATTTTTCTGTCTGTGTAGATGGTGTAATCCCATAGAATGGTGACATCTTCTATTTCTGTAACCGGTGCTGGGTGATGTTCATACCAGTGTTTGTTTACATATTTTCCATAGTGTTTGCACATTGTCCAATGTAAATATTGACCCATTCTATCGTGACGATTTTTATATTCATTTGGAGCAAGTACAGAACATTCTGAGATTAGATGGTCTATTGTTTCTTGGTATTTATCACAGAACCTGCATTTTGGATCCACATTATTATGTATAATATTTGCCTGAAAGTTTCTAGCGAAAAGATTTTGGTCTTGCGCTGCAAGAATAAAACCTTCAGTCTCAGACTTTAATCCAGATGCACGTAACCATCGATGAGTATTAACTTTATCAAGATTGGATTTATTGGCACGTTCTGGATATTGGCCATGCAGAGGTTTGTCTTGCCAGCGTTGTTTCATCTGTTCAAGTTATTATTATTATTATTATTATTATTATTATTATTATTATTATTATATTAAAGAGAGAGTTAGCTGGATGCCCAGAAATAACGACTGGGTACAAATATAGGAAACCTAATATACCCATCATGACACCCAGACTGATAAAAGTAAGCCATGAACATGTATCACGGCCAAATGAGGGCAGTATGGCGGCCGGTTTTAATATAAGCAGCGCATACGTTTGAAGGTTGGGGTCGATTTTGAAATACGTACTTCATGTTGAGTCCTCCAGTCCGTACAGAGAGTCTCTGATCGAAAGTGTTCTTAAGTATCTAGATGTGTCTCTCAAATAGCCGTGCTGTCTCGTCCTTAAAAAATCTTCGACATCAGACCATGATTTTTCCTCTACTACAACATACTTATAAACAGAAATGACCCTAGGATACGTCAGTCCCTAGGGAACATGCCCAACTGGTTATGGTTAGATAACTGACAAGCAGATTATCATAATGAACAGGGCATTAACTGTAGTTCATCTCAATTCACCAAAAGCAAAACATGTAAATATTAACACCTCCAATTATTTAAGATCAAAAGCCACGAGAGCTATACATTTATCACCATCATTGTTTTATTTCGGTAAATATTTATGCATTCTAATATTCATATCAGTTTTCTGAGTTATTAGCAAGAATTGACTGATAAAAGGCCCTTTAATTTCAAACATTTCAAAAAATGTTTCGTTTAAATAATTAGACGTAATTTCGTTGATATTGTTGAATTGTTACCTTCGTAAAAACCAAACATTGTGCTGTGGTCTCTCTGTATATAAGATTTCTATCCATCTATCTCGCTCTGATACACACATATTTTCCACCAAACATGGTCGCTATCTCATATACGCTCACACTCACAAATGCAAACACAAAATATCTCGCATGCACAAGCATACACACACACAACTCTCTCTCTCTCTCTATCTCTCTCTCTCTCTCTCTCTATATATATATATATATATATATATATATATCTTAGCTGCACACAAAAAATCAAATAGACTGGACGGAAAGTCTAACGTTGAGATCCAAAGACTCATTGGTATGGCCAAGGGCGCATTTCAAAAGCTAACTGAAGTATTGAGAGACAGAAAAATCTCATTGGAAACAAAGAAAAGAGTGCTAGACTGTTATGTGATATCTGTCCTTCCGTATGGAAGTGATTGTTGGACGATCTCATCAAAGATGAAGGAGAGGCTTGAGGCAACAGAAATGTGGTTTTACAGACGGATGCTGAGGATACCATGGACTGAGCATGTAAACAACCAAAAGGGTTGTTAGGGACGATGCAAACGAGAAGAAAACTCATGTTTAACATCAGGAAGATGACAGATAGGACATGTAATAAGGAAGGCGGGCCTGGAGAATTTGATACTCACAGGAAGGATAGAATGAAAGAGAGACATGGGAAAGCAGCGCAAGACATACTTGATCGGCCTGAGCAAAAGAATAGCGGAGCAAGGTTTGGGAGAGATTCCAAGAGAAAAAATATTGAGAGCGACTAGAGACCGGGACTAAGTAGAAGTCCATGATCCGCCACGTCCTGAATGGACACGGCACATAAAGAAGAAGAAAAAGAGCAACTGATACTTTCTCCCTCGAAATGCCATAATGCTGACATTTAAAAGCTGAACTTTAAAATCAATAATCATCATAGTTTTTGTCTCGTTTTGAGATAATGGCAGCATCTAAAGGAATAGCCAAAAATCCTCAATTAAAAACGTTTTGACAGTTCTTTCATAAACTAACCACTATTCTACGATCACTTGTAGAAAGTTAAGTATATACAGGGTGTCTCCTAAAGATATACTCGCTTTTTGACATCCCAAAATTTCTTGATTTTTTTCAGGTCAAATGCACCCTAATAGTAGCAGGATACAAATAAGGTTTCGAAAAAGAAAGTTTGTTAAAAAGTGCTACTGGAAGAACTAAAACATCCAAGTTTAAAGACAATTTAAAAGACAGTTCCACAGAGATCCATTAACTCGACATACCACTGTTTGAATCAAAGCCGATAGAATTTTTCATGATGTTCATATGCAACATTTAAGAAGACCACGATATTTACGAACTCTGCAAAAAGAGCAACTGCTGAAAACCTTCCTTCGATCTCCAAAAAAATCTGTACGAAAAGGTAGTGGTCGTCATTTTGAATATTTATAAACATGCTTTTAATTCCATTTAATAATTAATTAAAATAGTTAATCTTCTTTGTACGTTGATAAACATTAATATTTCTAATTTTAACTATTTATCATGTTTTCGAATAAATAAACATTGCATTTACTGTCATTTAAAGAATTAGCACCTTTTGAGGTACATCCTACTTTTAAAATATCACCGGAAGAAGAAAAATATTGTTCATATCAGAACAAATTGGGAATCGTTTACTTGCAACAGGGCTATGGGTATGTATGCTTCTAAGCTTTCACTTAGACTACGTTTCCAGTTGTGTTGTGAAAAGGTCTCTTGAAGAATAAAATGGTAAATGCAAAACCATAAAAAGAGCACCCTACATAATAGCAATAGCAGAAACTGGCTGAAGGAAAAATGAGTAATAATTACCTTTTAAAACCAAAGTAACCATTAAACAAGAAAAACGAGATAATGGTAAAATGTAGACATTCAAATAAATACTCACCGTGCTTCTTAATACCAATACAAACAAAAACTAATAAATACAACACAAAACACAACCCCACTATAAAACTATCACATATACGTATAAATACAAATGTATAAACACTCAATCACGACCAAGCAAACAACCAGATGACAAGTGATTAAGGCGAAAAAAAAAAGGGAAAGAAATGGTAACAGTACTTTTTGGTTTGATCTTGCTCTTATAAAGGTAGAAGTCATTAAGAGCCAGGTACTTGATAGGTACAGGGAACCGGTCATTTTTCCAGTATCTTCAGCGATGAATTGCATGAACGAGTGCTAAGAGGACTGGATCGAGTTTAAGTCCTAGTAGCTGCTCAGGTACGGAAGCTCTCTGAGAGGGCACTCGTTCATCGCGATAGTGAACATTCAGGGTCCGTTTGGTGGTGATAGAATGTTACTAGTTTGCTTTAAATGCATTAAATGTGACCAGTTTTTTAAGAAACCTATATAATTTGGCTATTGTTTCAACATCTGCTTATATCACTTATCAATTATAAATAAATATAGGTTATCTCCCTTTGGTTGTTAAGACCTGCTGATTATTAGACGAGTTTATTACCTGGCGATAATGAGATAGACTTAAATTTGAGCGCCAAAAGGATTTGTCGCCAAACCAGAGAGGCTGAGTTAGTCTGGCTAGTAACCTCAATACTATGGGGACGTGTTTTATCCTACTCCGGGTTGTGAGACTTCGAGATCAATGAACTGAATGGGAGTTTTAGCCTCTCCAAGAATAGTTGATGTTAGTAAAAAAACAACCTGAATGCTGCAAGGCATCCAGTATACGGAAGAAGATTGAACAGCATCAGTAAGTGTTACAATCAATTTTTAAAAAATCGGAGAGTCAAGTTCGAATTCCAGTTGAATTAGTTTCATTCACTTACGCGCAAATACTCTTGGGAAAGGCATGAATACATCTCTTCTCCTTCCAACTATAGGTTGAATAGCAGAACAGATTGGGTTCTATAGGTTTGGTTGGCAACCAGTATACCACAAAAAGAAATGGCAACCTACTGCGGGAAAATCTTCTGCTAGTCAGTCATGGATCGAAAGAGACATGATCGCCGAAGTGTATATCACGTATAGCAATTAACTGACTGACGGATATGTATTTGAATTTCGTCCTCGATATCTTGATTTTAACTGCTAAAAGAATACGTTTTCAACAACTCTCTTTTTTTGTCCTGATTGTATGATGTATTTCTTATATAAAGTATGTATTTTAAACTGTTCACTTGTCTCGTCTTTTATCTGCCCCGACTCAATTTGTGAGGTCGTTAAATTTCCCACACATTCTATACACGGTTATGCTTCGTATTTCTTTGTTTGTTCTCTGGGGGATTTTTTTTTTGTTATTGTTGTTGTTGTTGTTGTTTTTGTTTGTTTTGTTTTTGCTCTCTCTCTCTCTCTCTCTCTCTCTCTCTCTCTCTCTCTCTCTCTCTATCTCTCTCTCTCTCCATTTATACAGTAATTCTTATGGAGTAAAACTGCTAAGTTTTTACTGCATCGATTTGGTACATACTGATTTTTTGATACACACTGTAGAATTAACTAAATTTTGTGAATTGGTAATAAAGAACGCTTGGCACGGCACCGGGGTTATACTATTTGCCTTGATTGGAGCTGGCGGATTTTAATCAACCTTCTGATTGGCTGCCAAACAATGAGACATTACTACAGATCTTCGACAGTTGAGTTTCTATGTCTAACAGCGCCCAGATAATAAGTAAGGCCACCCATAACTAATACTAGCGAGGCTATGTGATAATTACCGAAAAGCAATCGACATGCAGAGAAATGACGCACATCGTTAGAAAGCGAAAATTTAAGGTCAAAATTCGAGCGAATGGGAACGACTTCAAATTTGGTACCAAGCTCTTTCTATTTGCATTATCTAGTGAACAATGAATTCGTTGTCAAGGTATTTCGAGAACGTTAAACTATTTTTCCATACTTTTTATATTAAATATATAATTTAAGGAGTGTATCTCACAAAAGTTAAACCTGGGGATATTTTCATATGCTATTATGTATATGTGTCTCACAAACGTTAAAACTGTGTGCGAGCGTCCTTATGTAAAAATCAGAATATTAAAATAATAATAGAAATAATAAACACTAAAACTATGACGTTATATATTAATACTGCGACTGTTTATCTGTTAAAAATTTGAAAGTGTTTGAATTCCTGAGATGAGAAGTCATACACTCCCGATCAAAAATTTAAGACCACTTAAAAATCTTTAAAAAGAAATATTTTTTTACGGATAGATTTTAAACTCCTCACACTTAAGGTTACCAATACTACAATCTAAAAGGTTATGGAAACAAAAGGCTACATTCCAAACATTTTATTGAGAAATTTACATTTTTATAAAATGAGGCGATTTACACATGATCAAAATTATAAGACCAGGGGTATAAATTGTTAGATCTATGGTAATTCCAATGTTTTTAGTTCAGTTAGAGATTAGCAATCACTGCGTAAAGGTGTTACCATGCCTAAAGCAAGCAAACTTACCAAAGTTGAGCGTTCTCGAATTCTAGAATTCCATAAGCAAGGTTTGTCACAGCGGGCGATCGCAGCTAAGGTAAATCGCAGTAAAACTGTGATTTGCAACTTTCTCAAGAACAGTGAGAATTATGGAAAAGCAAAATCCTCTGGTAGGCCCCATAAAAATTCTCCTGCATTGAGTAAGAGAATAAGACGGGTTGTTATGAAAGACGGGAAACTTTCTTCTAGTCAAATTAAGGCAGTCACAGATGCTGATTGCAGTCCCGTAACCATCAGACGACACTTACAACAAAAAGGCATGGTAAATAAAAAGCGTAAACAAATTCCTCGGCTGCTTCCACGTCACAAGGTGGACCGCTTAAAGGTTGGTTGTGAATACCAAACATGGGACTTTGAGAAGTGGAAGAAATTCCTGTTTTCTGATGAGAAAAAATTCAATCTAGATGGTCCTGATGGCTTCCAACGATATTGGCATAACAAAAACATGCCTCCTGAAATTTTCTCCACACTTCATAGTGGTGGAGGGTCCCTAATGGTATGGGGTGCCTTTTCTTACAGAGGGACGATGGAGCTCTAGGTAGTGCAGGGTCGTCAAACAGCGGCTGGTTATGCTAGCATGCTACAAAAAGCATCTTTGATGATGGAGGGCCATCGTTTGTGTGTGGATGGCTGGTTATTCCAACAGAATAATGCTGCAATCCACGCTGCAAGACGGACCTTGATCTTTCTACAAGAAAATGGGGTCCATCTCTTGGGACATCCTGCATGCTCACCAGACTTAAACCCAATTGAAAATGTTTGAGAATGGATGACAAGAGATGTTTATCGAAATGACAAACAATATTCAACAAAAAATGAACTTCGTGAAGCCATCTTCAGAAGCTGGAGCAACATCCCCCGCACCTTAATGGAAACGCTTATTTCGACCATGCCCGACAGAATTTTTGAAGTCATCAAAAGCAGTGGAGGTAGAACTCATTATTAAATTTGGTTGTTGAATATTTTCATACACTTTTTGTACAATTTCGTAGAATTTTCGTCTCTGGTCTCATAATTTTGATCATGTGTAAATCGCCTCATTTTATAAAAATGCAAATTTCTAAATAAAATGTTTGGAATGTAGCTTTTTGTTTCCATAACCTTTTAGATTGTAGTATTGGTAACCTTAAGTGGGAGGAGTTTAAAATCTATCCGTAAAAAAATATTTCCTTTTAAAGATTTTTAAGTGGTCCTAAAATTTTGATCAGGAGTGTATTTAATTACAGTTCCCATACGATCACCGAAGTTAAGCAAAGTCAACTTTGGCCAGTGCCTAGATGGGTGACCACATGGGAATATCAGATGCTGTAAGTTTGGATGTACGGTTGGTGGATAATGTCTCGGAATTATTATTAGGAGAGCTGAGTTCCAATTCTAGTTGGGTTCATTATATTTACTTACGAAATGAATTCACCTCTTTTTCTCCAAATATAAGTTAATTAGTGAAACATTTATCATTAAACAATTATTGTATATATAAATTATTCGAATCTAAAAGTATTTTTTGGCTTTAAATAACCTGTAAATGATTGATAAGCAGTAGAAAACGAATCAATTAATCAATATTTAATAACATTCGGATTATTGTTGTCATCTTTGGTACTTCTCAGGCTTGTCTGCTTTCAGCGAAGCTCCTTTGTTCTTAATGCAGCTATACACGCAAGAAGACAAGGGTTGGGGTTTAAAATTTTACACTCATGATTGTGTCACAATATGATTGCACCTAGTGGATTAAAGCGTCGATTTAGGAATTGGGTGATAGAATGATTGTGATTTCAATCCATGCCAGAGCAGACTTAGACTCAGTTGAGACAGGGCAAACATTAAATAAGTAGAAGATATATCCACAGACATAGTCATCGGAATGAGAAAAATAAAATATTAAGTTCGAAATTCTCTTAAGATTACCGTGATCGGCAAACACCTGACGAAGATCAGAGAGTACAACGACCAAAACATTATGATGATAGCAACAAAGACGAGGACAATAGCCCGAGGTGTAAATAATGCAAATAATATTAACTGTTTAAAAACATGGATGTCTATTCAAATATTGTAGCACTGATTTTATTATTACCAAAACAATAAACAATAAATTGTCTTAAAATTACTTTTCGTTATACTTACGAAAATAAAGTTGGTAGATATAGACTTCAAAATGCTCTAACGAGAGATGTGCATTCATTAAACTAAATAATTGAGCTTGGCTTTATCATAGTTGCTTCACGCTATTTCCGCTTAAAAGCAGTTTCCTTGATGGAAAAATACATACAGCTTCGATTCCAGTCGGGATGCAAGTTTTTCTTTTGCAAGACTTCTCGAACTCAAAGCTGCTTGATATTAATTTAACTGTTTAAAAACAGGGATGTCTATTCAAGCACGTGTACTCACCTTATAAAGTTATTATTATTATTAGTGCGTTGTAATTTTTCATCATATATCAAATTCTGCTATGGTCACACTATCTACCAACTCTGAGGGAAGACCTAAGGCAGGTTGTGGTGTGTTGTTATGACTCCATTTCATGTTTTTCTGTCTCCCCTAGCATTCCTAGCGTTACATAGACAAAGTTCTCCTTAGTGTGTGGGCTGTACTTAACAAGACAATTTTTTGTATATCTCTTAAGCTGGGGTTTCCAGGGATTCTTTCAATGTGTTGTTTTGTTCTATTTTTTATCATTTCAAGTGCACCTACTATCACTGGCACGATTCTTGTTTTCAATTTCCACATTTTTTCTATTTCAATTTCTAGATATTATTATTATTATTATTATTGCTGATACCTCTGACGAGTAGACGAAGTGATTCTCGTCTACGAAACCCTGGTCGGGTTGCTGAAGGTAACATCAATCGGATAAGTGACAAACATTTTACCTGTATTCTCTTTCCCTCCCTCTCTCTCTCTCTCTCTCTCTCTATATATATATATATATATATATATATATATAGGGTGATTGTAAAGTAACTCCCTATTTTATGTTTGGGTGGCCAGTCAGGAGTCTTAGCTTAACACTCTTTGACTATTTCCTTTCTTTGGGGTTGGTTCAAGGAGCAAATCTATTATACCAAACCAATATTTTGGAAGAACTTGAAGAGCGAACACACGAAGTTATGTTTTTCATACCACAAGCGTTCCTGATGGGATCAGTTGACGCAATTCCTGGACCGCCTGAAAAGTTGATAGTGAAACCTGATGCCCATATCTAATTTTAAATAAAACCTCATGCTAAAAGCTTTCCTCTCATATCCATTTCTTGTAAAAATGATAATCAAGAAATAAATTATAAGCATTTTAAAATGGGGAGTTGCCACCCTGTAAATACCATAATTAGCAATAATTCATTTTAGCATTTTGTATTGAATTGGACCAATAAAGTGTTTGTTTTTCCAGTTTGCGTATTAGCTGTCGCACATTCAGATTAATTGAGTAAAGTGTCCAAAGTTCTCAAGTTTTTTTTGGTTCGAGTACATTCGGCCATCACTGGTCATGGTCAGGAACGTTAATATTAAGTTATTAATTTTTAAACATGCTATAATTTGTGTGATAAAATGCCTGTCGGAAGGTACCTACCTCAATCTGTACGAATTCATGTAGCATGTAAGGTCCTGTTATGTGCGAAAAAGAAAAGAAATATGGCGGACGTGCCTGATTATATGCTGGCGGGTCTCGCGAAATAACGTAAAATTCCGTTCTTCCTATGCAAATAAGATGCTGCCAGCTTGCATAAAAAGCCTGCTTTCGAAGAAGCGTTGTTCTTCGGACTTGTGTACGTGCAATTTTGAGACATGACGTTAAAAAGAACAAAAACCACAATTTGATTTATATCTACGTGTTTCAAATGTAAATCTATAGCTAAACCTAAGTGATATTCATTTTAATATTTTTTTAAGTTAGTTCTTTTGTAGTCCCTAAGCCTAGCAGTGTCTAAAGACCAAGATGTTTTTTAAACGCATTCTAAAATTATTTTGTTCATAGTGAAAGGTACTGTATTTAATATTGGCCGTTTATTTTGTATGAGAATTACGCTTCTTCTGTGTCTATAAAATGGGTGCTATATAGCATTTTGGTATTAATACAAGTAGATAATTAACTGTAAGAAGACGGAAGGCTTTGTTGTCAGCAAAAAAGGCAACCTAAGATATTAGGACATCAAATTTAAGTAGATGCAGAAATTTAATTGAGTACACCAGTCACGGTGCATATTGAGGGCACGAGCCATGTGCATGACGAGCTTGTGTGAATGAATGGCGGAATGAAGTGCTAAAGGAGTTTTAGCAAAGGAAGCAAAAACTTCTCCTCCTCCACTGCTGCCGCCGCCGCCTTCAACTAACCAATGGTTGGTCGGATATCCATCGACAATTCAACCCCACACAACACAACAAACATTGCTGTACTCTTATCCCAGTGCTGTGAGTGGACGTCGTGGACTTCTTCATTGACTGGCACAGACGTGAATTACCGGCCCATACATCCTCCGAGTGTTTTATGTACAAGACACCATCTATAGGAAGATTGTCAACTAAGGCTCAAGACGTCTTCCAAACCACCGACGGCTCCCAAAGAGTCCTGTCTGTCCAATTTCACTCACAAGACTTGGGTCAACACGTGGTATGGTTTTTCAGGCACTTTCCAAAGATGCTGCGCGCTGAGATCTCCTCCCCCAGACCGATAAAATTAAGTCATCTTCCTGACAAATTGATCATGGTGAGGTTCAAAACTCGGCTTCATGATCAGAAAGCGAACGTTCTAACCAGCTTATAAACGTGGGCACGTGCTCATAAACTGCTGAAAGGGTTAGAAAGTTGGAGAGAATCATGGTTGCCTATGTCCTGAAGAGATGCGACACATAGAAGAATAATAAGAAGAAGAGGTTTAGTAACAGACAACGAAAAAATGTGATACAGAGTTTCAAAAGTGAAGAGCAATAACGAAAAATGTTTTTCAGAAAGTAAGCAAGTTATTAAGGAATTGAAAAATGTGTTTTGAAAGAATGTTTGATACTAATGTTCATCCAATACAAGGCCCAAGATCCACTCAAGTTAGAGGGTTACTGTGTCGTGTTGTATGAACATAAAAAAGGCAAGAAGTGTAGTTCATTGGGTTATGCAGGAAAGATAACGGTTAACTTTAGACTTGAAGAAAGCAAAATTATAATTGGGAAAACGTTCTGCCGAGAATCCACAAATCAGCAATCTTGCAAAGAAAATGTCAGAATAGAACTTACTCCTTACTAATGGAATACAAAGTAAATAGAGATGTTTCGCACTTGTGTGCGTGATATGGTGAGCCCCAGTGGCAAAGGTCAGGCCTGATGTGACTAAGGAATGTAGCTCGTCAGTACATATGCCATGAATATAGTGATAGATCAGCGGGAGGCTCGCAACGTTTTGTATGCGGGAAAGGGGTCGTAGAGTGGGAAATAATTCATCACCTACGAGGTCGCATCAAGACAAGGCAATTGAGGACTGGGTAGCTACAACCCAGATACATAAGTAATACTTCATTTTTGGTCTGATCTGGCTCTTGTATCGCAAGAGAAGTTACATATTTACTGGCGCGATACAATTAACCAACCATTTTCCCAGCATCTTTAACAATAGATCGAATATATGAGTTCCACTGAAGGTAAAAGAATACTTGAATGTTATGTAATAATCTAATCACCGATGTTACAATGAATGCTGCACAATTTCATCATAGATGAAGGAAAACCTTTAAATAAATGGCTCTAACAATAAATGTTGAAAATATTCTAGACAGATTATATGAGAAATTAAGAAGTTTTCAAAATAACAAAAACTAAAAATGAATTACTACTAGCAATAGGTAACTGACTGATTGATTGATTAATTTGTTTGTTTTTACGCCTTATCAACCTTTTGCAGGTTATTTAAAGAGAGAAAATATTTTAGGTTGTAAGAATTATTTGAAGATAATAAGGATTTACTGATACAAGTCCTACTAATTAACCCATTGTTCGAGAGAGAAGAGGTGGATTCATACCTTTCCCCAAGTGTAGTTTCGCTTAAGTGAATATAACAAGGCCGAGTGGAATTGGAACTTGGTTCTCCGATTTCAGATTCCGAGCCATTATTCATTGCACCATCCGCACATCCAAACTTATATGGTATTCCCAAGTGGTCACCAATCTAGATATTGATTAGGCTCGACACCGCTTAACTTCGTAAAAGCAATCAGTAAGAAAGATATCTGGAATTTTGGGAGCATAAGGTATTTCACTGTGTGAAACAATTATCTATATTCGTCTGCTTATTTCTTTCTCAATCTGTTCTAAGTTATATATATATATATATATATATATATATATATATATATGTGTGTGTGTGTGTGTGTGTGTGTGTGTGTGTGTGTGTGTGGAGGCGTGCTCACACGCGTTCATGATTAATTCATATCTATCTAAGTCTGATGTTATTTACTTCTTTTTTTTATATATATACATACCTCAGTGTGCTTATAACTCTCTCTGTTCAATTCTATCTAAACATGTTAGTCTCTTTCTATCACTATCTTTCTGGTCATATCCACCGATTTTCTCTTTTATCGCTACCGACACCCATTCATTATTCTAGATGACTGCTCTGCGATGCACACACACCAAGAGACCGCATTTTAAGTTCCTCGAGTTTCGCTTTGATCATATAATCGTCATTTTCTTTGGGGAGTCTATATAAAACTCCACTAGCTCAGTCACAGGAGGTATATATATATATATATATATATATATATATATATTCTTCTATGTCTGTGCAAACAGGTTCAAAGAAATAAATAAACGCACATTAATATCTACATTTATATTTACACCCACATAGATGAATTAAAGCTGATGGAATCTTTTGACCAGAAAGTTGATAGAAATTCACTCATCGGTGCATACCCACAAGAATACACATGCAGGGATCAAGAGAAATTAACATAGAGAAACGAAATGCTTTCGGCTTATAAATATGCACATTTTCTACGTGTGCATGTGTGCTTTTGCATATGTGTACACGTACATATTTAATGGTCCTGCTGAAATATGAATCTTTATAAATACGCCTAAAAAAATCACTCGTAAGCATTCGTCCGTGCATTGAATGTGGTTGCTATATCTGGTTTGGTGCTTCTACTATATATCTCGATTTATTGACAAAATCTGTGATGTAATTGATACTGATCTGGCATCCCGACTTCAGTTACTCTCCCACCATCGAGACGTGACTTCCCTGTGTCTTTTTTTTTTATAACTATTTTCATGACAATTGTTCTTTTTTTTATCATTTCACTCCCAAGTAAGGCGATAATGCCACTAAAATGCAAAGGGTTAGTGTGAGTGAAAGAAAATTAGAAGATTTTAAAAGAAGGGACCGAAAACCCAATTTTTTCTGATGAGCTTTCTTCCTGGGTACTTCGGGTGCATTAATTTAAACATACTACAAGAATGTCAACTCGATATTACTGTTGAATTAGCTAGAAATAACCGTATGTTCTATTCTTGTTTCTGTTTTAATTTCCCGCACTTCTCGTCTTCCAGATTCTTGCTTCCCTGCCACCTACGAGTTTCAAAAATGTATATGCAATGACAATCACCATCTTCTTCCTTCCTGAATTCTGTTATTTTATTGTCCTTTCTCCTCACTAAAGTCTTCTCATTATCTTTCAGGCTCAGTAACACCTTGCGTTTTACTGATATTATTGCCTTGCGTGGGGTGAAATGATTAAAAAACGCATACCTATTTGCAAATAAGCAGACACAATTACACATAGCAATATTTGTGGTAGAAAAACGTCTGTACATTCATATCTAGAGGTTACTGGCCTCCTACCGCACAGCGATGGGGAATAGTCTTGCCACACAAGTACAGTGAATTCAGCCCCTATTGAATGTTCTACAATTGAGTGCCTGTGTCAGACTATGTTAAACTTAATAAACACCTACAAGATAGATACCTGCCACAGAGCGATGGGTGGCAGGCTAGTTTTGCATACCAGTATTTAGCAGAGCGAGATAAATCCTTTACAATTTCAGGCGAAGTTTGACAAACCGGTAATCTGTTTTGTCTGCAATTTTTATCCCCGATTTGTTAATATCCACTATTTTTCTATTTTTGTCCTTATCTTTTAGTAAAGCCTAGAAAGAACGACACCACTGTATCCGGAACGAAATTAGTGAAACTTTCCTTTTAAATAAGTTGCGAATTTAAGAAGCAACAAGGGAAAATGTAAGGAGTCGACAAACCTGTCATGGTAATCGTGTCACTTATTTGCCAGCAGTCTACAAAACAGATGTTTCAGAAAGACATAGAGAGTGAATGTTGTAACGAGATACGCTCTAGAAAACAGATCGTGTTATAAGCAAAAAATAAATCCAATATTTCTGTGACCGGCCGGCGAACAGATCAACTGAGATGCTCTGAAAATAAAAATTAAAAAAAAAAGAAACTAAAATGGTCTGAACATAAAAATCATTTACTCTAATGCATACTCGCTTTTGAAGTAGTCATATTGCGTCAAAAAGCCGGACGACATTTAGTTCATGTGAGCTGTTCAAATTCATGCAACTTTAGGGCATCAACTCGAATACATTGAACATAATGACACATAAATATATATGATAGACGTAATAAAACAAACATGTGTACGCCAGAAACATCAAAATAAACCCTAACGCACAGACAGAGTAAACAAGAGAATTACATATATCAGATCATTGCAAAAGTTTGTGCTCGATTAGAAAATTCAAAACAAAATTTTACATACTCACAAATAAAAAAAATATTAGTCAAGTCTCCATTGTTTTTAACAACTGTCTCAAATTATTCTAAAAGCTTGTTGGTGCCATTTTTGTAGAAACTTCGTGTTTTTGTTAGAAGGTTGTGTGGTAATTTTCAACTGACTTTACACAGTGTACAGAGTCAAATTATTTGCCATTTAAATAGTTCTGTAGAGGCAAATGGAAATCCAAAGAAGCCAAGTCAAGAGTACAGAGTGGGTGCTGGAAGGTTTCCATTCATCTCTTTAAGCTTCAGCAAGGTCTGTTTTGCAATAAGCGATCTTGTATCGTCATGGTGGAAAATGGCACTTTTCGATTTGTCAAAATCGGCCGTTTTTCTCGAATAGCCACATTGAGATTGGTGAGTTGATTTATTTGCAGTTGTTGTTTCGCCGACTGGAAGAATCTCAAAGGTAATTATCCCTCTGTAATTTCACCAAACGGACTGCAACGTCATCATTGGATAGAAGCCCACTTTATCCACGGGATCTGCCCATTCACAAGCTTATTTCCAGCTCCGTTTGCATCGAATGTTATCATAAACGATTTATTTGTCATCGTTCGTAACAGTCCTGTCCAAGAACGACTTATTTTCGTGGCGTAATAGCAAAGAAGTAGCAGCAGAAACATGATAAATCTTGTTCTATTCCATCATAGAATGTGGCACCCACGTATCGAGTTTGGAAACGAACCTAAGTCTCTTGAAATGGTGAAAGCCAATTGCAATATAGATTTTCAAACTCTTATCAATCTCTTCCGTCAAAATCTTCGGTTTATTCTCCATAATTGCAAGCAAAGCGTCTTCATCGATGTTAGAAGATTGTCTGTAGCGTGGTTGATCCTTTAGGTTAAAATTATGCTGACGAAATCTGCTAAACCACTTTTTGACTGTCTGAAAAGTTGAAGAACGATCCGAATAAGCACTTTGAATGTTTTTGCCGCAGTTCCGACGCTAACTCCCTTCCGAAATTTATAGAGGATAATATGGCAAAACAGCATCCATCTTTAAGGTATTCATTTGTAGACAGAACGTCAACATGCAACAAAGTCTGACTCACAGCTGGACCATGTACCAGAAATCGGTACCAAAAACTAATACCAGTGTCAAGAGGCGATCATTTTATATTAACAAGGAAAATTGGATATTAACTTTTGCAGTCATTTGATACATGTAATAACGTTCACGAAAGTTGAATTAAGAACAGGTAAATTTACACAGAGGGTCATTTAAGTTATTACAAAATCTGTGATATCCTACATAACGTTATTTTTTTCTGGTAGTGTGTGTGTTTTGTTAAAAACGACCGACAAGGAAGATTTTATTCATTTTTTAAAAAAATTTCCACTAGTGTTACATGTTTCTTTTTTCTTGGAGATAAGGAATGTAAAAATGTTCCATAATTTTCCATTTTACAAGCGCTTTCAGCCTCTTCACAGGCCATTTTCAAGGATATTGTTTTTCCAGTGCTGCTATTATGTCCTTATGTTGACTCTAATGTAAATTTTTGTCTTTTTGAAAAGGAGAGTATATATATATATTCCAATTCTAGGAACTAAAAACGGCAGAATTTAGTCAAATAAAGATTGCTTACCATCGCAATAAAACCCGTTCTTGACAATGTCTGTGATAGTCAAAAGGAAAAAAACATGAGCGGCTTACGGTTTAAGACTTATATAGATTTTTTTCGAATGCAATGTTTCAGAAAAAAAGGAAGATAAAGTTTTATTTATTTTGAAAATTAATGTAATCATTTAGAGAAATTTTATAGCTGAGCTCAGTAGTTTTGCTATAGTTTAAGACCAAGAAAACAAGCTTAGTCTTCTGTTTAGTTTTCATTTCAAGTAAAAAGTGGTGGGGTGCTGAAATCTTCCAGTCCTCCCTATATCACTGTGGATACTGCTTGACTAGCCCCAAAGTGAACATTGAATAAGTGTGGATCGAAATGACAGTTCCAGTTAACGGTGTACCAGACGAACTTACTGATCATCGTTCGACGCTGAGCACTCAGTATTCATGCAAATGATTTCCTTTTATGAGAAAATAACAACCAAAGAAAATAATTTAATTTCGTCTGTGAACTATGTATATATTAGTCATCCACATACAAGCCTGTTTCGCTGTATCACAGCTCATTAATGTGGCTAGACACATCCACTTGCTTCTGGCCAGGAACGAAACTCGACCGATTTTGTGTCAGTCGGAGTCGCTACCCCCTAAGCCATAAGCACATGGAATCAGAAAGGAAATTTTAACTTGTTGTATATAAGCAGTGTATTCACACGCCAGTCACCGAAAGAACTCAATTCATTTCTAAAGAGTAACGCATATATCGCAGAAGTGGAAACTGTTTTTAAAACTTTCTTCTCTAGAGAGCTCAATCGTAATGAGAGCATAATATATTAGTCATCCACATACAAGCCTGTTTCGCTGTATCACAGCTCATCAGTGTGGCTAGACACATCCACTTGCTTCTGGTCGGGATCGAAACTCGACCGATTTAGTGTCAGTAGTCGGAGTCGCTACGTGTATATATATATATATATATATATATACATACACACAATCATACCCAAATGTCATTATATATATATCAGAATCAAAGGGTCAAAGGTATGCAACGCATGCACTGCTTGACTTACATTCTTTCCAGGATAAATGATTTTATGCAATATAAAATTAATTATTGATAATTTTCACTATCCTTTTTGTACCTGTATGATTTTGTGTTTCCCATTTCTTCATTTCTTGGATAATTGTTACAAACAATATTATTTAGGGAGTGTAAATAAAGAAAACGCTTTTTTTCGCGAGAAAAGACGCAAGTAAAGGCCATGAATTTACTAGATGTTTTTAGTAGGAAACATGAAAGACAGAACATAATAGAGAGTATTTAAAAGACAGGCAGTCACCGAAAAGCAGGAATTATTTTGCTTGCGTTAGAAAAGGTTGTGGCTTTAGCCTTCCTCGTTTTGTAATTCCCTTGAAGTTGGGTGCATGAAAAAGAGTGACAGAATAATAAAGTTGAGATTCACAGTGAGAAAAACCACCAAAAAAGTTTATTTTGCTTGCTTTCCAGCCTTATTAAGCCAGCAGACATTCTCTACTGGCAGTGATATGATGTTTTTATTGCGTGCAGCTGAAATCAACTGTTTTTCATATTCAAAGGACTAATTAGGCAAAACTGTACTTTCTCAACTAAATAATGAATCTCATCAATGTGGATCTAAAAAGACAACTCAGTGAAGAAGACGCCCTCTATATAGGTACATCAATAAGTTTGTAGTCTAAGGATAAAAAAAGCATTTATTTTATACAACAAATATTTATCATAGAGAACAGAAGACACTGAAATCTTAATAAATATGTCAGGCTATATAGAGACTGACTGATTCAACCACATACTATCGTACAAGAGCATGACTTCAAGCAATATGCCATAAATGTTGCTTGTGATTTGAGTTAGCTATACATATCAATGCACGTTGACACGGATGTTCATTGTGGTGCAGTGGATATCAGCTTGGAACAAGAAATGAAGAGCTGCGTTTAAATTTCACTTGAAATCGTTGCATTCATTTACATGCAAATACCCTTGGGAAAAGTATTAATCCGTCGTTTCTTATCCAACTATGGGTTAAATAGTAGGATAGATTGGTTACCAACCAAAGCTATAGAACCCAATCTACCACAGGAAATAATGGCAATGTACAACGGAAAAAATGTTGTCCTGTCAGTCATATCTCTTTTGAGACATGATCACCCAAGTGCGTATCACGTATAGATTTAACTGGCTGATTGATACCTATCACTACCAACATTTATAATCCATATTTTCACATATTAGGACTAGGAAAATAATAGTTATAACTATTGCATTTTTCTTAAATTGAACTTTATTCAACAAATTCTAATTTAATGTCAAAAAATTAATTACAATGAAAAAAATTAAGAAAACCTTATTACTGATTTACTCAAGGATGTTACATTCTTTGTAGCTGTTTTCACTTTATATTCTTAGCATGAAACTCAAGCAAAGCACAATAAGTTCATTCTTGTTGAATTTATTATCAAATCTAATGACCCCTCCACCATAATGGAATTAAATGCGGTACTAATAGACCATGATGTCTGAGTAAACATCAATCTACCAGATACTTCATATATAAAACCTAGATGTTATATTTTAAAGAAAAGATTAGTAGTGGGGGTCATATATACCATCAAATGCAATTTCAGCTTAATTTCAGTTCTAAGGCTTTTCTGGTGTAGAATTAATCCGGTAGTATGAAATCTGGATCTGGGTGTCAAAGTTTTCGAAAAGTAGCATTAAAGGGGAAGGAGGGAGGGAAAGAGAGATTGTCACTGCTTTTAGGAATCTCTATTACCAAATTCAAAAACTACTGATAATAGCAACTCTAGATAACTAAATGAATTATACATTTGGAGAAGAATGAAGAAAGCCTAATTCTAAAACCAGTGATAAAATGAACATTGATGGAGATGTTACTTCAAACAACTTGAGGAATTATGCTAATGACTCATCTTAGAATTTCAAACTATATTTAAATCATAATATTGTTCATTTCCCTTCCTCACTGCAAATTGAAGATATAATAAATAAACAAAAATAACAGTGATGTTGAAAAGACATTTCAAAAAGGGAAAATAAAAAACAAATCAAACTCACCAAATTGAAAAATATATATACTTTTATTTATAGATCATAATTTTATTTGATTTTGATACTTCAATTATCTATATGTCATCTGTTGTCACTTTTGACTAAATCATTCATTTACTGATCACTTTTGTTCATTTATTTTTTCATCTTTTATTTTTGTTTTCAACTGAATTTTCTTTTTCTTTTCATAACATTCTTGGATTTTCATTTTCTTTTCTATGCTTGTCTCTTTTCAATATCAATCAGCACAAATCATCTGTATTCATCTTAATCAATTCCCTTAAGAAATTTAGCAGCCAGATGTTGTCAACATTACCATCACCAACCAGATGCCCAGTGGCACCACTTACTGACCAAAGTATACTGTATAGGACTGTCAATACATTTCATTCAACTTCCCACATACAAGGTGAGATAACAGACAGAAAGGCTAGACACACAAACACACACACTCTCTCTCTCTATATATATATATATATGAGAGAGAGAGAATGTAGATGGAAAGTATGCAGAGATAAAGAGTGTAAACTAAATTATAAAAATATAAATGCTTATTCATTAAGCATGTATTCTGGTGTTTATAAAGGCCCTTATATATACTATATATTTATACAGACACAGATATTTATATATATTTACATATACAGTGTGCTTTATAAATTAAATATAAGTATGCAATTATATATATATATGCATGCATCCATCATGAACACAGAGTAGCAAGTGTTTCATGTGTAAATGCAATTCTCAGGATATGTGGGTGAAAGAATATTGCAACTATTTAAGAGGATTGTGGCTAGGAAAGCTGGTTATTTTCAGTTTATTGCATTATTCAAGCAGCTATTGAATAAAACTAATTATCAGTAGAAAAATGCTTATTTTCTGTTTATGCTATTTTGTACTACTGTTTAGAATCATTACCTAGGTCAGTAAGACATGGGTCATGTGTTTAATGTTTGCATTTAACTCATTACTTAATTGGTTGTAAATTTCTCATTTGCACTTAAGTTCTTTCTATTTGTTTTTAATTATTTCAATATTTTATTCATTCATTTATTATTTACGATAATTTAGTAATATTAAATATATTTTGTTATTAAATCTTTGGTTATATACATTTATGTGTACTAGTCATCTTTGATTATTTTATTCACTCGCTTATTTGGGTTTTGAGGGGCTTGTTAACTAACATTTTTGTCTTTTTTCCATATATTGTCTGTACTATAGTTATTTTAAAAAATGCATTATCTGTATCTTTATTTTAATTAGTATATTTTATTTGCATTAGTTTTTACAATGTTTTTAGCTTTCAAGTTTTATGTAATGTAGTAAAAATTTATTTTCATGTCTGCATTTTGAGATAAGTTTTGATTTTTGGTTTAGTTATTTGTTTTGCTTTGGAAAAGTAATAACTATTTTCTCCTACAAAGAAAATTTACATTTTTTAGGCTGGTACTGTTGTCTTTTTTTCCATGTCATATTTGGTATGTTTTGTTTTTAAGGCCCCATATATAGAGAGAGGGTAGTGCTGTTCACATATTTACTCTTTTTAAAAATATTTTCTATGCGTAGTTTTTCAGTTTCTAGATTCCTATTATGCATAGATATTTTTTTCTTTGTTTTTAGAGTAGCTTGGTATATGAAATCAATTTGCAGGCAATTAACATTTAAGAGAAAATCATGCATTTATCAGCAGTTACAGGTGAGTTTGATTGTTATAAATCATTTGTTGGTTATTTTATGCTGTGTTTATTTAATAATGTGTCATGTCATAACTAAAACTGAATTTTAGGATGTTTCTGTTGAATATGATCTTGCTTCTTCTGTGGTCTTTTTTTTTGTTCTGTGTTGTGTATGTGTGACATTGCAGAAAACCAACTGTCCTGTCTCATAAACTCTTTTAGCTTTATTAAAGACAGTTTCATGAGAAGAATTATCAGATAATATATGGTTAATAGATCTGCTTGATTATTGTCATTTGGTGATTGGAAGATGTATATATGCAAAATTAGTCTGGAGTTTTTCTATATGGCTGATATGTACCTTTTCTGAGGTTGAATGTAACTTTTAGGAAATCTACTTTTTTTCTGACTTTTTTCTTTGATATATTTTCTTAGGATTTTCAGTTCATCATCCATGTACAGGCATATATCATTTTTGTGGATTATTTTCGTTAGCTCATGTAGTACGTATGTGCCTATCAGCACAGAGATATTACCTTCATTAAAACCTCTTACTCCTAATCCCACTTTAAGATATATAATTGACCCACTGTTTCATCCATATGGCTTGGGTATTATGCCTAAGTATGAAACAGGCTGTTGCCATGCAATATTTATACCTATGTTCACACTGCTTATATTTATGTACACTGTTTCTGAACACATTTCTCCCATAAATGCAGCATGTCTTAAAAACTATATTTTTTCACACATACACACTATTACTAAAATTTTTATATTTATTGAGTAAAAAAGTTTGAGTAGACATTTTTTCTTTTGTTTTATTAAACAGTGTAATTGATTTCTACCAGCCAGATCAATCAATGATTTTATAGGAAAAAGTACTTCCCATTAATTTTGCTTGAATGAAATCAATACATCATTTGGCAGGGATCAAATGTGCATTCTCTTACATAGAGAAACCCACCTCTACTTGAGACTAGTTAGCCACAAAAGAAATCACAGGCGAACAAAGCTCAATTACCTTTTTAAGAAATGTAAATCTCTTGTTGAAACAGTTCAAAGAATATCTACTAACTTTTATTTAATTTTATACTTGTAGCACTATACATAACATTCTGAATATTTAAATAAACATTGAACTATTAGCATAATTGACATGTAAATATAAAGTTTAGGCATGTCCTTTAAAATTACATTCATCTCTTATGTTTTAAGATCATCTGATGTGGCATAAGATTTCATAAATACCTATGTAAACAAATTCAAAGGCAAACATATATATTTCTCAACACAAATTCATAAACAAAACCCTCCCACATACAGTACACATAGTACATACACATAGTTGGTAGTAGAATTCTGTTTACTTGGTATGTTGACACAGCTGTCTGCTTCATTGGATCTCTGATCATGTTTCATTTTGTCTTTGGCAGAATATTCATGTACTTGCAAATAATTGACAACATTACTTCATCAGTTCCACCACCAATTGATAACAAGCGAAAGTCCCTAAGAAAAGAAGAAAAACAAATGTTAGTTATGTGCGATAATCATAATAAAATTTGATCATATTACTACAGATAAATGTTATTGATAATGTCAAGAGAAAAGTGAAATCCCACTAAATGTTGCAGTAGCAGTTATAATGATAATGTAAAATGGGTTTATTTATTGTATCATTGTTTCCGAAAAGAAGAACAGAAAAATTAGATTGTAGTAATAATGGAAAACCTATTATTATTATTATATAAATGAAAAGAGTAAAAGTGAAAAACTGTAGTAGAGATTCAATATTATCCATTTCTGACATTAAAAGAATTAAAAAGTTAGAGAAAACTATAGCCACCAGCTTATTATCATTAGTTTGATATTATCATCCTTTAAATATGGTCTTAAAATCTTAAGCCACCTTCTGTAACCATACAGAGTACACATGAAGGAGTTACTAAGTAAACAAAGATTTTGTACAAGAATGAAATTTAAGAATGGTTTGCTAAGAAATAACTTTGCAAATTTTCTGATGAACAAAGTAAAAAAAAAAGACAATGAAATGAAATAGAGAACTTTTTAATAACAAAATATTCAGCTTCGAATAAATGCCGCTCCACTACTAATTATAAATTATCAATTTATCCATTCATTTTTCATTCTTTATTTTTAAAGAGGAATGTATTTTTTCTCATTTACTTGATGAATATCAGCCCAGAAGAGAGACAAAGAGAAGGAAAGAGTTAAGAGATGACTATTACAAGCAACATACTCTTCATTTCAATTTTTCATATTGTGGAATGTCAACAGAAACAAACCAAGAAAAACTTAGCAACTTTAAAAGCAAAAGATGATATTACTATTTATACAGGATTCAACAAAAACCAGAAGAAGAAGACTGACTTGTTATGGACCAACAAAAATTATACTGTTTTTTAATGTTAGAAATATTTTGTAATATTTGTGCCATAATAATGGATTTTATAATAACATCAATAATCATCATATAGCTGTATTTATAATGTAAGTATTAAATAAATTTTGCCTGACCTGATACAACTTGCTATTTTATTGGGCTCTAAAAATCAGCTCATTAACTAGGAGCAAGAAAATGTAATGCTGGCTATAAGGAAATCAGTATGAATAACATTGATACATGCATACATATTAGGCCCCAACAACTATTTTTCAACAACAGCAACAAAAGTGATTCAGTCTAAAACTTTTCTAAAAAGAGCATTAGTAACTTTTGCACAAACCTAATATATTAAGTGAAGAGTCATGAAACCAAAAAATATCAATTCTATTTAAATTCAATTGTGATAACCTGTCATAGTGCAATGGCTGGTAAATTTGTATTGCAGATCATTACTAGTGGGCAGTGAGTTCAAACTTCACCAGGAAGCCCCATACTTGTAGCTTTGTGCAAAATGTAAGTTATACTTACTAAATAATTAAAATCAATATCAAAATACAAACTCACTTTTTTGTTCTATAATTTTCTCATAGAGCAGAAAAACATGAAACTAAAAATGACCCTTTTTTGTGGTATTTACTTATAGCTCTACATAATGACACAACTGAACACAAAGTCAAAGATATACAAAAATAGTAGAAATAGTAGTAAGAAGAGTTATAATAATAATAATAGTAGTTGTAGTATATATTTGCTGTATTCAGCCAACTTTTCTTCAGAGCAAGATTTGAGGAATATCAAGTAAAGGTTTCTTAAGACACCTAATAATAGTTATATTTACTTACTAAGCATAGCATATTCTGGTACAAGGCTACATTGTTGGGGTACCCATGAAGATTAAACTCACTATACCAATGAACTGATCTTCAAGATTAACTTTTTAACCATTCCAGCATGATAGGTACCTCCCTTAAAGTAGTTAAAAGCAAATATTGGGATAATAGCAATGGCAGAAGTGATAAAATAGCAACAGCAAAAGTATTGGGAGTGGCAGTAGCAATTTCTGCAATCATATGAACAGTGGTGGTAGTAATGAAACCATCAAAAGCTGTCATGTTCTGAGAGTGTCTTGGGAAATGGTGCCAAGTGAAAGGAATGTCATTTCACACAATGGGCTTATTTGATGCTTGAAGACAAACAAGTAAAAAACAAGGAAAAGAAAAAAAAAGGAAAACATGCTATTAGAGAAGAGAGCAGAAACCCAAATGAACAAAGTCACACACAAGACACAAGTAAACATTTACATTTTCTCTATTCTTTAAACCTTTCTTTTTTCAATCTTTTTATGTTTACTTTTTGGTATATTTAGGTTCTTTGTTAATTTATCACAATTACAAAATAGGCATACAGAAATACAAATATTATTCTGTGCATATAAGGATGTATGTATATATGCTACACACACACATTATAGAAAGAGAGAGAAACTGAAGTATTCACATACACAGATCTATATATAAATATGTATGTATATGTAACTACACATAATAAACTGTATGTATCAATATCATCACAAGTATTTATAAATATACATCCAATTTTTATGCAAATACCTACAGGCATATAAAAATCATGCAGTCATATATACACACATTATGTATGCATGCACATACACACACACACACACTCATATATATATATATATATATATATATATCTCATAAGGAAACCATTTGATGTAAAAAAATAAAAAAATTAACAACTAAAGGAGACCAAATGAGACCTAAGTCTATGAGTGGAAGATATTATGAGTTGGGATGGTGCTTTTGCATAACATGTGTGTGAGTGTGGGGGTGATGAGAAAGAAGTAGAAGTGAGAGTGAAAGAGGAAGAGAGTTTCATTGGGCATGAATAAGAATACTATTTGCTAATGTTCAAAAGACATTCCAGTCAGGAGGGAGAAGAGCAAGATGGCACTTGCTAACCCAGGTTAATATAAGCGAAAAAGAAAAAAAGAGAAAAATTCAGTATAATTTAGTGAAGATGTAGACTGAAAAGACTCACAGAAATTGGAAAAAATTGAAAAGCAACAAAGAAAAGAGTCAAAATAGAATGATATTTTTCTGCTGTTGAAGCAGAACATCACCAGTCAAACACAATTGTGAAGAAGAAAGGAGCAAACATGAACAAGAAAACTAGGGAACATTTAGATATATGTATATCAGTGTGTGTGTATGTGTGCATGCATAAATACACATATTTACATGTGTATAAAATGGTATTTGATTCTATAGATACGTATTTACTAAATTTAGGCTGACTCTTGTACATAAGTGTATGTAAGTATGTTTTACAGACACACTCACACACAATATATATATTTTTTTCCTTTCAAAACATATGCACACATTTCACTAAATGATGCTTTTCATTTTGAAAGTGATTTCTTTCTTTTGAAGAATGGAATTTATGAAATTCTCCAATTGTTGAAAAATACACTTTATTATCTGCAGGCATTTTGTATTGTGCGTAATAAATACACAGAAAGCAAACCAATTTCAAGAGTTTATTGTAAAGCACATATATAAGGTTAAAGACAATAAAATATATTTCATTGTGTCTCCCAAACATGCATGCATTGCTTACATTAATCATCTCCAAATTATGTATAGTTCTAAAAGTGAGGCATCTTATCAATGTTTTTTCTACACATGTGTGTGTATATATAATCATCCACAGACCTGTTTCGCTGTATCACAGCTCATCAGTACAGTTAGACATCCAATTGCTTCTCAGTTGGTGATTCTACCTCTAAGCTATGAGCACTTGATGGTGGAAGATAGATTTTAGTGTGTTATATACACGATGTAAACACACACCGGTAGCCAAGAGTGTTCAAATTCATTACTGAATGAACGATGCGTAAAGAGCGGTGAGTAGCTACTGTTGTTAAAGTCCACCATTTCCCCATAGTGCTCAAATTGGGAGGCCCAAAAGTTAGGCTGCAGTTGGAAAATAACTTATCTCTTGTGAGATGGCAACTGAAGAAAATATACTGAACTATGTATCAGCTCATAATCGGATGTATAGTTGTAGAAATGTTAATTTGTTCACTGTTGCCAATAACAAAATACTAGCTTAGTGTCATGTCCAACATGGGTAGCAATTCTCCAAAATATTCATCTAATCTCTTAAAAGACCACAACCAGTGCCCTTTCAAATCACTAATTGAATAAAAGAAGTATATGTGCATATTTGTGGCATGATACCTGCTTACATTAAATGATTTCACCAAATTGCTCTATTGCAGCATGCATCAACAACTAAAGCTTAGTTACAGAAGGCACATCGGTATAAGTGTTGCAACATCACATGATGGTCAAATGCTTTGAAAATTTTATCAGTATATTTGTTACAGAGATCAAAATCAGCATTGCCCTGGGTGTGGCAGTTTTTATTTTCAAATGCTACCTACTTATATAAAAACATATTTTGCAATTTTCTTTTTTTTTTAATGCTCTATCAGTATATTTCTTTGGGGGAAAATAGCATTTTGAAGGCAAGCAGGCTTTGTAAATGAAATGTTCAATATTAAAAGGTAGAACTTTAATAGTAATAAATAAAATGAAATGTTTAACTTATCGATCCCTGCTCTGTATTTTGCAAAGTTTGTGTCTGCTCATCAAAAAAACTGAAAAATACATTTAACAATAATATAACAAAGACTGTATTTTGCCTAAAAACACTCCACCAGGATTATTCTGCAAGATAACATATTTAACTACAATTGTATGGATGTAAGATATAGAATAGTATCCAAACAAATGTGAAGAAATGAGAAAGATAAGCTCTTTAATAGCAACACATTTCATCTTTGTATGCTAGGTTGACTTCTTCAGAACAAAAGACAAAACTGTGTGTATTTTATATTAAATCTTTTGTGTGTATATATATATATATATAGAGAGAGAGAGAGAGAGAGAGAGATAGCAAGAATTCATTCAAACAAGTTGTATTAAATTCAACTGACAAGTTCTGCCTGTTTACATTTTTATTGAATTCTTCAATTTTTTTGAATGAGTTGTTGCACATCTAGATCAAAACTGTTTAAATTGAAGTTCATAATTTTTTGTTTTGTTCAAGTACTTTCAATTGTCTTGGTCATTATTATGAACTAAACATTGTCAGACAAGAGTTTTGATGACTAAATCCTGTTTTTTTTTAAACATTACATTTAAAATTTGAATATACATATAAGTGACATAATATATAGAATGGTTTCACAGAACTTGACAACACCTGAAACAAGTATATCAAACATTTTATACACAATTTAAAATGACATCTGTGATATAGAATTTTATTTAATGCTAGTTGAGTCATTCTTTACCAAGTGTAGTTATTGTACAGAATGCACAAAATTTTTTTCACCAACACAGTGTGGATAGATGTTGTCATCGTTCAGAAAATAAACCTTGGATTTCAATAAACATTTATTTTATATGTCAATAAAACACTGTATGGCTAAAAATATGATTATATATGAGAGATGGTTGCTAAAATGTTCTCAGCCCAATACACTTTCTAAATATGACCAAACATCAGAATTTAATTTGGAAAGATTTCTTGAACAGTCTGAAAGCTATTCATCTATTGTTCACATGTGTATGTACCTGTATGACTGGAAAGTGTCTGGTTAAGAATTTTAATGATCTTGTCACATGTAACCTCTAAGCTCTATAAATGAAGCATCACTTAGAGAGAGACCAACCATAATTCCAAGGACTCACTGACATGACATGATGGTCATCCTGAAAGAGAATTTACCTGGTCCAAGCACACATTTACTTCCAAGTTTTATTAAGTAACTTATTTTTTGCTAAGTGGAATATGTGTACATAGATAGATAGATAGATAGATAGATAGATAGATAGATAGATAGATAGATATTACTTTTGAAAGCCATTGTTTTTAATAATCTTGGAAATATATTGAAAATTACTCATCTCAGAATAAATATAAAGCCATTGTTTTTCTTTAAAATTTGTTCTATACTCATATATATATATATATATATATATATATATATATATAGATAATAAAAAAAAAAGACAGTCTGGAACAGCATAGACATGCACTGGATCACACCAGACATACATAAGCAAGTACCCAGAGAAGTAGACTCCAATTGAGTCATATAAAGACAGCATAAATGACAGATATCTATAGAAGTTTAGAATATCAAAAGGACTGGGAATTGTTTGCAGCTGACACAAACCATAACGACTATAATCTTCAGTAGGATCTTGGGTTTCAACAAGCTTTTTAAACCATACGGTCATTTCATAAATAGCTAAGTATATTCCAAGACAAACTTCCTGTCTCCAGCACCAAACAGTTAAAACATTGAAATAGTTGTGAAAATAAATAAAGAGAAAGTTAAACAAGATATAAAGAGAGAAAACAATATGTAATGAATAAAATTTGATTTTGGATTAGGAATTAGAGACTCTACAGGATTATTTAAAAAGTTAAAATGAGATCAACAGAAGGAAGGAAAAGAATAAAAAAAATTCTTACCCCATCCTTCATTAATGGTATGGTAGTGAGTAGGTAGAAAAAAAAATTAAGACTGGTGATGAATGATTGAGTAAAAGGCATAGCCAGAATAGAAGGGAGGACTGCTTTAGGAAAAAAGCAAGTAACTTATTTTAAAACCAAAGAAGTGGAGCCAGAAAAAGGCAGGTGCTAAATGAGAGAGAGAGAGAGAGAGAGAGAGATAGAGATTAAATAAAAAAGAAATGATGTGATTATCCCAGAACAAGTCATAAAAACAGAAAGAACAGTAGCAACATAACTGGGTTTCTTTTCATTTCATAAGTGTTTATCCCTCCCAGTTCCCTGCATTAACATTGTTTATTTCCACCCTTTCCACTCATTGTTTTTAACTGCATCTTCTCAAACCATCTCCCTCATTGTTTTTAACTATACTTTTCTCCCACTCTTCATTTCATTGTTTTTATTTCCACCCTTCTTCTTCATTGTCATCTCACTTTTTATTCTTATCTCCTCCTTCCCACCCCATTGTTTTTTATCTTCCTTTTCTTCTCTACTACTGTAGTTTCTTCTGTTCTCTCATTGTTTTTTTTATTATTTCTTCACTCTAATTGCTTTTATTTGCTTTCATTTTTCACTTTCTGAAAGAAATAGGGCTTTCTGTTTATTTTATTTACTCAGTAGCTATCTACCATCAGAACCCTAAGTTCTTATCTCATTTACAGTCAGTTCTCTCTTTCTTTATTAACAAAGAACATATCAATAGTCAGCATAAGATTCCATAAGGATAGGTTGGTGACATTCAATGCTATATACCCAAGATACCTTCTTACAGTCAGTCTGGTGGAACAAAATGATATTTACTGAATAATAACTTATTCTGTGCATAATATTTTTTCTTTTTTTACCTCTACCCACTTCCCTTTACAACTTTTTTTTTTCAGTTTCATTCCATTTGTTCTTTCTATTTTTATATTCTTTCTTTTCTCCTATTTCCAACATTAACTTTCTTTTTTCTTTTCTTCAACATTTGTTTCATTTTTTTCTATTTTAAACCATTTCTCTTTATCTTTCTGGTTTTCTCCTCTTCTACATAATTTCTTTTCCCTTTCTACTTTCTTTTATTTTAATAAAGCTTTCTCTTTAGTTTTTTGTAATTTATCACTTTCTTCCCATATATTTTTTCACCAAACACTAAGTTCAGCCTATCTTGTGGCGCCAACACAATTTATATATATATATATATATATATATATATATATATATTTAAATGAACTTTCTCTTCCCTTAGACAAACAGAGAAGGCATATTTTTTCAGTTTATTCTTCCAATGGATACACAACTTCAATTGGGTAACTTTTATAGAATGCTAACAATCTAGTCCCAACCTAATAATAAATTTGATTTACACTGGGTGCCCCACTGTTGTGGCCTTGTGCCAACTAGACTCAACTAAATCTCTAAGTTCAATTTTCACATGAGCAATGGCTTTCACTCAACATTATGTTGAATCATGACATCTCTTATACCAAGGAACCTTATATATTTAATTACCAACATGCTATTTTCAAATAAGTTCATATAATTTAACCAATCATTCAAACTATATAAAGCAATTAACAAAATGTCACTTTATCAAAGTATGGGGAATTTGAAAAATAATCTTTAAAAGGAGATAATAACATCACTATTTTAGGCTCATTTCTTTCATATAACCATAGAACTTTGTAGCTATGTAGGTTTGAATTAGTCAAATTATGTTTTTTTGCATTTCTTTATTGGTTCTTTTAGAAATTCTTTCTCCTTCTTACTAAACTGATTATTTCCTTATTCCCCTAATTCTTTCTAGAATATTCTTCCAGTTAAACATGTGGCTACAGCTTAAATGACACAAAAAATAATGCTATTCCAAGTAAAGGCTTAGCAAACACAGAGTGTGTGACTGAAAAGAAGTATGTTAGTCTTAACTTGCTACTAATCTACAATTATTCAGAAGCTTTCTAGCAAGAAACTTGTTATTGATCTCAAATAATTAGCTAATTAATAATTAATACAAGTATGAATTATTATTTATTATTGAGCAGAAAACAGAGGAAATGTACCTGTAGAAATCAATCTGGAAGTGATTTCAACTTTCACAAAAATTCTCATCAATGAAGCATAAAAATAAAAAAAAAACAATAATGAGACTAAGAAACAACTCTTGAAAAATGCTCTCTTTTTTTAAAAAAACTAATAATCACAGAAAATGGAGAATCAACTGGATGAAGATTTTTTGGAAAGAAATTTAAAAGTTCCACTGGATTCCAAAGTTCAGTGAGTGCATTTGTTTTATGATGCTTAATATTGTCAAAATAAAGCCTTGCAGAAAGATTTCAACATATATTTTAACATAAATTTCCAAAATGCATCATTTAAGTATAAAAAGAGTGCAGAATTATACTGACACATATTTTTCAAGTATTAGTGTGTCTTCTAAAGCAATCAAAAAACATTATCTTCAAAGTTTTTGAAAATGTTTGTGAATATTAGCATGGTCTTATAAGTATTTCATTCATACTTACTGAAATAAATTTATCATGGAATAAAAGTTTCAAAAATTATTTTCATGCATTGTTGATGAGTATTTATTGTTCAAGACTAAGATTAACCGTCATCATCCATGCCTGTATACACAAATGGCATCCTAAATTAACCCTCGACTTCGAGGGATCACGGGCCTTGTAAAGAGTAAACCATAATATATATATATATATATATATATATATATATATATATATATTATAGATATAAACATGTTACAGAAATTAAAGTATTTTTTAATTATTTTATTAAACTTCTTAATCCTTTCTAACATATTTGAAATTTTGATTAGAAATATCATTTTTTCATCACCAGCAAGTGACCAGATTTTTACAAGAGTTTACTACAACAAACATAATATTATGCAGCTCATTTTTTTTGCCAGTGAAAAACACATTAATTTAAAAATTCTTGCAAAAATCAAATAATGGTCGGATTTTGACAAAACTTTCTGAACTTATTTACAAATGATTGAAATTATTTTTGAATCATTATTTTTATAAAATCTTGGCAAAATCTTTTTTTTTTACACATTACATCCCCCCACTCCTTTAATTTCCTGAAACTTTTAGGAATTGATTGCCATCATGAAACTTTGCTTTATTAGTTAAATGCAGGACTCCTTGGGGAATGTAAATCACCTATTTTCCTTTTCAGAAAATCTGCTCTGAATATTCAAAACAAAAATGCAAGAAAATTATGCCATTTTTTATTTAGATAAACTTTTAGTTGCATTTATAAACAATATATATAAAGGATATCATTGTCTGAGGTGAAAAAGTTTTTTCAATGAATAATGGATTGTTACAAGAATTGTTTTCATTTTTATTTTTTAATTATAATAATTTATAAAGTTTCAAAGATCTTTCAAAATTTCTTTCAATCCTCATCCGAATTAGGTTATTAAGTTAATAAGTGAAGACTATATTTACTAATCACAAATTGAAAAGGTTAATACAAATATTCACATAGCAAAATTTTTAAAATAATTAAAAAAAATTTTTTTGTGGGCAGATATCTGATTTTTTTAAATTTTTAATGGTAAGCCATAAGTGCCATATTATTAAAAGGTCATGTATTTCAAGGGTTGCAGAAAAAAACCCTTATATAAACTTTTTTTTCAGCAAGGTACAATTCATTCATTTTGCTTTCGTGTTTCATGTGTACATTTCAACACTCAATAGGCTTCTCAAAATCACACTTTCACAATTGAAAATAAGTTTTATTTTTTAATTTCTAGTTTCCTCATTTTTTAAATTAATTGTTAATGTAGGTACTTCCACTAATTTGTGATACATAAGATTTTAAAAAATTGAGAAAGCTTTAATTTTTTTTATTTAGCTTTAAATTGAATTGAATGAAAGCTACAGGAATTTAAAAAAAAACCCTCATAAACCTTTTTTCAGCTGTGTACAATTATATAGTTAATATTAAAATGTAAAGTACTACAAAAATTTAATAAGATAATTTTACCATGTCATAAATATCATGATAACAATTATTATCAATAAAGAATAAATTGAAAAATAGATATTAAAAATATAAATTAATATATAAGATTCCATAATTTATTGAGTTAGCTTTGCCATGTTACATAATTTCATTCTCTGTTATTAAATTTTAAAATTAATTTAAAGAAAGTTTTATATTATCTTAATTTTGATTTTTCAGAAAGCATCTTCAAACGTAAGGCTATAAAACTAAACTAACTAAAATTCAATAAAATAAAAGATAATTGCTGAAAATATCATGTTCATTTTTTAACATTACTAGGTAGCTAAAACCAAAAAATGAAATGTTCACTTAGGTTTTATAAATTTATATCAGTTCTAGTCTACTATACGTAACCAGAGATGTGAAACTGTCATCAATCACTTCGCAGATCAGAAAGATAAGCCCTCCATGATTAAGAAATACTTTAATTCTAAAAAACAGGCTGCACTCTTAAGGTAAGGCTGCAAAAATATTGCAAGGATGTAACACAAGGGGAGATAGAAAATTGAGGTGTAGCTGACCCCATAGAGAGTGAGAAACGGGATCAGCACTCCCAATGAGATGAAGTTGAAATAACTGATAGAGAACACCATTGGAAACTATGGAAACTTAAGGAATCAGGGCACAAAAATCTAAGCTGACTAAGCATAGAAATGAATACAATATGGGAACCAGTAATATGGAGTGCTAGAGAAATTCATTAGCTTCAAAGATTTCAATATGAGCTCTGGTAAAAATGGTTGCTGAGACATTAGGTTTATAAGTCAAAGAAATTCATACACTGATCTCTTCAAGGACACATGGCTCAGTGGATATAGGTGTTGGTTAGGTGTGAGTTCAATACCTGACTACAGCAGTGATGAACAAATTTAATGAGTTGAGTTAAAGGGAGATAACTACATTGCATCTGGAAGTAGCATCACACATGGAATGAGAATTATATACCCAAGTGATCAAAATAAAGGCTTTGGCTCAAAACTCCAAGCATCTGAAGTAGGCCAGAGAGTACGACAGCCGAAACATTGTAAACATGGCAATAAAGATGAGGACAACAGTCTGAACAGTGTAAATAATGTAAAAACTACCTCATCTCAAAAGTATAAACAAATACCAAATATAAAATAATTCCACAATTCAGAATTATCTTGTTATTTTTATACAAGGTTAAAAATAATGATGTATGATGTCTGGAATGATCTAAGTTTTACGAAATTAGTACCTGAAAAAAAGCTAAGTGAAAGCAATCAATTAACAGAATCAATTCAATAAGTTTTTATCAAATTATTTCCCTATTTTTTCTTTTATAAAAGCACTTTTTTTGTCTAATAAATTTTTTAAAATAATTAAATCCACATAATTTGGTGCAGTTAAATATATCATAACATGAACTAGTTAAAAAAAAGAATAATAATAAAATAAATACAGAATAAATACCAAATAATTAAAAAAAATAACTGCAATGGATAAAAAAAATATTCTTTTTATTTTTCAAAAAATATTTATGTATTTCTATTAATATAAAACAATATTCTATCAAGTTTCATTAAGAAATAATTTTATTCATGAAAATATTTTCCTGTCTTATTGGAAAAATGATTAAATGATTAGGCTAAAAATGATTAATTTTAAACATTAACAAAACTGGTTTCTATATATTGGCATTTTTGTGCTTTCATATTTAATAAAATTTGAGGTATTTTTTCTTCTTTTTTGTTGTGGGAAGTAATTGCTACCACTTGACCTATGAACATGTTCGCAGTTGGAATATATCCTGCTGTGTTCAAAGGTGTTTTTGATTATATTTTAAGTGTACAGGAAGTAATATTTTATCATAATTCTGTTAATTAATCCTTAATTTCAGTAATTTTCATTGAAACTAATATATATATATATATATATATATATATATATATATATATATATATAAAATCATTTCACCACAAGAAAGGCAGTAATGCCACTAGTACACAGTGGGTTACCAGGAGTAAAAAGAGAAGACTGAAAACAGAGAACAAAAGATGAACAAAGTTTCAAGAAGACAGATGGTGATTGACATTTCATTTCAATTTTTGAAGATTGAAGTTATCAGGGAGGCAAGGAAACAGAAATTTCCACAGGTGGGAAGTGCGAGAAAAGAAACTGTTAGAATAGAAGTGACAGTTATATTTAGCTATTTCAACAGTAAAAGGGTTGAATCTAAATGCCAACCTAGTAGCATGCTTGAATTCATGTATTCAGAGCACCAAGGAAAAAAGTTTGTCAGAGCAGTTGCCATGAAAATATTTGTAGAAAAGATAGAGGTCAGCCATGCCATGTTGGGGAGAAAGTGACTGAAGTCAAGATGCCTGGTCAGGATTGGTTACATTTAAACAAGAGCAACAGACCAAATATGACAACATTATTCAATGCACAAACAAATGGTAGATTTGTAAATGTGAAAGGTGGCTTCTGATGAGAAAAATTTTCCCGACACTGTGATCCAACTTTCCTTGCAATAGATGCAGCTGTTGATTCGATATAGTTGCTCCACTCCATGTCAAGAAGGCGCAGTGTGTTGCTCTTCTGGAGTCTAGTGTCAGCCATGCAGATGGCAGGCAGACAAGATTCTTTGTGATGATTAAATGAAAGAAGTTTTGTTTGGAGGTGCTAAACTACTAACTGGTAATGTCATCTGCATAAATACCTAGTTGGAAACTGATGACATTGGGGAGATCATTAATGAAGATCAGAAACAGCGTGGGACCCAGGACAGAACCTTGGGGAACCCCTGTATTCAAATGAAAGGATCTGGAAGACAGCCTGTTCAACACACACTTTATTCCTCGATTTGATAAAAAGAATTGGATTAAACCAAAGATTCATCATGACACAGTAGCCCTGGAGCTTATGTAGAAGGCCAGCATGCCAAACCCTGTCAAACCCCTTAAAGATATCTCAAGGAACAATCCAAGTTTCATCATTTTTATCTAGACTTTGATACACAAATTCAGTGATGGCTATTAACACTTCAGTGGTAGACCTAGTGAAACACAAGCAATATTGATTAGTAAGATGCTTAACCAATCCAGCATTGATTAGAGCCTCAAATACCTTGCCAAAAAGTGGCAAGAGTGTTAATTAGGGCAATAATTTGAAGCAGCAGAGGGTTCTTAAGAACAGGAAGTACAGAGGAAGACATCCAACAAGCTGAAAAGCAAGAAGCAGCAAAGCAATTCTTGTAGAGTTTGGAGAGAACTGGTGCCAGCTCAGGAGGACATTTCTTTAGGATTACAGCAGGAATCCCATCACATACATCTTGTGGAAGTCTAGTTTGGAAATGACATCTGAAACCAGTGAGATGGTGATGTGCATATCACTCAGTAGAGCCTTCATTCTAGGAGAGGAATCAGGCATGAGTATTCCAGATGAGTCATGTGTGGTTTGGGAACAGAACTTCAGAGCATAGCACTAAACCTTATCTGCTGCTTTGTCAGAACTTCAAATTGATTGAAGAGAGAAGGGACTAAGGATTTCCTGTTGATCATTACACTCTTCCAGAGCCACCAATAATCTCTAGAACTAAACTTGTGAGAAGCTATACATTGTTTCATTCTATCAGTAAACTGTAACTTCTTTGAGGAAGCACTAGCATTCATTATGAGCAAGGACAAAGAGAAGTCTGTTACAATTAGAACTGTCATTCTGGTACATCCAGAAGTGATTCCTGTAGGCTATAGCAGCTGAGCATGCAGGTGAGAACCAAGAAGATTATCATGGTTTCACTTGGTATTTCTAAGCTAAAATTAAAGCTTTGTATTAGCTGAGGAAAGAATCTCAGTAACACATTTTTGAACAGGATGATTAGAAACTTAATTCTAAGGAACATTGCAAAGGAAGTCATTAAATGAGACCCAATATTGTGTTGGTAGGAGGTTTGTGGCTGATAGGAGAGCGGAAAAAGATATTTACAAACATTACTGCATGATTAGATTTGCCAAGAGAGCAGAGATGCAGAATATGACATGAGTCACATGTAGAGGTAAAGAAAATCTAGAAGAGAAGTGTGTCTGTCAGGTAATCCTGACAGACACACTTCTCTTCTAGATCTTCTTCTGGGGAAGCACGTGAGAAAGTCCACCATTAGTATGAGAGATTGAGTGATAGGAAAGTTCAGGGTTAGGGTGCCAACAAAGTCTGTGACAGAGTGATTAAGCCAACTAGAGAGCTTGGATAATTGGAAAGTGCTCTAAGGAAAACAATTCCACACTGTAAAAATTGGTATGAATGCTGTGAATGTTGGCAAAAGAAAAATTGAGGGGTTTATGTGTTTTTGTTTTTGTCAAGCTGGTTTAGTTTTATTTCATTGACTGCTTATCATCATGGTGAGTTAGATTAGGCAAAGACTAAGAATAGTATTAGCTATCAGTCATCCAAGGTATTATTAAGAGATTTTTAAAGTGTCTTAAATTTTCTGTCATCATTTTTCAGTTAAAATGAAAGATTAATGATAAACTGACAATAAGAACTTTTTTAAAATATCTTAAAGTCTTATTGAAATGAATAACATTCTTTTTCTTTTTGTTATTATCTTTTACATAGAACCAGCATTTTATTAAATATGAAACATTTAAATTATTTTAAATGTGTTTTTAAAGTATTTTAGCTCAATTTTTCATGGTAGCTAGTAACCAAGTCCCAAAAGATAAAATTAAATAATTTATTTTTTAAAGTGTAACTTATTTATACTGATCTTATTTAATGGATAGAAACTGCATAAGAAATATAAAAGACCACGTCATGACAGGTAATTTCCAGATTTTAAAACATTTTATACTCTAAGATTTTATCTCTATACTTTCTTAAATATATACAAATACATACTCACTCACCCTCTCTCACTCACACAGACAGACAGACACATACTCTCTCTCTCTCTTTTTCAGACTCACTCATGAAAATAAACACATACACTTCCTACAATGTGGGGGTGCTTAACATTCATAGATTCCCCCAGCTTATGTCTTGATTTATTTGTATTTAACAATCACATATGTACCAGTGAGGAGGGTTGAAGGAGAGAGAAATAATAAAAGTGGGACAAAGGTAAGAAAATCCTTAACTGCTAACATTTATTTTGCTTCCTTATTTTATCCCCCCACCACCACCCCAAGGCGAAGAAAAACAGAAGAAAAAAAGCCAAGAAAGTCATAGACTTATATACTTCATTTCTTTCCATGAGTGTGATCATATTACAACTTGGATAATTCAGCCTTTTGTCACACAGATAAAACATGTGAAATGAAGCACAAAAAAAAAGTCTTCTACTTTTTCTTTCTTGGGAATACAGAATACAATGGCATACTGACCTACCAAGCATACAGGCTTATGCCACCTATAGATTGTAGACTGCTATGGGACAAGAAGAAATCATGACTTTCACCTGAACTTGTAAATTAAAAGAGACAGTGTGTCCAGATTTGTATACTTGAATTTACATTTTGTATTAAGTAATTTTTATTCTAGGCTTAAATCAAATTATTATGAATTAGATAAGTATGTTGTCAGATATGAAATATTGACTGTTCTGTTAGTAATAAACTTGAGATAATGGCATCGGAGAGCATGGGACAAGTATTAATAAAGTTTTGAGTATGAAGGTACATAGGTAGATCAGTAAAAATAAGCATAATGTGCAATGTTAGAAAGTCAAGATATACAGTAAACAAATTGACATAGACAAACAGGCCATTACATAATTGAATAAAATATAATAATCATCACAGTTAATACGAGAAAAAATATATACATATAAGTAAGAAGGTAAAGAGACAAGTGTATAATAGTATTGACAGTTCTTGAACTAAGAAGATTGTTAAGCTCTAATCTTTCAGGTCAAAAAGTACACATGTTAAACAACTGAATTTTTTGTACATATTTATGAGTAGATTGAAACAGAGAGACATAGACAGACCATGATTGATAGAAAGCATGAGAGAGAGCGAGAGCTTGGATCATTCATCTTTACCTTGAGTAAGATGAAACCAACCAACATCCACCAAAGTCATAGGAATAATTGGACAAAAAAACTCTAAGGCCTCCTTGACCTAACCATGTAACAGAGTGTCTTGTTAAAACATAAGTGAACCCTGATAGCAGAAGATGGCAGATGGGTTGATGGCACTGACACTAATGAAAAGAGGTTGTTAAGTGCTCATCCAGGTAGATAATAATATGACATCTTGACAGACTACAAATTGTCACATTTTTCAAACAGGTAATGAACAACCATGTTATGGCAATAAGGACAAGACCTTGAACTTTTAAGTTTTTCAAGTATGTAACATCAGCAGAGGATATGTTTTCTCTTATCCTATTTTAAAATGGCTTGTAATGGTCTTGCACTAGCTGTAGAATAATGGCCTTGTGCCAAATTAGTCTATATACTATTATAAAAAGTAAAGTCTTAAATGAAAACTGATACACAAGACATTCTTACAGATAATACATGATCATTTATAATACAGTAAATATTTATCCAATTTTTCAAAGGTAGTTAAGCATTAAAAGTAGTTACCTCCACTAAATCGCTAAAAAAACAGCACAGTATAAATAAAAAAGACCCCAAACTTTTTCCATCAAAATGTATATATTATTATTAAGAGGAAAGATCAAAGTATTTTTTACTTAACTGGTTTTTTTTTTTTTTCGGTAACAAACACATTAATTTGGAAATTCTTACAAAAATCAAATAATTGTCAAATTTTAATGAAACTTTCAGGACTTATTTACAAATGAATGAAATTATTTTTTGAAATTATTATTTTTAAAAAAAATCTTGGTAAAAATTTTTTATTTTTTTTACATCTGTTGCCCCCACTCCAGGTAAATTCATGAAATTTTAAGAAATTAAGTTTTGTTAGGAAAATTGGTTTTATTAGTTAAATGCAGGACTCATTGGGGAATGTAAGTCATCTATTATTTTTTTGCAAAATTTTGCCTTTATTTCCAAAAATCTGCTCCCAATAATAAAATAAAAAATGCAATATAACTATGACATTACTTAATTTGATAAACTTTTAATTGCTTGAATAAATAATATAAATTAAGAACATTATAAACATTTTTTTGATTAATAATGAAATTTTAAAAAAATTCTTTTCAATTTTTTTTAATAATAATAATCTACAAAATTTCGAAAATAACAACTTATTAAGCAAAGATTATACTTACTAATCGAAAATTAAAAGTTTAATCCAAATCATCGTGCCTTCCTATTTTTAAAGTAATTTAAAATTTTTATTTTGTATGGTAATTTCTATGTGTAAATTAAAAGGTCATGTGTTTCAGGGTTTCTTCCTCCTTACAGGGGAAAAAAACATTGTACAATTATGTCACTTGTGATTACCATATACTTATCTTATTTTGCCTCTGTCAAAACATTTGAAATATGGTGAACAGGTTAAAAAGTTCAACTCAGGGATTAAGAAATAGTTTTATTTTAAATTTCATGCTACAAACAAGTAATACTTGTGTAAATCTGATTAATCTAACAATAAATTTCCTAATTTTCCAAAAATAATGTGTCACAAGTGTATATTTTATTTTTGCAAGATTTTTCAAACAGAGAATTAATTTTTGTTTACAAATGTGTCAATTGCTTAAAAATGGCTGAAAAATTGAAAGATTAAATAAAAAATTGAAAAATATTTAGATTCCCATGAATATAATTTCTGTTTGAAATACACTAGAGTATTTTACTTACTGGAAATAGTAAATTTAAACATTTAGCTTTCAATTAAAACTAAAATAAAAGTTTCAAGAAAACTTTTTTATTTTTAAAAATTCAATTTAAAATTTAAATATCGAAAAGGAGTGGAGGTACCTACTCCAAAGATTCACTAAAATATGAGCATACATAATGAAAAAATTCCCCAGGCTTAATAAAAACAAAATTTTATTCTCAAAATCTTTATATTATTAAATGGTAGTGCTGCTCTGGATCAAGATGGTGGCTACTGGAAGACCCTATGTCTGGTAACAGGACACTGCACCATACTACACAAGCAAGAGAACCCAGTCATGGCTGTCAGACAATTTCTGCAACCACATCACCCCTTATAACTGACCACTTAACACCTCAGATTGTAACCTCATTGATTATTATGTGTGGGGCAGTTTAATGAGGGACCAACAAAACTCCTTGTAACACCAAATATGAACTGAAGGCAATGATTATGGCAGCATTCACCAACTTAAACAAGGAGACTGAACAGGATAGTTGCAGGAGATTCCAAAGCCATCTTCAGGCCATAGCCAATGGTGATTTTATTGAATAAATTAAACCTTAGTATTTTAAGATATTTTTGTGTAATTTTAATAAATATATCTGTTAAAATGAGATGTTAGTATTATTTTCACTTTTGCATAATTTTGTTGACAATTCATCCATCACACTCTGTAGAATAAATGAAGATATGTACGCATAGTCCAAGATAGGTTTGAATAGATGAAAACAGGTATGGACATGCTGAGATAGATATGAACATATTGGTATAGACAAATATGAACAGAATGAAATGAATAAATAACATTAATAAGGTAGATAGATACTGAGTGGTTTTCATTTGACTAGAATGAAAAGATTTGGATAGAAAGCATGAACAGTAGATAAATGCATTTTATTAAATAAATAGAAAAATGGTAAAGCAAGAAATAATCATTGATATTATGCAATACATTTTAACTGCTCAGCTGAAAATTTAAATGGTATTTTTTAGAATACATTCACAGAATAAAATATCTCTTTTTCAAATCACTTGAAAAAAAATTTTTTTTTAAATCCCAGGAGAATGAAGAAACGTAAAAGCAGATTCAAAAGAAGCGGTCATCTCTTGTAATTCATAGCCAAAAATATCAATGAACAGTAAAGACACTTTCCATGCAGATGTCATTAACAATTAATCATAAAACAGTACAAAAAAAAAAAAAGCACCATTAGGCAGATATTTCTAAACATTATGACAGCAGTAGTATTGATGGTTGTAACAAGAGAAGTAATAAAAGAACCAGTGACCAAATAGAGTGAAAATGAAATTGTTAAATTAATTAAAATCAAAATATAATCACTTGCATGCAGATAAATTTAAAATTCTCATACCTGTCTTCTCTGAACTAACTTACTTTTTTTGGTCATTGTTGTTTTATTTTGTTTCCTTCAGATCATGACTGGTGTATTTTAATTATTTATTTATTTATTATCTGCAACCCCATTACTATCAGTGATTTTACAAGTACAGAAATAAACATATTCAGTGTTTTTCCTTCTCCCAGATGAACAGAAAAGTAATTTCAAAAAATTTAGAATCTGTATTATTAGTGTTATGACAAATCATCCCTTTCATTGCCTTAGTCACTATCAGCCTCTCCACCCACATTGGGCATTTTTTTTTTAAATATGAGAGTCTCTTTGCAGGATTGGCTAAAATACCCTGTTAGAGTGAGTGGAGTTATACACCGTAATGTTAAGATGCTATAAATGAGATTACCATGAGGGAAAAACATTATTGAGTTGGAAACATAAACAGTGAGAGAAACATGTTGCAAGATTAATTAACAATTGGTAGTAGAACATAATTTTTTGCTTTCATGTTATACAAGGCCAGAGTGCCACTTGAGGTAGAAAGTTACAAGAGGAGCAGTTTATGTATATATGTGTGGAAGATAACGGTTAACTCTAGACTTGAAGAGGTAATGGTGATCGGGGAAGCATTCTCTTGGGTGGCAGTTCCATAAACCAGAAAATTGTAAAAAGAAGCTGCTCAAGTGGAACTTACATTTCACCAAAGGAATAAGAAGGGAATGGGGGTGGCTTGCTACAGTGTGTATGGTCCTAGTCATGACGGTCAGAACTAAGGAGTGTAGTTCATCAGAACACTTTCCATGGAAATAGCAACAGAGCAGCAAGAGGATAGTGACATCTCAACTGTGGGAAAGGGTGAAAAATAATTTGTCACCCACAAGAACGTAGAGAAGCTTTTAGACTCCAACAAGAGCGGAAAGAGAAGACTGGGAAGCACCTAGCCATATATGGCAACAGTACTCTATATTTGGTCTGCTCTAGCTCTTGTAAAGGTAGAGAATAGCAGGAGGAATCAAGTACTTGCTGGAGCAGTACAGGGAACCAATTATTTTTCCAGCATCTTTAGTGATGGATGGTATGCATGAGTTCCAATAGGTGTTCAAGGAATGGATCCTCCTTCAGGGAATATCCATTCATCATGGTTAGTGGAATATCACTAGTTCGGTTTTTGAAGCATTGAACCAATTTTTTCATGACTGAGCTGTTAGAGCTAGATCTGAAGAGAGATCAGCTGTCAAACTCTAGTCATCTAGGGTTTAGGAGGTGTACCAATATATCATTGTCTCATCAGCATAGATATTTACAAATTATGGGACTATACTATACTATCATTGATATAAAGTAAAAAAAAGAGATGGACCAAGAAGTGAACCTTGGGGGACATCTGCATTGATCGTTAGGGCCTGGGAGGACTGGCCATTATCAGCTACTTTCAGAGGCCCATCCATTAGGAAAGGCTAGAATTGAGGAGACCCTTCCAATGATTACATAAATAGAGTGAGATTGTGCAGTAAAACTTTATACCAAAACTTAACAAAAGGCCTTTAAACTAAAGCCTTACAAAGTAAGTAGAAAAAAAACAACAAAAAAAACAAACAATGGATTTGTGGATCATTCAATGTAGTTTAAACCCATGTGCTCTGAATTTAATCTTTTTGTTTGCCTGACAAGTCAAACAGGCTGCTATCATTTTTTATTTGAACATTTTGCTTGGTTCTTTCAAATAAAATGTATTACTGTTTCTGGGTTTAAGAATGTAACCATTACCAGTTACTCTCCACCAACTTTGAACTAGTAAGGAATTTGATTTAAATGTATCAGTTGTGTTGCTTTCACTGTAAATGTACTACTTGAAAAGAAAAAATTATCATGGCTTTCAGCTTAATCTGAATAAATCCCCATCAATTTTCAAGAATGGAGATAATTTTGAAAAATGAAAGAATGAATTAGAAGTCTGTCAAAGTCTCACTAATTAAAAGAAAACAAAACTAAGACCAGCAATAGCCTTTACTCTCAGTGAAAACATGGTGGATGGTTGTTTTACTACTGGAAATATACAAAATTGCAACTGAAAAAATTTATAGCTCCAATATCTTTTCACATCAGTTAATAAAAATAGAAACCATTCAATTTGAGAAATAAGATAACTTTTCAAGGCAGTAGACGCTGTCAATACCATAATAGGAATCATAATAGGCAAAAACCCAGCCTCTTATCCCAAAATTGGACAAGAATCCTAGTTTCATAAATAAAAAAAAGTCTTATGATAAAAAATAAAAATATAACATGGAAAATTAAAGGAACTTAATACAAATTTTATTGTCAAACTGAGACATTAGTAATATCCAGTATATATGCTTATATGTACAAGAAAGATCTATTTTTGTCAGGTACTTCACAAGTTTATATGTCCACTTTGTTTGCTATAGAAATTCATTGTAAATTGATGCAACTTCTAATAATGCTATGGTCACATATTTGATATATTTCATAGTTAGAGAGTCCTAGCATTGTATAAGACCTGACTTTATGCAACTTACATATTGGATATTAATAACAGATCACTCAATATATTTTAAGTAATCTAATATTTTATTGAATTTCAAGTACTTTCACTTAAAATTCACTATAATTACAACTAATATGTTTTGATAAAGTTGTGTATAGATGTTCATATTTACAAAAATTGGCATATTTATACACACACCAAAAGAATTCAAAATTCTTTTTAAAACTCTGGGTGGAATGGGAGGGTTAACTAATATAAACATTAACTCTTACAAAAATGAATTTCTTACATGATGACAATGAAAATAAAAAAATATGCACAGTAAAAATGTCTTTAAATTTGGATATAGCAAACGTGTTTCTTCTTTACAACTTGTTGCAGGTGATATATTGGCTTGCAAACAGATATTGAATGACTGAAGACAAAAACAAAGTGAACACTAGTGTAAAAAAAAAATATTCCACCACATTGCTGTACATGGATCTCTGGGAGGTGATTTTCCATGTGAGAAATATCGCTTCAAGCTGCAGAAACCAATTTCTGGGGTTGAATTTGCTATATGGGGGTAGGTGGAGCATGTGTGTTAACGTATTGATTGGCATCTCAGTTGTATCTTCATTTGAAGCCATAAAGGATAGTGCTTTTTTTGTTTTACATTAACTAATCACTTGTTGCTGTGTCATTTGCGTTGTAGGTCACCACTTTGTTGTGGGTGATGTGTTGGCCCCACAAACAGATACTGAATGACAGAAGACAAGAAACAAAGTGAAAACTTGAGTAAAAAAAATGGATTACCAAGTTTATTTTTGTTAAAGAATCATAGATAAACAAAAATAATGTTACAGTGCAGTAGGCAAAAGATAACTCTGCAAGCTCATGTGGAAGATGAGAATAGCATTGTCCTGAGGAGGACAGTTTTGGCAGTTGCTTAAAAGAGTTGTCTAGAGAAAAGGACAGTTTATTGTATCTCATTGTTGCTGGCAAGTTTGGCTGGAGAAGCAAGCCTGTTGGAGCAACAGCTGATGGCAAGCTAGAGATGATGATGGCTGGCTAACTAGAACTGCTGATGGCTGTAGCCATGGGTTGGTTGTTGGCTAGTCATCTGGGCCATGGAACACTAATATTTACACATGACTCCCCACTAAGATGGGATGTGAGACAAAGTCAGGCTAACATGGGGAACCCAAGCGTGTACACTCAGGTCAGGCACAAAAATTCCCAACTGTCAATTGTGCTGGCCTCAACGGTGACCACTAACACCTGACAGTATTTATTTTCTTCAGTTGTGCCTCAGTCTGCAGACAGAGGTCACAACTGAGTCACACTTTGCCTGAAAACAAAGACGCAACTGAGAGATGATATGCATTCTCTAGCAGGGCCACAGAATGTTTATTTTTGCTGCATTTGGGGTGTCTTTATATCCTGAATCAGTTTTACAACAATGCTGGTTAAGCACTTTGCAGTTGTTTTTAAAAAATATGAAAGTATCAACAGGATACAACAAACTCACTTGTATAACAGTTATAATTGGTATGGTTAAAATCATGATTTACACAGATATTGTATGTAGTGATACACTATTGTTAATATCTAAACTGTCTATGAAGAATGTTAGAATGATATTAAACATTAAGGATGATACATCTCAAATATTTGGGCAAAAGATCATCTTACATGACAGAGGCTTGCCATTATGCTCTTGCATTGTGCAAATCACTATATACACTTTATTAGAATAAAACCTTGAGTGTTGATAAAAAAGCTCTCAAATTACATCCCCAGTTTACTCCTCCTACCCTTGAGAAACTATTAGAATTAATAAAAAATTCTTGTAGAGATAATTTTGAACTCCCAGCTGCAACTATGAAAATATCACAGGACTGTCAAGTCTTTAAAGAGTATTGCAACCCTCCGCCATGACTAGTTGTTGGCTTGCTGATGGCAACTACTTTTGGTGAATGTGTAGCTATGGACTTGAAGTTCAGATGTCCATCTACTTCACCTAATAAATCATGCTACTAGATTGTCAGCTTGTACAGTCAAAAGAGATTATAAAGAAAACATTTCTGTTTAAAAAAATTGTTTAAATGCATTTATTCAGTAAGTCTGCCCCAGTTGAAGTGCTTTGTCAATCAGTTAACTATCTTAGAGGTTAATCTTCATTGAGACGTAAAAGATCATTAATACAATGAAAAAAAAAGCAAAGTTGGTATAAACAGGGAAAAATGATGAACCTTCAAACAAAAGTAGACACTAAACATTTTAGCTTTAAACTGGTTTGGAAGTTCTTAAATTTGTATTATCCAGTCCTATGTAATTCTTTAAATGATAACTTCATTGAGTAATGAGGTCCCTTGAGAAAAGAACCAAAACTCATGAATTATATTGAAACTTCTTAGGAGGATGGCTGAGATCTGGATTTTTTTAGTTCTTTGATTAATGATATTTTATGATTCATTTTATAACTTTCCCATAATATCCAAACTTCTAGGTTAAAACTTCATATGACTATTTCATAATTTCATTGGCTCAGTTCTCTCTCAGCAATTAGCCAATAAAATGGGATCACACCACATGCATCATCCAAACATCCATCATCAAATAAAAAATTTCTAAATCTTTTTTTCTGAGTAGGCAAAATTTTAAATTATCAAAGTTCATTAATTCATCATTTGAAACAAATAGTTCTCTATTCCAAAAGTAAAAACAAAATGTTTCAAGACAACTGGAAATTTGAGTAGAAATTTTTAAAAACGTATTCTGTAAGGGATTTAAAAGTACTTTAATATTCCTAGTAAAAAGTATTCTTTAATAGTTTCAAGGCTATATGCTTCTCTGATGAAAAATATGAGCACATAATCAATCACTTGTCAAAATAATTTTTCTTCATTTACTATTCTTCATCCAACCTAAGTGGAATCACATTCAAAAGAACCTTAGCAAAGATTTTCCTAGTAATTCCAGGATCAATTATAAAAATAGATAGGAATGAGTATAATCAATCAAGTGTCACATTCACTTTTAATACACTTTTTTTTTACTTGTTTCCCCCCAAGCAAGGCAATAAAGCTACTAAGATACAAGGGGTTTACTGAGCATGAAAGAATAATGAAAAAAGAAACATTATTAAGGAGAGCAAACAATACAAGAATGGGAATCAAGAAGACAGTAAATAACAATTGACATTGCATTTAAACTTTTGAAGATTAAAGTTGGCTGAAAGCAAAAAGCTGGAAAATAGTTCCATAGGTGAGAAGTAGGAGGGAATAAACTGTTATCATAGAACTTACAGTTACATCTAATTTGGCCTTTGCTTTGGATTGACTGAACCAATCCAAGTTTAATATTTCAATTTTTTCTCTCCAATCGTAGCTCTAAATAAAAAAAACTATATTGTGATGAAATATCTTTCAACTTATCAATTTAGGCAGTTTCAACTTGCTCATAAATTACAAGTGAACTTAAATTTCTTTCCAGACTTTTCCCATTAAGCTTACAAGTTTAACTATTTTATAACCAACTATTAATATGAGATTTAATTTACTTGTAAGTTCTATACCTAATACCACAAGACTTTTTTCTGTTACCAGCATACTGATTGGGATTTATTTTGTGACTTTTTTCATGACACTCCTTGAATTGATATTCTTAACCTTTCTCTTGAGAATGGTGCCATTGAGGTTTTTTATTTTTTGGAAATACCAGGTAAAACCAAAATGTTCTTGGTACACACCTGCTTGTTCAGCTGCTATAGCTTACAGGAATTACTTTTTCTGGCTGTACCAGTGTGACAGTTCCAATCACAACAAATGCCTCTTTTTTTGTCTGTAATAACTGTATACAAGTCCAAACAGTGTAAGATTTTGTTTACTAACAGAATGAGGTACCATATAGCATCTTACAAGTTTGGTTTCTCATGACTACTAGTGGTCATGTAATAGTGTATAAATAAGAGTAAGTTTTCTATTTCTCCTCTCTTCACTCAATTTAAGTTGTTAACATCTTCTGTTAATAAAGAAGAATGTTTTACTCACAAATTCTCTTCAAATTCCACTCTTGACTCATCTGGAATAACTTTTCTTGCCTTTCCACTTAGAATTGAATCTCTCTTCTGTGATGTGTATATAACTCCTCGGTCTATGATTTCTTCTATCATCTCTAAACTTGAATCCTCACAAACCAGATTGACTTGATGGTATCCTTGCAATAGTCCTTAAGAAATGTGCTCTTGAACTGACTTTTGTTCTCACTAATCTCTACAATAAATGCCTCGCTGCTTCTTGCTTTCTGCTTACTGGAAATCCTCTTGTAGTTTCAGTCTTTAAAACTTCAGGTGAACTGTTTGATCCTTCTATCAGCCTATTAGCCATCTACCTCTTTTTAATAAAGTACTAGAGGCTCAAATCAACTCCGAATTGAGGGTCTTCTTTCAGGTAAGCAATATGGCTCTTGCTTCTCTAGGTCTAACTGCTGATGTATTAACAGTTATTGCTGAAAATGTGTATCAAGCTTTCGACAAGAAAGATGAAGCTTGGGTTGTCAGAGACACTTGACAGGATTTGGCGTGCTGATCTTCTTCACAAGTTGAAAGGTTATAGAAGTTCTGAATAAATTTTGAATCTAATTCAAGCTTTCTTACTGTCATGTAGAAAAAAGTATAAATGCTAACACATGTATTTGAACACTGATCGCCAGATAAAGAATAATACTAGAAAAATGAATTATTTCACTTGCAATCAGGTGATCACTAAAATAACTATATAATCACCAGATAGAAGTCTGGGGTGATGAGCATACAGGAATAACAAATAACATGTAATTGAAGTTCAGCGAATAATGGAACAAGAAAGGGCATGTTAATTTTAGTATCTCTAAAATGAAACTGCTTTCCTTTAATTATCTGAGAGAACCTTTGTTTTTCAATAACATGACTGTTGCTAACCTCCAGAAGAGTAACTCCGTGCAACTTCTCGGGGTAATGTTTTCAAACATCATGAAGTGAAAAGATTATATTCAATCAACTGTAAAGTTTGCTGCTAAGAAAGTTCATGGTGTCATACTAGACAGTTTTCCCTCACCAGAATCTATCTTACATATTTATTAGTTTACTATTCATTTATGCATTGAATATTGTTGCCATATCTGCTCTGATGTTTCTGCTATATATTTAGAGATTCTTGATAAAATACAAAGATATGAAATTTTATTGATCCTGAAGTGGCATCTCAGCTTCAGTCATTTTCCTACTACCGTAACATTGCTTCCCTGTACATTTTCTATAAGTATTTTCATGGTTATTGTTGAGGAGCTTTCCACTTGGATACCTAGACTTTATGAATGTAAACATACTACTAGAAGGTCTCATCATTTTACAGGTGAAATAGATTTAACAGAAGTTCTATGCCAACAGTTCCTTCCCTCACACTTCTCACTTATGGAACTCTCTACAACGTTCTTGTTTTCTAGTCAACTTTGATCTTCAAAAATTTAAATGAAATGTCAATCGTTATCTTCCATTTTTTTAATTCCTGTTCTTTTACTGTACTCTGTCCTTAATAATATTTTCTTTTTCTCATATTCTCTCACACTTGATAACCTCTTGCATCTTATTAGCTATATTGCCTTACTTGGGGTGAAAAAGTTTTACTTTTTAATATCCATAAAACCTAAGAAAAATTCCTGGACTAAACAAAGCAATGAGGAACTTCGATATGAAAGACATTTGGATTTTAATATTGGTGAAGACTTATTGGCACAGAAGATAGGGGTTAAGAATAAAAAGAATGACAGCACAAAAAAAAAAAAAAGTAAAGATATGTTGAAAGAGAAATAGTAATTGTATCTGATTTGCACAGAACTTTGCAGCAGTAGCATGCCACTCAAAACACACACACACCCATATTCCCACCCTTTTCTCCACAAAAACAAAAAGAAAAAAAATCAAAGAAAATGGCAGTGATGCCTTCAAGGTGGTCACAACAAGTCAGGGCCTAATTACCAAGACAAGAGGCTGATGGCAGTGGCACTTGTCAACGATAGCATTGGCAGCAATGGCACCGACATGCACTGCAGACAAGCTGTTCCTGCTGCCTTGTAGCAGAGTGCACGTAGGCTGGCAGAAACAATGCATTTGGTCATTTTGTGCCTGTTCATGGCTGGCAGCTGACTGACATTTCAAAGCTATTAGCTGTTGGAAATTGGTGACATCACTAGCGTATATTGTTTACAATCTTTAACCCTCTTTTTTTTTCTCCTGACACACACAGACACATAAACAGTTATGTTCTTATTTGCAAAGATGATACAAAATATATAGCATATTCATATCTGTACACATAAGCAGACTTGTTTGTGTATGTATGCTAGTGTCTTATTCTACAACTATCAATCATATACAAATTATTCTCAAAAGTAATTACAAACAAACACCTACATGAAAACCAGCCTTGTGAACAGGCTGGTTTTAGGTATGTTGACTTAACAATAAACCACCAACAAATGACAGATCAACTGATTGAAAACAAAAAAATACAAAAACCTATAATAACAGAAATTAACACCCCACTTTATTTAGCTTTGGTTGACTATGAAAAAAAATTGAATGCAAAACATTTATTAAGAATATATAAACAATAACAATACTGCATTAGTTTAATGAGGAAGTTGCACTTTAAAAAAACGATTGGAAATGAGTGAAGCAAGGGGTAAAGATTTCACATGAACTTTTATAGCCGGCCATGAAAATGAACTATAGAAATGAGAATAAAAATGGAAAATAGTTAAATCATCTGTGATTTGCTGTGGATATTTTACTGCTATCCGAATCATTGGATGAATTACACAAAATGTTAACTGACCAGAATATGGAAAGTCTCAATATAGGTTTTAAAATGAAAGGAAAGAAAACCAAATAAATATTGAATTGTAATATTTTGAAAAAGATCATAAAAATATATGAACTAGAAGTCCAAGAATACTTTAGAAATTTAACCACATAAAGGAAAGACAATGCAAGTGATAAAACATGATAGACTGAAAAGTATTTAATCAAATTAAATGAAAAACACCTTAGCAATATACTTAAAACATAAAATGTATTATGAATATATAATGCCAACTATGACAGACAAATGCAAAACATAAAAGAAAATCACTTGAAAAAAAAAAAAAAACTAAAAACTGCACTAAGGACAGCTTAGTGTTCAATATGGATCAAAGAATAGACCAAAATAAGAGATATCATGGGGTGATTAAATGTAAAAAAAACTGGAATTAGAGGAGGGGATGCATAGAAAGAAGAAAAAAAATAACAGACTGAGTAAAAATAATTGCTTGACTGGTAGCCAATGGATAACACAGTAGAAATAGATTAGATAGAAGATGGAGTGGTCACCCTATAAGACAAGACAGAAAAGACCAGAGTCATGGTCATCATGGGAGGATTTAGAAAAGGTATTTGCTCTGCAGTGGACTACCAATGGCTGGTGATTATTATGTATGTGTTTATATATGCATATGTAGTAATACTTTTAAACTGTCTTGCGATTTTGAAAGGAAGTAAACTTGCCATTACAATTATTTTGATGTGTTTCAATTTTGCTATTTTTTATTATAGTATTTTTTAACAATCCATTCTTTGGTCATTAAAATGCAGGAAAAAGGAATAAAGAAATAACTTCAGAAAAGACACACATCCTGTAGCTTGAAACATGGATGACATTTAACCATTAAGCTACAATGGCTAGTTGAGATAGTAACAAAAAACATCAAAAATAGATAAAAGAAAACTAATAAAAAAAAAAAGGAACTTGCCCAAATTATGTTATATTCTGTGTAATTTTGTTGGCCATTTTCAAAGGTAGAAAGTTTTTGAAAAATAAGTATAGCATTTGTCTTGCTTGCAGTTTAAAGCTTGAAATGAACATCCTTCATATCTCATGATTACAATTCCAGCAATACATGACAAAAAGACTTACAGTTTAAATAATACATAAGCACCTATACAGAAACTAATGGTGAAGATAGTTGGTGCATTCTTTTAATGTAATGTTATGGGGAAAAAAACACCTATTCTTCAGATAATGGACTCTCCCTCCTATATTAGTAAGAGTTAATGGGAAGTTCATAGGAGTTCTTTAGACTTCTATTGGAGTTCAGTAGAACTACTTGGCAGTTAATATTAGTCAGCAGTTAGCTGAATACTAAGGAGTCAGCTTTCAGTGAAAGATTATCAAGTTCCTAACATTTTGGGGACGTTAAGTCGATTAGCAGCAACCGACATAGCACGATTATAACCTCCAATGCAAAAACTACTCTACAACATAACTGGCGACGAAGATCTACGAATTCACTCAGAAAAGGAGAGAAAATTTGTTTTTTCTCAAGGCAAAAGTTGCCATAATATAATTGGCGACGACAGAAATTTTGTGAGGTCACACGGAGTAGGAGAGAAAAGTAAGAAATTTGGCAAATAAAGATTACCAACATGACAGTTGGCTGAAAAAAATTGCAAAGTTACAAATACTTTGACAACAAGATCTTGAAGTCACAAAGCAACAACATTTTTGCTCAGAAGACTTTAAAAAAAAAGTGTGGAGTAGTTAAAAAAGACAATTTTTGGGCAACGAAATTCACACATGTAAAAAAATAAATAAATATATATTGTTGTATTCTCAATATACAGCTCAATAGGTCACAAATTACGAATTTGACTGATCCCCCCCTCAACAACATAAGACGTAGTATAAACTTCTTGCATAAAAATGGAAGAATTTAAAGGTTTATTCCAGGAATTTTTTTAAATTCCAGGTGGAACAGCAAGCAAAAATTCTAGAACAGCAAAGTTCATTCCAGAAACAAATTCAGGAGGAAATTTTTGACAAGCAGTTAAAATTTCAACAAAATATGGTACAGATGCAAATGGAATTTCAAAAGAAAATTCGGGATGTAACTAAGAAAAGGGAAGAGAAAAATATTCAAGATTCTTTTCCAGAGAATACAGTTTGGAACTCGATCGAGACTTTCACATACAATACAGACGAAGAAGTAACTTTCAAGGATTATTACAAAAAATACAGATGTGTATACTGTAGACTACTATTCGTGGTCAGAAAAAAAGAAGGTGAGACTTCTTCTAAATAAGTTAAGAACGTCTGAACATAGCAAAATGGTAAATTATATTTTACCTAAGAAGACCTGTGATTTAAAGTTTACCGAGGCAGTAAATATATTAATGGAACTTTTCAGCAAGAAAACATCTCTGTTCCACAAGAGGTGAAAATGTTTGAATTTAATGAAGAAGGATGAACAAAATTACATAATATATGCAGCAAATGTAAACAAGCATTGTGAAGAACTTAAGCTGGCCGATTTGAGCGCAGACAATTTCAAGTGCTTGGTATTTGTTCAGGGCCTTGTATCAGAAAAAGACGCAGAGATGAGAAAAATGGTACTGCTGAAATTAGAAAATGTCCCAAATATTACAGTACAGAATTTGGCAGAGCATTGTACAAAACAGGTTAGTGTAAAAAAGATGCATAAAAGAGTGAACATTCTGGCATTTCACACAAAGAAAGTACAGTACAAAGAAGAAAGTCAGTACAACAAAAAAAAAATACTAAAATTGCAGATCATCAAACAAAAATACCAGGAAAAAATAATAAAAAACTCCAGTAACTGTGTTTTGTTTGCGGTGGATTACACTGGTACAGAGAGTGCAATTTTAGGAACAAAAAATGTTTCAACTGCGGGAGAATGGGACACAAAAGCTCGCACTGCAGAGCAAGAAATAAAAACGTAAAAATAAAAATAGTAAAGTTCAACCAAGTTGAAGACGGAATAACGAGAAAATTCGTTACAGTCAAGATAAACAATAAAAAGATAAAAACGCAACTCAACACTGGGTCGGATCTGTCTATTATAAATCTAAATACGTGGAAGAAGTTGGGGAAACCAATGTTAATAAAAATAATGGGCCACCAAGGTTTGTAATTGTTTTTTTTACAGTTGCAATGGCAGAAAACTTGTATTTTCAACCAAGCCTAATAAAATAAGAACAACCTGAATTTATGTGACAAGCCTACATAACTAAATTAAATCATCTTTGCTTACAAAGATGATAAGTCAATCTTCTTGAGAGACATGTAGCATAACCAATATATGTTGATGCTTGGATAATAATAGTTTGACACTGTTATTAACTGGATAATGTTCAATCTGTATGATGAATGCTCACAACTAGGCATACCAAAAAACAAGGAGATTATATTGAAAAATAAATATTTGCTGTGTTAAAAGTGACATTAATCTACAAACTGATTGAAGCACTTGAATTTGAAGGGGGCACTGAAAAGTTCTTGGCCAAACCACGAAGCCTCTATAAAAATAGTTTTGATGTTTGGCAATTTTGTCAGATTTCAGTAAGTAGACTAGGCTAAAGATTTTCCAACACTCTTTCATAGAGAGAAAGATAAGAAAAATAATTATTTCTGTTGAAATGATGACTAAAAATATTTATTATCTGCATAAAAATATAAATACTTATACTTCTATATACAAAAATATAGTTATATGGTATGTTATATTTATGGGTAAAAGTGGTCAATATCAGGGATAGAGCATATGTAAATATAAAAATGGATTCTGAGGTCAACACTCAGCAGCAACTGTTTGTTTCATGCTTAAATGCAGTCTTTAGGTCATGGTTTGAAGATGCTGTTCAAGCATGAAACAGCTTGACACCACTCAATGTTGACCACAGTATCAAAACACACACACACACACACAAAAGGTACAATGGGCAAATTATTGCCATTTTATATTTTTAATTATGCACATACGCATTGTTTGGTTTTTGATTTTGTCAACTGTACAAGTACAGTAAGGCCAATTAAGCACCACCTGTGAGAAAAAAACCACTATAACACAATTCACTCTGCCAGAAATTTGGAAACAGCATTCTATACTGCTTAGCATTCATGCCAGAAGCTCCAATATGAACATTTCACAGTATTTGAGTGTCAATCTGAAGACAGTGCAAAAGATTTGGAAAGAGTCTAATGGTGATTAAAAAGGTATATCATCCCAGAAAACTCATTCTAATCATTCTGATAAGAAAAAATCTCCCAAATGTTTTATTGAGGGTCCCAGACTCAACACAAAGGCTTACATCCAGTGCCTTGATGAGGCCATACTGCTCTGGGACATGAGGGTAGCTGCTGGATGACCCTATGTCTGGCAACAGGAATCTGCATCATGCCACACAAGCAAGATAGCCCAGTAATGGCTGTCAGACAATTTCTACAATCACATCACGCCTTATATCTGGCCACCAAACTTCCAAGACTGCAAACCCCTTGATTGGGTAGGGTGCAGTTGAGTGAGAGACCAACAAAATTCCTTGTAACATTACAAATGAACTGAAAGCAAGGTTTATGGCAGCATTCACCAACTTAAACAAGGAGACACTCCAGAAGAGTTGCAGGAGGCCACAGTTGAAGCCAATGGTGATTTTATAGAATAAATTTATTGTTTAGTATTTCAAGATGTTTTTGTCTAAGTTCGGTAAATTGTATAATTTAGACAACAATTCATTCATCTCTCTCTCTCTCACATTATATATATATATATATATATATATATATACACACACATACACCTGCTTCAGAATTATTATTGCTATGAATATTTTTGGTTCTAATCACATTCAAAATAGTTTTGAATGTGATTGTAATTATTTTGATATTAATAAAATTAGATAAATTGTTTTGGGTAGTAAATGCTAAGGAGTTAATAAGTAGTATTATATGTCTGTTTTTATCTTTGTTGTTATTATTATAAATATTGTCATTATGTTTTGGGGGTTTGTATATATTGCATATATAGGTGTGCATTGTGGTGTAATACGAAATCAGAAAGTCAATTTTGAATTTCAGTTCAATTTGTTGCATTCACTTACAAGCAAATGCACTTGGGGAAAACTATTAATCCATCTCTTCTCTCTCCAGCTATGGGTTGAATAGCAGAACAGATTGGGTTCTATATCCTTGGTTGGCAACTAGTCTAACACAGAAAGAAATGGCAACCTACTGCGGGAAAATCTTCTGCCTGGTCAGTAACGTCTCCAAAGAAGACATGGTCACCCAAGCATGCATCACATAAGGCATATAACTGACTGATATATTGTATGCATTTCTCTTAGCATTGTGCATGAAATAACGAGAATATTGAAAATACTTTCTTTGTATATTTCTTCTGCAGGTCATATTAGTGGCTGAAAATTCTTGGTACTCTTAAATAAAATCATAATTATTCCACATTTTATCCTCTTTGAGTGGAGGCAATAAAAATTGATAAAGTCAGTCTTGCCGGTGAATTTTCTATAAATCTCCAACGGAAGGCTGTTATTAGTTCTATGTTATCTAGAAAGGATAAAGTTTTATTAGTTTCAAAGGTAAAGTCTATTGTGGGTACAGCCATTTTCATATCCACAAATTTATATATGCATACATTTACACACTCCTACACAAATAGATATGTGCCTTCTGGAGGATATATATTTTTCTTTAACAAGATTTCTTGAATATTCAGGATGGTATAGACAAAAATAAATAAATAAATGTAGCGTCCACTCAAATATGGGCATCCACTTAAGCTAATGTCTGAAATGAAATCTGTCAGATAATCAATAAAAAAAAGAATCCATTATTTCTTTGGAAATCGCTTTGTTTCCATTTGGATATGAAACTGAGTAGATATGAACTTTCGATAATCTAGGAAGGTTTGTTCTATGCTATCTGCTATTTAGCTTTGCTTGATCGATAACACATTTTATGGTAGAGTTGATTAAAAACATGTAAGATCTACAGATATATATATATATATTTATACCTGTAATCATGCATACAAATATATATATATATATATATATATATATATATATATATATAGTAGCAGAGATAAGACATGCTAACATAAGTAAGCTAACACTTTCCACAAGTAATATTTATAAAGGTATGCTGAAAGGTTCATGAACAGAAATTTTTACATATTAATTAGATTTTGAAAAAGGGTCAGATAGAGACAATTTTCAGCACCCATCTTATTCATATGTAACCAAGTAAATGCAGAAGTGTTAAGTAGAGAAGTAGGACAAAGCAAATTCCTGAAGTTTTTTTCTTGACTCATGAAAATATATTAAATATTTTGTGTTATATTTTCAATTTTTTTGAGCAGTATTATTTTTGCTTTTGTCTAAATTTTTAAGATAATGAATTATTATTATTATTATAAACTGATATACTTGAACAAGTATTGTCACCTGGAGTCTTTTATAGTCACAACATTTTTGCTATTGTACTTTCCAGCCAATTTCAGGTGTCTGTCATAGTTGAAAAGCTGTAATCTAGGAAAGATAATGAAATCAGGTATGGCTAAGCAGTGTTTGTTTTGTATGTATGTGTGTTAGGGGAGGGGATTACAAAGCAATGTGGAATGAAGTTAAAATATCATAAAAAAATACAATCTAAAGAATAATGTGATTGAAAGAATCTGTACGCATGAAAGACTCTGGTAACCTCCTTGGTAGGCCTAGAATTGAACATCATCTGAAAGCCTTTAATTAAAAATATTAAATTTAAAATTAACAAGTTCTATCATCTAATTACACTAGACATAGTGTAAAAATTATATACTCTGGTTCAGTTAAAGAGGTTGACAAGCAACATCAAGTATAAGGCTCCAAGTTTTTACTACCAAACTGTCTTATTTGGCAAAGTGGAAAAATACTGAATAAAGTGTTTAATATTCCTGGGAGATTATTAACTATTACAGGGATAAATGTCAATTGCTACAATTAGTGGGCCACTGTAGCTAAATTGGTAAACCAGATAATACTTTAAAACAGTCTTCATGAGGAAATGCTAGACACTTAATGTTATTTTTATCTGCAATTTAGCATCATAGAATTACGTTCTGTGTTACAATAAAAAGCAGCTAAAATTAATATCAATGAAATGTTGTTTGAAGAGTTGATAATAATTATCAATGCTTTATCTAAGAAATTCAAACAATAATATTACTACTAGAGTATAAAAAAACACTATTCTGTTGACTGCAGAGATACACCATTGAATTCACCAATATTGATTTTGGAAAGTGGGTCAAGCTGAAAACTTTTCAGCATCCCATCTATACAGAAATATCAACTTTACCAAAATTTAAAGCATATGATAAATGAATGAAAATAAAAACATTTGTTATTTTGTTTTCCAAAGATTTTTGTTTATTATTTTAAGTAAATTGCATGCAAAACTCTTGCAAAATTATGCAAAAAACTATATACATAATCTTCAAAGGAAATTTGAATACATTGCAAAAAATTACAACACATAAATGCAAGAAAATAAAGAGAAATTTTTTTTTGTTTAATTATTTCACCCCAAGCAAGGCAGTAAAGCCAATAAGATGCACGGAGTTTCTAAGCGTGAGAGAATATGAGAAAAAAAAAACATTATTAAAGAGAGAGAGAACAATAAAAGAACAGGTGTTAAGACAGAGGATAATGAAGCTGATTGATAAGAAAGCTGGAAGAGAGTTCCACAAGTGAGAAGTTTGAAAGAAAAAACAGTGTAGAAGTCATGGTTACATCTAGCCATTTCAACTGTAAAATGCTGAGACTTTGCTGCCAATTTGGTAGGACACTTAAATTCATAATGCCTAGATACCAAAGAGGACACTCATCAGAAAAATTACTATAAAAATATTTATAGAAAAGGCACAGGAAAGTTATATTATGTCAGTGGAAAGGTAATTGAAGCCGAGATGCTAGGTCAGGACAAATAATAGTGCAGATTCTTCTTTGTATTTTATCAAGAATCTATAAATACTAATAGAACTACTGATGAAATCTATTAAATTGACTTCAGAGAGCATTTTTTTCATTTTAAAAATGCTCTCTGAATTTGCCACCTTTTGAATTTAAAAACCAACATGTACATAAAAAACAAAAATTTTATTCAAAAATTAAATTTTTTGTCAGTGGCTACTACTGAAAATTTTGATATAAACTGCCTATGATTAATCACTGATTTAAAGCCAAATTACTGATGAACAAGTCATTTGTTTAAAGATTAAAAAGTTAGTTTTCAACTGCTTTAATCCTGATCTATCAGTAGAAAGAAATCAGTAAATAAAACAAACTTACCGATAATATCGGCTAATAAGGACATCATCTGTGTATCCCATGCCACCCCAAAACTGTAAGCAGGAATCAGACACAATACGTGAGAGTCGGCCAGCCTTCAGTTTACACATGGAGGCATATTTGGTGACATCATTACCTTGAAGGTAGAGGCCTGTAAAATAAACAGGAAATGAAATACATGCAAAAAAGAAAAAGTTTTCAGATCTAAAAAAAACACACACAAAAGAAAACAACTATTTCCACTAACATTTGCTTTCCTATAGGCATACCTACAGAAAATAGCAATAACCATAATGTAATCAACACTTTTATAATTACTTAAGTATCCAAAATTAATGATTCATTGAAATGTTCTAAATGTCATGTATCTAAAGTGATTTACAGTTAACAGTAATAAAAGAAATCCTTCAAAAATAAGAATAAAAAAATACACATATTCATATACAAATGACTAAGTATGTTATTCTTAAATTTTAGTAACAGATTTTAAGATATGTTTATTGTTAAGCAATATATTAGTGTTAATGCTTCCATTAAGTAAATGAATTTGTTGAAGTGTTTTGAGAGATTTAATTTTCTTTGCATAAATTAAGAATAAAAGGTGAATCAAAAGTTGATTTTTATATCTTTAAAGTAAATCTAATCAAGATGCTATTTTACAGACATTGTGTGTGTGTGTGTGTGTGTGTGTAATGAGAAAAATGTTATGAAGTATACTACATTTATGGGTAAAAGTATTTAGTATCAGGTAAGAGTGCATGGAAATAGACACCAAAGTCAACAATGAGTAGTAACAGTGTGATTCTTGAATGCAAACTTCAGGCCAAATATATATATATATATATATATATATATATATATAGAGAGAGAGAGAGAGAGAGATATAGATAGATATGAATAACTTGTCATCTAAATTACACAAAAATGAAAATAACACTAACATCTCATTTTAACAGATATATTTACCAAAATTACACAAAAATATCTTCAAATACTAAAGTTTAATTTATTCAATAAAATCATAATTGGCTTCAACCATATCCTCCAGACAACTTTGGAGTTTGAGTTTTGTTTAACAGCATATCAAACAATGTGGGTTATTTAATGCCAAAAAAGTAAGGTTTTAAGGTATTTTTTTAATGTTCAGTTATAGTGAGTAGGTTGATTTAGTCAGATTTTGCTGAAAAAATTTTTTATTATTATTATTTTTTTTTTTTGTTTTTTTTAGAAAATTGAAGATGTCTTCCAGTTTTGTATTAAAAAATGTAATGCTGGTAAGAATTTTTTTTCCTTCAAAAATTTGTTATGGTAATAATTTTTTTCTTAAAAATGTATTGTTGGTAATATTTTTCCTTCAAAAATGTATATTTTTCTATAAAAGTCTATTCTTATGTATATATTTCTATAAAAGTCTATTTTTATACTTTTGACCCCAGTTTGGGGATAAATTATTTAATTATTAATTTGGGATCCTAACAGGTGCTGTCAACCCAGGTCAGGGTGGACCTGGGAACAACAGCAATTAAGAGGTTCCATGCTTCCCACAACCTCCCAATCAGAGGCCTTGCTGCTGAATGTAGTTTATATCCTGGACCAGATGACTTTGGAATATCCTGCAACTCTTCTGGATAGTCTCCTTGTTTAAGTTGGTGAATGCTGCCATAATCCTTGCTTTCAGTTCATCTTTGGTATTAAGTGGAGTTTTGTTGGTCTCTCACTCAACTGCGCCCCACACATAATCAAGAGTGTTGCAGTCTAGGAAATTAGGTGGCCAGTGGTAAGGCGTGATGTGTTCGCAGAAATCCTCTGACAGCTATAATTGGGTACTCCTGCTTGTGTGGCATGATGCGGAGTCCTGTTGCCAGATATAGGGTCTTCCAGTAGTTACCCTCATGATCCAAGGTAGTATAAGCCTCCTCAAGGCACTAGATGTAGGCCTGTGTGTTGAGTTTGAGGCCCTCACCAACAAATATGGGAGTTCTTTTCTTATCAGAACAATCAAAGTGAGATTTTCCAAGCTGCTGTACCTTTGTAATCATCATTAAACTTATAAAACTCTTTCTGAATCCTTTGTGTTTTCCTCAGATTGACACCCAAACACTATGAAATGGTTATATTGGAGCTTCTAGCATAAATGCCAAGCAGTACAGCATGGTGTTCCCAAATTTCTGGTGGAGGGAATTTTGTTATGGTGCTCTTTTTCTCACAGACGGTGCCCAACTGATCTTACTATACTGTGCAGTCGATAATATCAAAAACAAACAATACATATGCACGAAATTAAAAATTTAAAATGATGACAGTTTTCACATTGTGCTCTGTATGTGTGTGTGCATATATATATAGTGAGGGGGAGGGAGAGAGAATGCATTCATGATCGAGCTGCAGTACTAAGTAGTAAAAAATGTATTACATTTTCAGATTATTAACAGAGTTGAAATATAAACAGCGTAGGATACATGAAATGAACTTTTCCAAAAAGAAAGTTTAATTTTTATTCTTTGCTTCTTTAAAAATCTATATTAGTTTCTGATTATGTGAAGCTACTTATATGCATCACTAAAACAATTGATTTTTAACAAAGTAATTTGTTAAAGATCAAATCAAATTTTGAATGCTTACTAATGTAATTTATGATCATAAAAAATAATTTGTGAACTGAAATAGAATGCAAAGATTCGAACTTATGAACAAATCATTAATATAACTTTTTTCAAGGGAGGTAACCAAAAATATTTTTAGTACGAGTTGTCTTTTAAGGGGTATAAGTTAAGTCGGCGTATTTTGCCTTACCAACTATGTACTGTTTTAAAATATTTTATATAAATGTTTCTTAATTCATTGTAAAAAAACAAAAAAAGGTTTGATGAAGCATAACTCATCTTAATCTGAATTCTTCCAGAAGAAACTTGCTTTAATTTGATGATTATAATATAAAACATTTCGTTCAAAATCAAGAAAAGTTGATTAGAAATATAACTATCTTCTAATGTTCCAGTCATTACATGCATTACTGTCTAAATATACATTATTGCACACACAGACACACATACTGTATTCTCTTTCAAGATGTACACTTAATTTATTCAGGTAAATATCAAAGCATTTTCTTTATAATAAAGTATAACTGTAGAAATAATATTTAGCTAGAATGAAACTGGAAACACTTTATGAAACAGCAAAGTTCAGGTTTAAATCACTCTGCTATTTAGAATTATTAACTTTGAACTATTGTCCTCATCTTTATTGCCATGTTTACGACGTTTTGCCTTCTTCAGAACCAAACTCTTTATTCTGATCACTGGGTATATCGTTCTCATTCCATGTGCAATACTACTTCCGGATGCCATATAGTTATCTCTTTTTAACCCAACTTTCTAAGTTATTTGTTCACTACTGCTGTAGCCAGGAATTGAACTCACAACATTTTGGGTCAAGTCAATGGAACTCTTATATCCAATTGGCCATGAATTTTGGGACTTATAAACCTAATGTCTCAGTAACCATTTTTTACATATAGACACTAAAAGATACAGGAGTTCCTAAACTATATTAAAAAAGGGGCAGTAGAGACAAATAATTGGAAAATTATTCCCTGTAAAGGTGAGGTCTCTATGGTTCTGACTTCTCCTTCCTATAAAATCTTGAGGGTGCACACATGTTTGTGCATATAGGTAATGTCACCATATATAGAGAATGTGAAGAGAAGTATGATAATAACCTTTGCCTGAATCATGAAGGTAAGTAAAAGATACAATCTGATCAAATGTTCTTATAGGATATGTTCAATCATTTTACTTGGATATTGCATACACAACAACGAGATTCACGTCTGACCTAAATCACTGGGAAACACTGACAAAATTAATTTCTATTGCTCCAGATTTTTTCTCTCTTATATATATATATATATATATATATATATATATATATATGACAATGGGAATGCTAGAATATTACTTCAGGTAGATCTCTGAGATTGCACAGAAAGTTTATGCCCTCGCATATGTAAACAAACCTTTTTTGCTCTGAGTCGTTTTTTTGTTTTATAGGTATTTGGACCTCTAAAAAGACTTTGCTGATGCTGTGACTCAGGTTACTGACACAACCAGTATTGAAACTGATGCTTCTAAATACGTCATAAATGTTACACTAACTCAGAATGGATGCACCATTGTATTCTTTTATCACGTTTCCTGTAGTGAACAGCAGTGTTTGTCAATAGAAAAAGACACTTCTGTCATTACAAAAGTGGCATCATTATCTCACTGGATGACACTTTCAGCTTGTGCAGCCTTCAGGTTTAACACCAAGTCTGGCAGCAAATTAAAAAAATGAGAAGATACCTGTTAAATTTTTATGCTATAATTATGATATCACGTTTTGACTTGCACTGGAAAAAAGGTCATTTTCTTATACTGCTCCAGAAATTAGCTGACTCCTCCTGCCATGATTTTTTACAATAGTCAGATCAAACCAAAAGTGGAGTATTGCTGGATGGAGCTACCCAATTCTCACTTTCCAGCCTCAACAGTGTTCAAAAGCATTTGTGTGGTTGATGAATTGTTGTCCACCATAGAGCCCCTTACCCACAGATGAAATGTTGCTAACTACTCTATTACTAATTTCATGACTGAAGTCTGAGTAAATTACAATCCCTAGTTCCACCTGTCTAGATCTTCATGTCAGGATCCCCCAGGCCATGATTCAACTTCATTCTCTTCATATTCCATTGGTGAAGAGGATGTTCCACTCACACTCCTTCCTCAGAACTGCTACATTATGAAAGAGGATTCCTTAGAGGATAGTCCTTTAAACAATATAATCTTAATTTCTTCAAATTTAAAGTCAACTGTTATCTATCCTACATATCCTAATATGTAATTCTTGCCCTCTCTTTCTGTACACCCTTATAGCAACATCATTTACTAACTTTCTACTTTAAGTGGCTCTTGGGCCTTGTATTGGGTGAACAACAGAAAAAAAAAGAAAAGAAAAAGTTCATAGGCATAGTGATTGCTGTAGTATAGGAAGACTGGATTACACTAATGTTGAAAAGGGTTTACTTATGAAAATCAGCATCTTTTTCATGAGTTTGAAACTACAGGCTCATAATTGTTACTTACAATGAAGATAAATTACAGTATGATGAACAACAAATATATCTATCCACATTCAATATCATTTAGATTTTACTCAGGCATCTACTATATCACCACAATGTCCCAAGAAAATCTAATGAATTATAGAAGTTAATAAGGATCACCAACACTATACTAAAAATGAATAGTATTAATCTCTAATTCAACATGAAATAACTGTTTGCTACATAAACTTTCATTTCATGTAATAGTTATATTTTAATCATACTATAATGGAGCTGGTAAAGATACTAAAAATTTAAAGAGCAAGGAGGAAATATGCTGATTTTTTAGCTTCTGAATAGAACAAAAAATCAATAAACTATTATTTTTTTTAATAAATCAAACAATATTAAAATCAAATATCTAAACAGATGTATTAAGCATCAACAAGTTGTTCAGTATGGATTTTTCCTTTGTTCTGTTTCTTTAATAAACTGTTACCAACCTTCAGAGCATTCCAAATCAGTATATTTCCAGATTTAAATACCAAATAAATTCTCTGATATTGCAATAGAGTAAATATTAACACATACAAAAAAAAAATATAATAATAAAAATTATATAAAACTGGAAGACGTTTACAGTTTTTTATAAAAAAAAAAAAAAAAAATTTTTTTCATCAAAATCTGACTAAATCAACCTACTCACTATAACTGAACAATTAAGAAATACCTTAAAACCCTACTTTTTTGGCATTAAATAATCCACAGAGGTTGATATGCTGTTAACCAAAACTCAAAGTACTTACAAATCTCTTAAAATATGATAATCTAAGTTTTTATTGAAAATAATATTTGCCAAATAGTCACAAATAAAGAAATACATGTACAGGCATTCCTTGATTAATGTGCATTCAGTTAATTCATTTTTAATTAATGTACTAAAATTCTTAGATACCAAAATTAAATTAGTGCATGCATAATACTTGTTTAGTGTAGTAAAACATTTTTCAGTTTCACTATAACTGAAAATTGATTTTTTTTTATAGTATTTACATTATTCGAACTATTGTCCTCATCTTTGTTGCCATTTGTACAATCTTTTGGCTGTTGTATGCTCCAGCCTTCTTCAGGTGCTAGGAATTTTGAGCCAAACCCTTTATTACAATCACTGGGGTATATCATCCTCATTCTTTGCATAAAGCATCGATTGGAAGTCATGAGTTATCTCCCTCTAACGCTGCAAGTTACTTGTTTGCCACTGCTGCAGCTTGGTATTGAACTCACAACTCTTTGGGCCAAATCACAGGAACAAACCAACGTCTATATCCAGTGGGTATAGACCCCAGTGATTGTAATAAAAGGTTCAACTTGAAATTCCTAGCACTCGAAGAAGGCCAGAGCGTAGAACAGCTGAAACGTCATACAAATGGCAACAACAATGTGGACAATAGTCAGAATACTGTAAATACTACCTGATTTTTTTTAGTTACCAATGTACACATTAGTTGCACTAATCATGGGATTTCTATATATTTAAATATTTATAGCAAAAATATATAAATTTAACATTTTGATTGTAAAGTCTAATAAAAAATGAGACTAAGTTTTTCATACAGAGTAATTATTTTTTGTGTGTGTCAAATTAATGTTGGCCATGAAGGTATATTGTTTTTCAGGAATTGAATGAATGTTCAATTTTTTTATGAGGATGCAAGGGATTCTACCTGCTCATTCAAGGGTCAGGCATAGAACTTCCTGTAATCAGGTTGCCTTGTGTGAATATCATACCTTCTGCTGGATTGACTTCTTGCTTTATGTCATCACAGTCACTGACATCCATTGAAGCATTGTTATCACTTAGTATATATTAGGGTTATCTCAAACCAACTCCTCTTAGATCAGGTGTTCTTGATTAAAATTAAATTAAATTCAAATCATGCATTTCCTTTCATGAATCACATACTACACAAAGACAGAAGAAAATTAGTTTTTTTATAATTCTGATTGTATCAAAAGGCTTCTTAGCCAATTTGAAACACTTGGAATTAAATCTGAAAGCAAAATTTTTACCTAATATGCACAAATAGAAAACTACTTTTACATGAACACACACAGACACACCTATCTATATATTTGCAAGATAAAACTTTGATAGCATACTTGTAAGAATTAAATATGCACATTATTCAAAGAAATGTGCATGGTTAATGAATATGGCATTTTTTAAAATTTATGCTATTTAGTGACCATAGATATTTAAGATAAGGTAGCTGACAGAGGGTGATTGTTAGCAAGTAACACTTGCATTGCTATACTGGGTGCTACACTTTTGTGGCACTGTGCCAGACTAGGCTAAGTTTAGAAAATAAACACACACACATATGTACACAGATAGGATTGTAATTTTTTTTAAATGAAGAAGGTACATTTATTCAATGCATTTTCTTATTACTTGGCTGGCTCAAATTTAAATGAAAAAGTTATTTTTTTAAATTAGAAAGAAAAACACAAGATTCTTACTGATGCATTTATAAAAGAGAGCTCTCAACATTTCTACTTCAGTCTGAAGTTCTGCAAGTCTGAAATGGACATTCTGATTGCTTAGTACTGATGACCCAAATATTTTCCGCTGCCTAGTGTAATCAATAGTCATCTGGATCATATTCTCTAATGGCTCAAGAACTGAAAAAAACAGAAAAAAAAACATATTCTGATGTTTTTTTTTTTACTCTTGGTTAATAATAAAGATGCAGTTGACTTATTAGCTAAATTATGAAAAATTAGCTAATATAAATTATGAAAAATTAGCTAATATAACATTAGCTAAATTATGAAAAATATATTAATATACCAAAGTGATACAAATCAAGAGAGGAAAAAATAAACAGTTGCATCTAAACTGCATTATAGAATCAGTTTTTATTTGGAATTTTTATTGCAATAATTAGTTTCCATGTAGTATATAACAAACATGTAAAAAAATTAAAAAATAAATAAGATAAGCATGTAGTCAAATTTCTGCAAAAACTTTTTGCTGCCCATATTTTTTCTTCAACCCAATTTTCTGATTTGGATTAAATTACTCGAATTTATTTGAAATTTTTGTTTACAAGACATTGGCAGATATTGATGGCAATCTCTCAACATTGAGGAATTTTCAATTTCAACTTATTTTGCTTGCCTATATTTGACACAACAACTTGAAAGCAAAATGATAGTTTCAGTCATTATGTCAAGTACAAAATATCAGTTCATAAGATTAGAAAAATAAAAAGACAAGTTAAAGGAAATTCAGTGAATAAAAAAAAGTATGATTAAATTTAAATTTTATTTACATAACCTCCTCATGCAAATTCAGCATCACTCATTAAGGTTTAGTCCAATTGGACAATATTTGCAAATTACAGGTGCCAGATTATTTTGATATACTTGTAATAGTTAAATCTTAACATTATTCAAAGTATCATTAATATTTAACACTAACGGAATTTTAAAAATGTTTATTGACCACAGAGATTTAGGATAACACCATTCTTTTTAGTTAATTGTTCCTGATGTCTGAATAAAATATGAAGCTTTTAGTTTAAGTATACTCAAGTATAGTTACAAAATAATAATGTGCTTCTTAGAATTTGGCACAATTTCTAAATTTTATGAAAAAACTTCATACTTTTTATCTAAAATATATCTTTTCAGCCATCAGCTATCTGCCATATACCAGGTATGGTTAAATTATTTTTATTTGAATAATTAATACCAAGTTTCCAAGTTTATTTAGTTATCTCTCTTACATTTTTGTATATTTACAGTTACTTCCCTTAGTTTGTTCAGCGCATTGTCTTATAAGCAAGTTTATACATTTATAACATTAAATCGGCAATATTTCTTTAATTACAATCAGCTAATAATAAATAAGTCCTACACTCGTTTTTATAATAATTGATTCAATGTAGCTGTTATACTTTTATGTAAGGAATTTTTTAATTTGTACTCTACTAATGAGGAGACCTTGAGTCAGACTATGCTGAACTTAGAAAATGTTAACATTGACAGAAATTATAAAGGGAGATTTTGTTTTTTAAACAAAGGATTGTTTGTTAATTTTATAACTATGATTAAAAAAATGTTGTAGTTTTCTTCATGTTTATAATTTAAATTTATTTCTGTATATTTATAATATAACACCTTGTATCTTAGTGGCTTTCTCACCTTGCATGAGGGTAAAATGATTATAAAAATCAAAATAAAATTACTTTCAAATTAACAACAAATATTCTAAAATAAATTGTTTTTTCTAAATTTATACTAATTAGCTGAAATATGATTTTCTAGTAAAAATGTAATATTGTAAATTGCATATCTATGTAAGTGTGTAAATATACAATTAAAAACCCTAAATCTAGTTATTTAAATGCCGATTTATTAAAATTTATTTAAGTTTCAAATTTTAGCTATCATGATATTTGTATTTATTTCTTTTTGTTTTATTTTATTATCAGAATAATTTAAAAGTTAACTTTGGTGGTTAAAAGTTTCAGTTCAATTGTTAAAAGAAAATATTTTGCTCCTATTCTCTACTTAAAAAAAAAAGTAAAAGAAAAAGTAGACAAAAGAACTTTCCACTGCACAATTTAAACAACCATACTCCATTTATTTTTGCTATATTGCTTAAAATATTCTTTTTTAAATCTTGGTTTAAATAATATTAATAGACAAAAGCAGGCATAAAATGTTTATGATTCTATTTTAACCAATAGGATGTTATGTAATGGTCATGTCATGATCAAGAATAAATGAATATAAAACATATGTGACATTCACCTACTGCTGTTCCCCACATCCTCTCTTCTTGGAACTGTAGCATCTGATAGAGAAAACCTTTCCCTTCTTCACCAATTATGTAACTCCTGGGAACACGGACATCTTCAAAAAATATCTGGGCTGTATCAGAACTTTTCATGCCTAACTTTTTTATTTTCTTCGCAACATGAACGCCTAAAAGTGTAAATGAAAAAAATCATTTTCAAGTTGAGTTTTTTTTTAATGTCGATTAGTATTTATGCTTTTAAGTTTGTATTTCAAAATAAATTTTTAAATAAAAAATTATAAACAATACAATAAAATAATTCCTTCTTTATTTATCTCTTAGGTGTCTGAGATATCTCTGTAATCATTGTTCAATTTAATGAGTCAGTCATAATCTCGAATGTGTATTTTCAAGGAAGATAAACTTTCCTAATATGGTGCAACACAGTTCTCATATTATCGTCAGTACGTTTGTGTGTTTATAAAATTTGCATTCACCAACATGGTAAAAATATATATATTAATAATTAATAGATTTTAGTACAAATATCAACACATCTTCACCAAATATTAAAAATGATTTTAATGGAAGTTATAGCATTATCTACATACTATCCCATATTCATAAATAAGTGATATGTAGATATGTAAATGTGTGTATCAGTCAATGTATGTAATACTATGTCAGGGACAGGCTCCTTGTTCTGGTCACAAGTTCAACAATGTTCTAGACAGAAGACTTTTGTACACACATTGTGTTTAGATAAAATCTGAAGAAGACCCAAGATCAAGCTTGAAATGTCACAGACCAAAGCCTGCTCTATGTCATACAAAATTAATGTTAATGGATTCTAGAGATTAATCCAATGGGTCATTTACAACTATGATGATGAAAGAACAGTGATACATGTCTGTCTGCTCATTCCCCCACTTTTCAAAGGTTGAGCTGACAAATATGGTTGTTTGTTCTTATGGCTGCTGTTACAATCTGACATTGCCCATGTCTCTTCTTACCAACAGTTTTGTTAGAATGACAAAAAGTAACCCCAATATCTGTATTGTTATTCTGTCTAAGAAGTCATACCCAGTTGATGGATAGGTCTTTGTGTAAACAACATATTCCCAAAGGTTTTCAGAGATCATTTTTTTACTTCAGCTGTGAAAATTATTATTTGTCATCATTTTTATTTGCCTTGGCAAGAGTAATAGACAAGTACAAGGCTGTATCCAATTATATTCATGAAATAACTGTTTGCTACATAAACTTTCATTTCATGTAATAGTTATATTTTAATCATACTATAATGGAGCTGGTAAAGATACTAAAAATTTAAAGAGCAAGGAGGAAATATGCTGATTTTTTAGCTTTTGAATAGAACAAAAAATATATTCAGGTTTGAATCCTTAAGAACTCCTTAACCCATCTAAAAATAGTCTTAAGCTTTTTGAGCATTTCTACATTTAATTTTAAAGCTCCTTGGGATTCTACTTGCCTACATGAGTGGTCACTAGCTTCAACCCCCAATTACATTTCTGCAATTGGACATGTGAATTTATATCAATGAACAGATTGTCTAGTTTATTAGTAAAATTTAGTTAACCAAAATACAAAAACTGAAATCAGGTAAATGTGTTCTATAATGTTACAGTGGGTAATCTCTGCATGTATGCAAATGTATGCTTGCCATGTCGAAACACAAAAAAAAAAAAACTGTACTGCTGGCCCACCTCAATTTCGGTCCCTCTTATACTTATCGAGTTTTGCCACCTTATGCGGAATGACCACACTCTCCTCCATAAAACTAGTTACACTTGCATCCTGTTCTTTCTGTTTTCTTTAATGTGCCAGTAGCAGAGAGAGCATACCTTTTGTCTCTTCGAGGTATGTCTATTTGTTGCATTACTACTACACTCCCCATTGATCCTATGATCACACATGAAACATTCGGTGGAGTGGTCTTTTGCGCCGTTTGCTTCTTTGCAGGGATATAGTCACAGGGTCTCGATTAGAAGTCATCAGAAGAGGTATCGCCTGCATCTACGCTGGGTGCCGGTTCACCTGGCCTCTCTTTGGCAGTTGTAAGTCTTTCACTCTCTGAAGACATGTCAGAGCAGCTTGTTGGCGGGCCTGGTCCCACTATGAGCTGCAAATCTTTTACATGGCATTCCATCGATCAACACCACACATTTTGCACACCAGCTCCACCTTTTCCAACCATTCGGACACTGTGTGATCAGGTGAGATGCCATGAAATTCTGGAATCAGCCGAATGTCAAACGCTTTGCCTGCCATTTGTGAGTATTTTCTTGTTTTGCCGAAATAGCTTGTTCTCTAATGTAACAGTGGGTAATCTCTGCACATATGCAAATGTACGCTTGCTGTGTTGAAATGCAAAAAAAAAAAAACGTACTGCTGGCCCACCTCAATTTCGGTCCCTCTTATACATATCAAGTCTCGCCACCCGACACAGCACTACCACACACTCTTCCATAAAACTAGTTACACTTGCGCCCTGTTCTTTCTTTTTTCTTTAATGTGCCGGTAGCAGAGAGAGCATGCCTTCTGTCTCTTCAAGGTAAGTCTATTTGTTGCATTACTACTACAAAATGCAAAAACAAATTAATTGAATTTTAATTCTATTTACTTACATCCATAATTAAGTAAAACTTCTGATTCCCAAGGAGGATGATATAAATAAGTAAAGAAATAAAAAGAAATTAAAGTACTACACTTAATGAAAACTTGATTACCAAAAAGTACTTTCTTCTAAGTTACTTTCATGATTTGTTTTAAAATGCGAATGAGATAATTTTTCCTATTTATTTGTATTTTAACTTTTATCATAAAAACTGGACACCAGAAGGGAACATAGAAAGAAAATAGTAAACTTATGACAACATGCAAAAATATTATTGGCAGTTAATATCACATTAATAACTTTTGTTAATATTTCAATGTTTGTTCACATCATTCATAAATGGAAGTGTGACTTTTGTACAAAATTACAAACTTACAAAAGAATAAAGAAGTATAAAAACAAATAAAGAGTAAAGAAAAAAAATTACAAAGTATAAATCAAATGAAGTGTAAAGGAGGCTAATGGATCCTTGATGAATAAAAACCTTAAAAAATGACATTAATCAAATCTGTCTTGATAAGAACAGGAAATTACAGTTAGTTCTAAATGTTATAAAAGTTGTTTTTTCTTTTTTTTTTTTTCAGTTGGTTTACCTGGAAGATTCATTGGCAAACAAATAAGACTTTTGTTTTTATGTGGAGGTCCCTGAGAAGTGCATGCGAGCAAACACATCCAATCAGCTTGGCAACCATTGGTTGTCCACATCTTTCCACCATTTATGATCAAGTCATCACCATGTGGAATGGCTTTTGTCTGTATGTCTGAAAGTTTTAAAATAAAGTTAAAGTAAATTTTTTCTTAAATTAGAACATTCTGCATAATATTAAAGTTTATGTTTTTATTGCATTGGTATTATATATACAAATTATAGGTTAAAAACTTTTGAGTTTATTAATCCCATTTGTGAAACTGTGGTGAAACACATGCATTTTTAGAGATACTGCTTGATATGTTCACATGTGTTATTTCATGTTTAAAGTAATTTTAACCAAGTTATACATCTTTTATATATTTAACAATTTTCTTGCACATGGAATTTTGAAAAAATTATTTATTTTCAAATTAAGAAAAAGTAGGAAAGCAATAAGTTTTTAATCATGTATTAGTAAAACAGAAAAACTAGAGCATCATAACATTATTTTAAAAAAATAACAAATAAGTTAACCTAATAAGTTTTGTTTGTTAGATTATTAATAAAAAAATTAAATAATAGAAGTAAATCTAAGTAATTAACAGAATGAAAAACAACATTATTATATAAAATTATTAATTGGAGTGGCATTTATAAGTACTGTTTAGTTAATTATGTTTTTAAAAAGTATTTAAAAAGTGAATCACATTAGCAGCAATATATTTGATCGAGTTTGAAAACTAGATTAAGGGAGACAAGTATGAAAAAATAGTTACAAAAGTTACCGCCCTTACTTTATTTTCAATATATGAAACAAGCTATGTAAGTAAAAAAAAAAAAAGATAAACAAATACGAAAGTGATATCTACATTTGCCAATATTTCGATCTATATTCACATTCTGATGATAAGGTTCAAGGGTCATTTGAATAAGCATCAAAATTCTGACAAACTCAACTATTTCTTATTTGTAATTACAATTTTGATTGCCTGTAAGATTTTTTTTTGGATAATTTTCATTCTTTATGCTTTAAATTGATGACTAACGTTTTCAGTTTTTTTTTCCATACTTCTTCAAATAACTGACATATTTAGTATACTTATGTGATAGAAGGATCAAATAAATGGCATAATACTTGAAAAAAAGTCAAACACACAGAATGAAGTTGAATGAGAATATGATGAAATGGGAAAAATGTGACTGTTAGGAAAATTCTTTTACCCAAACATGTTTCACCATTGAACCAGTATCATCAGGAAAAGAATTTTATTTCATAAGAACAAAAGCAGCATGGATGACATAAAATGTGATTCAAGTTAAGAATCTGAATGCATAATTTTTACTTTAACATTATTGGTATAGAATTAGATTTTAATTCATCAGTACTTTTTATTTTAGGACCAATTTAGTAAAAAAAAAAAAAAAAAAAAAAAAAATTTGATATACTACATTTACCAGGTTATATATTAATTGCAGTGGCTTCATTAAATAGATACCCTTAGTTTTTAGCTAAAATTTACAGCTGAAAAAAAATTCTGGTTTTACTGCCATACAATCATAAATCAGACACTGCCACTTAGAAAAACAAAAGATGAGATAGCATTACCAAAAGACATAAATTCACTAAAAATCCTATCTAAAAAATAAGAATCTTTCAGTGACCTCTTCAGATAAAGGTGGTGGAAGAGTCATAATTATAAATGCAAGGACCTTTCAATGAAAAAAAAAAAAATCATCTTTTTGTCATATCAGTGTTTATAAAAAATTGAAGATCTCAAAACCAATAAGGAGGCACAAATCTTCCAAGAAATCAATCAAAAAATCAAATAAATAATAAAAACAAAACAGTTAAAATTAACAGATTATCATCCAAAGACACCTTTACAACTTATCAAAAAACACAAAAACCTAAATGAAATGTAAAACCTAATTAAAAAAAAGCTAACTAAAATTGTAATGCTTCTTTTAAGAACAATCAGCCTATTACATCACAAAAATTCTGGTGATCTCATCAACAAATTGAAAAATATGAATTGGTTAGTTTAGACATTAAATCTTTGTATACTAAGATACCAGTTGATAAATGTCTAATTTTTTTAAGGCACTACCTTATAAAATAAAAATCAAATCTCTGCTTACTAATCAACAAAGTCATCAAAATTAATTAACTTTGTACAAACCAATTTTTTTTTTACATTCAATAATAGTTTTTACAAACAAAATATGACCCACCTATGGCTTCTTCTCTTAGCAATACATTAGCTTATTATCCTTATAACACTTTGAATCGAGTTATTTCCAGATATCTTATGCAAAATATGAAATACTTTTACTATACTTGATACTTTAGCAATATATCTGTACAAAATAAAATTACTATAAATAAACTAAACAAATCATTCCTACAACTAAATTCACTTGTGAAAATGAAACGCTTTTCCTTTTCTTGATATTATAACACTATTTTAGCCTGGCCAGATGGAAGTAATTAAATTAGTGGTATTATTAATTGTTGCAAATAAGACGGAAGAAATTGTGTTGGTTCGTATTATTAATTTTTATAAATCGAAAAGAACTAAAAAAGTTGCTTTTTTAATATGAACAGGGGTAAATTTATTTAAAAATCGTAAGCAAACTGAGAATTAAGACAATTGCGTGTGTGCTTACTGATAACTGAGTTAAATGAAGTTATTGTTGACAATTGGGAATAACATGACTGAGAGAAATACATTTGATATTGGAACAAGGACACCCTAAATAAAGGTAAAAAAGAATTCTAAACAAAACAATATTTATTTGTCAGAAAGAATTGATTTTGATAAGTGGAACCAAAATTTTACACTGCAGTTAAAATATTTTAAAATTTCAAACAAAATATAATTTTTATTTTTCAGAAGGTATTGTTCTAAATAACCTTTGTAAAATTTGGTTGAAAAAATAAAAGCTAGATATATTTTTTTTTTTTTTGGCATTAAAAAGAAAAATCCATAATAAATGATGTCACTAATATAGAAGCTGCTTCATTGGTTGAACCGAAGGAAAAGAACAGAGAGAAAAGTTGCCCTGCCCAAGAACATGGGTGGAAGTGATTTCATTGGCCAGAGATTCGATTTGCATGTTTGTCATTCTCCCACTAGTGAATTTGGAACAAGCATGAATACAGGGCCCCAAGAGTGCCAAAAAGAGACTGCTGACAGGGTCTGGCGAGACTGGCAGAGATCGGGGAGACGACGAGCAGAGCTCGGCAAAGTCAAGAAAGAGTCCAGTTGAATCTCAGCCCAGAGATGTAATGACAAAGGTAAGGTGCCAAAACACTGGGCACCTACTGTAGGTCCGGTCCATCCCATAGAGTTCCTGACTGAAGATGTACAAAGACAGAGATAATTGCCACATTGTTGTGTGTCAACTGTAGAGAAACCTGTCATTGACCAACCGAAAAGAATTAAAGACAGACAAGAAGTAATTTTGCAGACGAAGTTTGAAACAGCCACCTCGAGTTAAAGACAGATGAAAAGTGAGTTGCATTTGGAACTGTGCCGAACTGACAAGACAAAAATCACCACTACTGCCGCTGTCCAACATATGCACAAAGACCAACCTTCAGCAGATTCCGTAAGGCTTCAGTGAAAAGCGAACAAAGATATTTTTGAATTGACACAAACTTGAAAACTCCGATTGAAGCGAACTGACATTACTAACCAAAAACTCTAAGGTTAAGAAGACAAACACTTCTCTTGGACAAAAGTTTTGCTCCATCATCAGTTAACTACAGATAAGGGATTGGCGATTATTATTGTCTAATTTTTTTTGTTTCTTTTCTGTGTATATAAAGACTTTTTCTGAAACTTATTTTGGCATCATTCAATTTAATTTTGGTGCTGTTTTCATTAACTCCAATGTGCACACGTCCAGTCTGGTTCAAGTTGGTGAAGAGTCAGATAGCAAGATTTCAGCGTGACTTCCTTGAGATCAAAATTCACGATGTGGGCAGGGAAGAACATTTGTAATAGTCGACTTAAAGGCCAGCTGCTGAATCGAAGCCATCAACGACCAGGCAGCGAGTGTCCATTCACAATATTTTGCTAAAGTTTAAAATTAAATGCCTACTATATGTCAACAAATAAAAACAACCTCCTATAAGATCTTAGAATTTACAGCTTCAAACATCTACCTGTTGAAGATAAATACATCAAACTTTTTTAAAATTCTATACTATCCTAGCTATTTCATAATTAATGCCAAAATGTATACAAAATCTCTAAAATCAAAAAAGAAAGTATAAACAACAACACAAAAAACAGACATGTTAAATTATCTACAAACTCCCTAACTAATAAAACTGATATTTAAATTATCTCAATATACAAATTATCAAACATTTCAAAAATAGTTAAAAATGTAATTAATGCAAAACAGTTAATTTTACATAAAAAACAATGTTTTACCAAAACAAATGGACCAAAAAATGAATCATCATAACATCCTGAGATTTAAAGAAAAGAATACATGAACATAAAAGGAGCTTAAAATTAAACAATACACCCAATGTTCTAGTGTGCCATCAAAATCTTTGTGATCACACTTTTAATCTAGAAAATGTTGAATTTAAGAAAAAGCTGAATATAATTTAATTTCTCAGAGTATAAAAAAAAAAAAAAAAAGAAGTTGAACATAAACTCAACATGTTTTGTCACACATAAATAAAAAATTTTTTCTGATGACACTAAATCAGCGAAACATATTCTAAAAAGATTTCTTATATATTTCCTGGACAAGGTTTCTCAAAAGTTATAAAATAATTTTTAAATATTTTTAGTCTTTTAGCTAATTATCTTTCTTTTAAAGATTTTTCATAATTAAAACTTATCTTCATTTAGTAAATTAATAAAAATAATTTTTAATCTAACAATGATGTTTGCAACAGGCAATATATATATATATATATATATATATATATTTTTTGTTTTTCTTTAATCTGAAGTGGAAGAGTAGGAAGGTAAATTCCAAGAACCTGATCCTAATCAATATTAAAACATTTTTAATATTAAAAAGTGATGCAGGCAGAGAGCTCAATGTATTAAGAATACAGAGCCAATATAAATTACAGAAAATTTTCAAAATTCAAAGGTGTCGGATGTACATTTCGACATAGGATCTCTAATAGAGACTCTACATCACGTCAGCGACATTGTTTTTCCAAATGGTGAAGGCCCCGAGTTAGAGTGTAGAGGGGTTTTTGGTTAACAACGGTCACAAAGTGGAAAAGGACAGAGCTGGTAGTCGCAGGGTTACAGGGTGTTGAAATGGTATATTTAGGAAGGGGAGTAATAGGAGTTCATTTTTTATAAAGATAGACAACTAAATGAGTTAAATTACTTTTTAAAGTTAAGATTTTGGGCTGTTTGAAGAGGTGTATTTAGGCGAGAAGGAATGGGTTTCAATATAAGATTTTAAAAATTTTTTTAAAGTTTATTTGATTAAACCTTTTAGGTAGAAGTGAGTTAAATGCCAATTACAGGAAGTTATCAGTTTAAAAATTATTAGAGAAAAAAATATTAGAGAAAAAATGTATATATATATATATATATATATATATATATATGTGTTAACCAAGGAAAAAGAGGTTTAGTAAAAGAATCCATATTTTCTAAAGATAGGCAATTAAAGGAGCTTGGGATAGGAAGGTAAGGGGGGTTAAAATACTTTTTAAGGTTAACATTAGGGTAAAATTAAGATTAAAACTTAAATTGAATCCCTTTCATTTATATTCTAACATCTAGTTAACGGGGATTTAAATTCTAAATTTAAGTATTCGAATAATTTGCCTTGTGGCAGCACTTACTGATGAATTCCCTCCTAAGATTCAGTAGCCGGTGTTGGTGGGGGTATTTTAATATTGAAATTTTTTCCAGTAAACATAGACAGCACCTATCACGAAAATTCCTCGGAATACGGGCTGAACCTATCAGTTTCCAGCTAATTTCAGGATCCAGCCCTTCTTTCATTTTCCAGAATGTCCGCGGAAAGGGCTGTCTGGTACCTCTGACCGGGGTTCAAGAAGGAGTACCTGTGGTTATACAGTCTTTGTTTGAAAGGACCGACGGACATACCGATATAGGTCCGGAAGTCGTTTTTTTTGTTAGATGGAGAAATGCGGGCTTCATAAATCACCTGGGTGGATTTGCATTTTCCCTCCACCGTCACTACCAGCTCTGTCCTTTTCCACTTTGTGACCGTTGTTAACCAAAAACCCCTCTACACTAACTCAGGGCCTTCGCCATTTGGAAAAACAATGTCGCTAATGTGATGTAGAGTCTCTATTAGAGATCCTATGTTGAAATGTACATCCGACACCTTTGAATTTTGAAAATTTTCTCTAATTTAATATATATATATATATATATTCAGGCAGCAATCTTTCATTTAAACGTGTCCCATTAAAAATGACCGACCAGGATTCAGCCACTTCACTGGCCATTTTCAAAGATATTGTTTAACTGTCATGTAATTTTGTGTTTTTTGTAAGGAGAGTTCTTTAAAGCTATCACATGATGTGTGCGGCTGAGCATCGCACGAGCATCTGTCTATTTTTTTTAAAAGAAAGTTTCAAAACTTCTCCACAGAACAAACACAATACTATGCTCACAAACAAACTAAAATTAGATGCAAAAGACTTATGAAACAGCACTATCATCATCATCAGATGTGCTGACAAAACCAACAACTAAGGAGTTCCCAACCAACTAGATTACAACAAAAACTTACAAACTATCCTAGATGACACAACAAAATTTACTAAATTGAGAAATAATCTCACAGATTAATTAAAAAAAAGTACATTAACAAATTAATCACAGCAAACAATGATGATGTTAGTAGTTTAAAAATAAAAAAAAGTTGTCAGTGATTACCAACTGGGATAGCTTTATGGTAATGTAAAAACCCATAAACCAGGTTTTTCTATCAGACCCATATCACAAATACCTACACCCGTATACCAACTATCTAAAACCTTAAATCATATAATTGCTTCATACATACCTAACAATTAAAGCATTACATCAACAAATAAATTTCTCCATATATTAAAAACAACTAATCTCAAAGGTAACATTCTAGTTTCACTGGAAGGAGAAAACCTTTTTACTAATGTCTTAGTTGAAGAAGCATTAAATATAATTAGTGACTGTGTCTACAAACACCCATCAATCCATCCTTCAAAAATTCAACCAGCAATTCTTTGGAAACCATTCACCACATAAACCCCATTTTATGACCATAATGGTAACATCCAAATGAACAGGAACCCATAAGGTCCTACTTTGTCAAATTTTTACATGTCCTACATCGAAAATAAAGTGTTTAAAACAACCAACAAACCATAGATTTATACAAGGTATGTTGACCACATTATTGTTTTGATAATAAATATGGATGAATTGTAAATCTGAAATTAAATTTTGAAAATAAGTCCTCACTGAAATTTACCTATGAACTCATGGACAACAACTCCCATTTTTTGATGTCAATATAGAGCTAAAAACCAACAAATTTATCACTTATCTGTATAAAAAATCCACCAGTAAGAACTAGTCTTAACTACAATAGCCAATGTCTAGAAAGGTATAAAATAGCAGTAATAACAAACTTTTTAAATAGAGCACATCAAAATTCCTCCTCCCAAAGAATATTTTTGAGCAAACTAAAACACATAAAACAAAGATTAATCAACAATAATTTTCCCAACTATATCATTGATAAACAAATAAAATAATTCTTACAAAAAATATATGACACTAGTATTAAAAATAACACACAAAAAAATCATTAACATATTTTATTGCAACCAAATGCTTATTAATAAAAACAGGACAAATGTTCTATATGAAAAATTATTAAACACCATATTTCTTCTGTAATTCCTCAAAAACATGTAAAATTTATATTATAGAAAATGAAAGACTGCAAACCTTGTTGTTTCTAATAAAAATAACCCCTTCAATTTTAAAATAGTGATAACTAATATAGTGTATGAGTTTAAATACCCTGTACAAAATTGTGTTTCTTGTCATAAATCAATTACCTAAATTGGCCATACTACCACTTCTCTGAGTAGACACCTTACAAGCCACCTATCTAATAATAATAGTTCAATAAAAAACATTTATTAACCCATAATTTACAAGAACCCTTAAAAAACATTTTGGTTGAAAATACAAAAACACTATTTAAATCACAATATCAAAAGCACCTTTCTATAAGAGAGACACTATATATATCAAACAATTTTCTCCTACCCCGAACCTTACACTATTTAACACTGGAAATGGAGTTTTAAAAGATTTTTTGAAATATAGACATAAGCTGGATTGATGCCCAGCTGTGCACATCATGTGATAGCTTTCAAAAACTCACCTTACAAAAAACACAAAAATGAGGACATACTATCAACACTGGAAAAATAATAGCCTTGAAAATGGCCAGTGAAGTAGCTGAAAGTGCTTGGAAAGTCGAAAATTATGGAACATTTTTACACTCCTTATCTCTAGCAAAAAGGAAATTCTACTTCAAACTCAAGAAGAGCAAAGAAACTTGCTTAAACTGGCAAACTGGGGATAAATTAGTGAAAACAAAAATGCGTTCTCACAAAACATGATCTGGGGATACAATAGATACTTTTACATATTCTCCAGACAAGGACATAACCTTCACCTCCTATTTTAGAAGATTCAAGGTTTTATACACCACAGATTGCATAAATTGATCAAACTCTAAGAAAGTTCGCCTTCTTCAAAAACTGGGCACCACAGAACACACCAAATTTGTGAATTATATTTTACCCCATAAAACTAGTGAATTGACATTTACTGAAGCAGTTAAACTTCTTAGAGAACTTTTTAGTCCTAAAATTTCACTCTTTCATAAGAGATGGAAATGCATGAATTTAACCAGAAAAGATAGTGAAGATTTCACTACGTTCATGTTGGTCATGAACAAGCATTGCGACCATTTCAAACTGTCAGAATTGAGTGCAAATAATTTCAAGTGTTTGATATTTTTTTCAGAGACTCGTTTCAGCTAAAGATGCTGAAATTAGATGTAGAGTTCTAAATAAATTGGAAACTGAGCCAAACCTTACTCTCCAACAAATAGCAAAAGACTGTCAGATTTGTATGTGAATGCCAAGATTTTTAAAATATCGAGAAATCTGGCATAAAAATGTATACTGAAAGAAAAAACAAATTGTTTCTCCCCCAAATGAAACCAATCAAAAAAGAAACAAGACAATTTGCTTCCTAACTTGTGTTTCAGTTGTAAATTATTAAATCGGTATAAAGACTGATCTAACTGGAATAAAAAAAATCTAAACTGCAGCCGTATCAGACACAAAAGCTCACATTGTTGAGCGAGAAAAAGGTTAATATGTAAAAAAAAACACAAAAGTAGATGAACAAAATGGGTTAAACATTAGGAAGTACATACAAATACTAAATGAAAATAGTAAAATGCAGTTGGATTCTAGTTTAGATTTAATAATCATAAATCTACAAACTTGGAAAAAAACTTTGCCAAAACTAGAAAACCTGACCACCAAGGCAAACAATTTAATAAAAATTTAAAAGAATCTTTTCGAAAGCTTTTCTGGGTGTCTTGGTCGGTGTAACAAGATGATGGCAAAATTTGAGTTAAAAGAGGACACTGTTTAAGAAAAAGCAAAATGTGCTTTTCACCTTTTTACCAAAAGTAAATGAAGAACACAACAGACTAGTAACAACTGGTGTCTTATCAAAAATGGTGTACAGTAAATAGGCTTCACTGTAATGTTATATGGTCTATATGAGAATACTAACAATAATAAACAGGAGACAAGTCAGTGTGGAGATAGGAAATAGTAGCCATCATGTCGGCTTTCTTTATTATCTGACAGGGACTGCCCAGGGGCCAGAAGTATCTATTTTTCTATCTTTATTTTTTAGGAGTACAGTCTAAGGGGGGACAGCTCGTATAATATAACATCCCACTTTTTACAAAACAGGACAAGCACACAAGATATTACATATATCCATAGAAGTAGCCTGATAGCTCCAACTAAGGACTGTTCTCATCATAACTAAATCTTTTATGTGATCTTATCACACGACCAGATCTAGATGTCTTATGAGGTCCAAGATGAGTATAGGGTGTCTTGTGGGGTGTATCTGGGACGAGTCTACCATTGCTCCATGGGTGTGTGGTTTGTCATTATATCAGCTGCTGGGTTTTGGTTGGATTCTGAGGGGACCACAGGTGGGGATGTAGACACATCTGGATTCAGAGTTACTGTGGAGTTATCTTCCCTCAGATGCCTTCGGTTTCTGCGGAGCAACTTTCCAGTTGGAGTCTGCACTATATATAATTTGGGTTCTACGCATCTCTGTGCTACAACTGCTGGGGACAATTTGCTGGAACCCGTATCATATACTCGCACATGTTGCCCTGCTAATAGACTCCGGAGGTCTTGGGCATGCTGGTCATGTAGAGATTTTTTATTCATTTGCCTTTGATATAGGTGAGTTGCTATTTTTTCTTTTTGTGCTGCATTGTTGGAGCACTTTATTGGTAGATTTCCTACCAGCTTTCGATTGAATAGCAGCTCACCAGGTGAGGGAATCACGTGGTTGATCGGGGTTGACTGTAGGCAAAGCAATATCATATCCAAGTCATGTCCACTTGAAGCAGCCTTCCTGATAGCCAATTTTATGGCTTGTATGCAGCGCTCTGCTAGACCATTTGACTGGGGGTATCTAGGGGATGACATGTAGTGCTCAAATCCCCATTCCTTAGCAAATTGCTTACAGGGGGTAGAACTATAGTGGGGACCATTGTCACTGATCACTCTCCAGGATTCCATGCTCTCTGAAGATCTGCTTGGTAAAGTTGATTACTTCCTGGCTGTTGAAATCCTTCAACTTTCGCACCAGGGAATATTTTGAGTAGTAGTCTACCACCAGCATATAGTGGGATCTGCCGACTTGAAACAAATCCGTGGCTATTATTTGCCATAGTCTCACCGGAATTTCATGTGGGTTCAAGGATTCTGCACATTGTGCTTTCTGTTGTTCTTGACATATATCACACCCCTGTACAACTTTTTCAATATCCTGGTTTATGTTGCTCCAAAAGATGCAGGTCTTGGCTCGCAGCTTACACTTTTCCAATCCTTGGTGACCATAATGGATTTTGTGTAGTATTTCCTGCTGCATCACTCTGGGTATTATTATTTGGCCACTCTTTATTAGGATACCATTCTCAATAGCCAGCTTATCCCGATACAGCCAGGGTCGCAAGTTTTTGCCGATTTCCTTGAATGTGTTGGGCCAGCCTTGCAGGATAGCTTCCCTTAGTTCGCACAGTGTGGAGTCCGCTTTGGTTGCCTGATGTATCTGTGTTAACTTTTCTGTAGAAAATTAAACAAAATTAACTCGTGCATCGAGGTTAATCTCCTTTTTAGTTTTCTTGTTTGGTAATCGGGAGAATCCATCAGCCAGGGTCATCTCTTTGCCAGGACGATATATAATGCTAAGGCCATACTCTTGTAAGCGTAGCAACATACGCTGCAAAAGAGGTGGGGCAATGATCAAATTGTTTAGGCTGATCATTTCCAAGGGCTTATGATCGCTCTCTACCTGGAATTTGCATCCATGTAGGTAAGTCCTAAATTACTCACAACCAAAAACGACAGCTAAAATCTCCCGCTCTATTTTTGCATATCGCTGTTCTGTATCTGTCAGTGCTGTTCTGTATCTGTCAGTGCTTTCCTTCTTGCAACAGTACTGCGCCTAGACCTTTGTTTGATGCATCCACTTGAAGACTTGTTTCTTTTGATGGGTCAAAGTAGGTGAAGAGCATTTCTTTGCAAATCAGGTCCTTGATTTTTTGTAGTGCTTCCTGGTGACTGGCAGTCCATTTGTATTATGTTTCCTTTCTTAACAGATTTCTCAAGAGTGCAGTCAGGTCAGACAGATGCGGAATGAAAGGCGCCAGGTAGGTTTCTGCAAATCACTTTCTGCAAATCAGTGATGTTAGTTGGGCTGGGTAATTTCTTTATTTCTTCCAACTTACTTGGATCTGGCCTTATTCCGCTTTTATCATATATTGCGCCAAAAAAATGTATTTGTTTTTTATCTATTTTTCACTGTTAAAACATAACCCCTCGATTTGTGCAATTTTCATCAGATTGTGCAGGTTCCGATCATGTTCTTCTTTCGTCTTACCATAGACAATGACATCATCGATTAGTCCAATTGTGCCAGGACATTTCCCAAGTATCATGTCCATTCTCTGCATGAAGACATCCTGGGACATCACCAAACCAAACGGCATTCTTTGGAAACAAAATCTTCCAAATGGTGAGTGAAAAGTCGTCAACAGCTGCGATTTTGCATCAAGTGGTATGGACCAGTATCCATTTTTGGCATCCAGTTTTGAGAAGTGCTGAGCACCTGACAGCTTGTGTGCCAGCTTCTCCATTGTGGGCATCTTGTAATGGCATCTGATGATCGCTCAGTTCAAATCTTTTGGGTCTAGACATAGGCGAAGTTTCCCATTACCCTTTCGCATATACACTATACTGCTAACCCATACAGTCAGTTCATAGACTTTCCTTATAATCCTCTGCGCTTCCGTAGTCTCTAACTCTTTTTTAATCTCATCTCTCATGTGGATGGGACATTTCCTGGGTGCATGGATCACTGGGCGATGGTCAGGTTTTAGGACTATGCGATAATCGCCCTTGAAGTGTCCTATGTGATCAGACTGATCTGGGTAAGAGTTTTTCACTCCACTGATGGAGTTAATTGGGCCTTTGTTTTCTTGGATTGTGCAGTGTAAGCTTATGAGTTCCAATTCTCCGAGTGAGGATAATCCTATTATGGTGGGTTCCTCTGTGGCAAACAACAAAAAATTTAAGTGTGGTCCACCTACCTTTGTGTGCACACTGTATGCAGACTGAACCATACTGCGTTATACTTGAGCCATTATATGCAGTCAGTTATCTACTTTGTCTGGGAACATTCTACAGAATGTTCGTAGGGGAAGAGTATTGCCTTCTGCACCTGTGTTCACTTTTGCTTTTAATATGTGGGTGCCTGGTCTATTAGGAAGCCTTATTTGTAGTTCAGTAAAAATTTCAGTTCGCATGTCTCTTTGCTGCTGAATTGCATCAAACGACAACTGTTCGAACTCTCTGTATAACTCGCTAGGTTCTCTTTTGTCAGATTTCATCAAGCAGATTTGGTTTTTGCACTTATTATGACTTTCACGCAATGGATTCTAATTTTGTATTGCTTGTGCTCAGGCACCTTTTCCTTTGTGTTCATTTTTGTTGGTGCACGTCTTTGCCCAGTGGTACTTTTTTTTACACAAGCCGAACATGTGGTACCCCAAGCCGGACATTTTCCTTTCAGGTATGAATGAGTATTTCCACATCGTTGACAACGACTCTGCTTTATTGCACCTATCTCTTGACCATTTCCTCCCTGAATCTCTGCCTGTTGCTTCATGTGATTTATAGACGCTTTATGCGTTCAACCACTATTTAGAGCTTCCTGCAGCGTCAGCTCTGCACCTTTGGCTAGTAACTGTTTCTGTAATTCAGAGTGCCTCGTACCGGTTATAATTTGTTCTATGAGCCATTCTTTGGTCTCCTGATTGTCTCTAAACCTGCATTTTTTTTGCTTGTCATTTGCATCTAGCAACAAAATCATCAATACTTTCTGTTTCTTTCTGTTTATTTTCACGCATATAGAATCGTGCAATATGGAAATTAGTTTGAGGTTTTAGTTGTTCCTCAAATTTACGCCAAATAACTTCTGGATCTGCTCGGTCAGCATCATTCTCAAATGTCCAAGCATTAGATCTTCTGAGTCCTTCCTCGCCAGCTAAAAGCAACTGGAATGTTTTTGACCAAAAAATATAGCTTGCAATGCTGTTTGAAGAATCTAAACGATTCAACTAGGTTTTCAGAGGCCCAATACATGAGTGGTTCACACACATTTGTAGCCATTATGTTGGTTATTGGGCAATTATTATATAAACAAACAAATATATAATATTTAGGTGTACTTACTAGCACACTTTTGTTCTGCAATAGATTCTGAGGACAGTGTTCCTTTTTTTTGTTCTTTTTTGTTTTTTTTTTTTTTTACATGGCGCTCGTGTTCTCACCACGTGTGTTTCAAAAAATATCTGGCCATTCCATTCTTTCGCTGCCACCATGTAATGTCATATGGTCTATATGAGAATACTAACAATAATAAACAGGAGACAAGTCAGTGTGGAGATAGGAAATAGTAGCCATCGTGTCGGCTTCCTTTATTATCTGACGGGGACTGCCCAGAGACCGGAAGTATCTATTTTACTATCTTTATTTTTTAGGAGCATAGTCTAAGGGGGACAATTCGTATAATATAACATTCACCAACTGTCGAGGTGAAGGAGTCAAACACAGTGAACCGACCTTCCTAGCAGTAGATTTATCTATGGATTCAATGTAGTCATCCATTTGAAGTAAAGCTGAGAGAGTTAAGCAGAAGAGGCACAGTGTTTTGCTTTCAGGGAGACTAGCCTGATCCATGCTGATGGGAGGTAGAAGTGATTGTCTATGAGGGTTAAAGGATAGTAGCTTCGTTTTGGAAGCATTAAAATTTACAAGCTATTTCTTACCCCAGTTCGCCACAGATTGGAGGTTCTTTTCAAGATCAGCAGCAGGGATTGCTTTGTCAACCTCAGCAAATTTTTTATTGAGGCAGGAGTAAATGGTGGTGTTATCAGCAGAGATGCCTACTCAGGATCTGATTACATCATTGATGAAAATCAGAAAAAGTGTAGGACCTAGAATAGAGCCTTGAGGGATATCCACGTTCATATGATAGTACTTGGAAGCATGCCCGTTCAATACAACCTTCATTACACAATTTAAAAGGAAAGATTGGATTAGATCAGACAGGCATCCAGTTGTACTATGGCCCTGTAGCTTGCATAGAAGGCCAGAATGCCAGACTGTCAAATGTTTTGGAGATATCTAGGGCAATAGCTCGAGTTTCACTGTTCTTATTGAGAGCCTGGTATATATACTCTGTGATGGTTATTAGCATATCAGCAGTAGACCTGGTGAAGCGGAAGCCATACTGTTTATCAAAGAAGTGTGTTGTTGAACCACTTCAGCATTGATAATAGCCTCAAACACTTTGCTAAAAATCAGTAGGAAGCTGATAGGGCATTAATTAGAGGGATCTGAGGATTCTCCAGAGTTCTTAAATACAGAAACCACAGAGGAGGACTTCCAGCGGGCAGGAAAGCAAGAAACAGAGAGGCAGTAGTCATAGATTTTGGAGAGGACAGAGGAGAATTCAGAGGCACATTTCTTCAGGACAATGACTGGGATTTCATTACCTCTATTCACCTTATGGGGGTCAAGCTTTAAAATTATGTTAGAGACCAACGAGGGGGTAATGTGAACATCACTCAATTGAGCCTCAATTCTAGGTGGAAAGTCAGGTATGGAGACCCCAGACGAAACAAATGTTGAGTTGGTGGAGAATCTGCAAGCAAAGCACACAGCTTTATCCACTGAAGATGTGAGGACCTCAAGTTTATTGATTGAAGTGGGGATTGAGGGCTTGATGTAGTTTAATACATTTTTACAGAGCTGCCGTAATCTTTGGAGCCAAACTTGTGGAAGGCTATATGCTGCTTCATTCAGCAAACAACAGCTTAGTATCATTTAGGATCCTCTTGCACTCATTACAAGCAGATGCATCTCTCTTTTTCTTATTATTTTCTTCCTTTTCTCTCTCTTTCCCCGACCATGTTTTCTCTTCTCAGCAGTTTATGTCTGTGGACTTAAATGTCTATTCCTATCTTATTTTGCATGAATATAAATTCTTTACATTTTTATATAGTTATGTAATTATAATTACATCATGTCTGTGTCCCCTTTTTTTGCGTCTGTCCAATTCAAAAAATTTTGTGTATGTATAATTTTTGTATGAGTCGTTCTTGTGTATGTTTGTGTATATGTTATCGTGTGATCTGATGTTTCTATTCTCAATTTATTTCCAGTTTAAATAATACAAGTTTCACTTCCTCTGTTAAAAACGTTTTTAAATATTCTGATTGAATTATTTTATTTTCCAACAGTCTGAATGAGATGATAAAAATTTACATCATCAAAATAAATCTCAATTTATAACCATCCAACAATGTGTTGAGCTTTCTTCTCAATATTTTATATATATATATATATATATATATATATATATATATATATATATTTTTTTTTAGAAATAGTACAAACTAATCAGTTGGCAATCAACTATTAGAAGTTATTGACATTATTAAGAATGCTCAATACTTAGCATTATATATGGTAATATTTTTATCATAAGTTTATAATAAAAACAGTTTACTGCAACAAAAGCTGCTCACTGCTTGTCAAGGTGCTAATAAAATAGAACCAAAACACCATGGCTCTCGAGTTGCAGTAAACTGTTTTTATTATAAACTTATAATAAAATATTACCATATATATATATATATATATCTCCGAGTGAAAGAAAAATAACAAAAGTATAGAACTAGCAGGATTATATTTCACCTGTCAAATAATGTTTACTTACTTGCAACATCTGACCCAGCTCCAACTTCACTCACTCCAAGACATGCAACATAATCTCCAGTAATGGTTGGAACAAGAAATTCTTCCTTTAGTTTCTTACTTCCAAATCTAATAGATAGAGAAATATATATAAAGTCATACAGGGTGATTAAAATGAGGTGTTACTTTTCAATCACTGTATATAAAGGGTGAAAGAAAGAAATTTTTGTTAATTATTGATTAACAAACAAGAACTATTGGGTTTGTTAAATCATTATCCTCAGAAAAATATGAATGCAAGGGATTTTACAATTATATTCATACAAATAAAAAAGAAGTGGAATAAAATCAAATTAAGAGTAGAAAAAACAGTGAATAGAATTATAGAAGAATGGTTATGACAAAAAAAAAAAAGAGAAAAAAGAATTTCTGAAGATAAGACAAAATTCTAACACCAATATTTCTGTTGCATTTTTATATCAAGAAAACAATTATATATGTGAGCAGACCTAAAACTTATTCTATGTATTTTTTATTTTACTCCAGGGATCTAATTTTTTGGCTTTTGACATATGCAGAAAATTTGCATGGTGAAGAACAAATGAGAATGTTGACTAAAAGAATTTTTATGAACTAAAGTACATTTGTTTTTTACTGTTTCAGCAACAGTTAAATGATCATAGCACTCTACAGAGATTCCTTCTTTCTTATCTAAAAATGATTTTTTTTGAAAGATAGTGTTGTGGTTCTTGTTAATACAGATGTCTTTATCCTAAACTGGCTGCTACACAAGGTTAATGAGCACAGTATAACCTAAAAGCATTAGTGTGAAAGTGAACCTGTCAAAACTTGAACTTGGCTCCCTGATTCCACTTTCCATCCTAACAACCATTAGACTACCCATTCATCCCACTTGAAGTTCATCTAAAAAGATATTTTTCTTTTAAATTAGGTCAGTTAGTTAAGTGACACACACTTGAGCGATCATGTCTTGAAAGAGACATGACTGACTGGGCAGAAGATTTTCTCAGAGTAGGTTGCCATTACTTTCTGCAGTAAACTGGTTGCCAATCTGTCCTGCTATTTAACCCATAGCTGGAGGAAGAAGTAATGGATTAATACCTTTCCCAAGGATATTTGCATGTAAGAGAATGCAACAAATTCAACTGAAATTTGAACTCAGCTCGCTAATTTCTTGTTCCAAGCCAATATCCACTGCACCACAAAACTATTTATTTGCTGAAAAGCAACATAGCATGATGTTAAAATACCCTAAACTTAATGAAAACAAAATTTTATCATCAAAATGTTTATATTATTGAGAGGAAAGATCAAGTATTTTTTTTTATTTTTTACATACATTCTAACATTTTCTAACACATACAAAACTTTGGTTAAAATGTTTATTATGATGAATGTAACATTATGAAACTTTTTTTCCAGTGAAAAACACATTAATTTAGAAATTTTTGCAAAAATCAAATAAATAGTCAGATTTTAATGAAACTTTCAGAACATATTCACAAACAAATGAAACTATTTATTAAACTATTATTTTTTATAAAATCTTATTGAAAATATTCTTTTTTTACTTGTTACCCACTCCAATTAATATCCTGAAATTTTCACAAATTTACCACCGCCTGAGAAATTTGTTTATTAGTAAATAGGAGATGTAAATCAATTATTTTTTTCTTCAAACAGTAGATACTTTTTTTAAGATCTGCTCCAAATAGTGAAATAAAAATGCAATAAAAATTATACCATTTTTTTATTTAGATAAGCTTTTAATTGCTTTTATAAATAATATATATATCAAGGATATCTTAGTCTAGAGAAAGAAAAGTTTTATATCAATTGTTTTCACTTAACCTATGTTTAAAAAATCTTTTAAAATTTCTTTCAATTACAGTTTGTATTAGATTATTAAGTTATGAAATGAAGACTACATTTAGATTATTAAGTTATGAAATGAAGACTACATTTAGATTATTAAGTTATGAAATGAAGACTACATTTAGATTATTAAGTTATGAAATGAAGACTACATTTAGATTATTAAGTTATGAAATGAAGACTACATTTAGATTATTAAGTTATGAAATGAAGACTACATTTAGATTATTAAGTTATGAAATGAAGACTACATTTAGATTATTAAGTTATGAAATGAAGACTACATTTAGATTATTAAGTTATGAAATGAAGACTACATTTAGATTATTAAGTTATGAAATGAAGACTACATTTACTAATCAAAAATTGAAAAGCTTAATATAAATCTTCATGTAGCAAGATATTTTAAATAATTAAATTTGTTTTTGTATAGAAATTTTTTAGTTTAGTATGGAATGTCATACGTGACAGGTCTGTAGTATTGTATGCAAGTGAAGAGACCCATATATATATATAGAGAGTACTTGGAGAAGTAGGACAGAAAATAGCCTGTTGTCATAGAGGACACGTAGAGTTGTGCTATGACTACTACTACTCATACTGATATGTGAAACATAACAATGGCATTGCCAATAGAATCCATGATTTTACAGGATGACCCAAATCACAGAGAAATATGAATGAGAACTTTTGCAGCATTTGCAAGAGTAAAGAAATTAAAAGACTCAAAAAAAACTGATGGAGGAGAAAACAAGATAACTGATTTATTTCTTGTTACAGTGGGATGTGAAGCTGTGAAGAAAATTTCAACAAGCTGTTATCCGAGCGAGTTAGAAGAAATAATGTTTGAGCAAATCGTGAAAGACATAAAGAAAGAACATAAGACAAAAAAAAAAGATTGTTAATAGCAGAATGAACCAAGTTTCAGGAAACAATACAAACACCACAAAAGCTCATTATACAATACTTACATAGATTGAAAGAACGAGTAAAGTATTGTGAATTGGAAAAATTGGGAGCACATGAAATGACTACAGAAGATGAATTGGCTCTTCTGAGATTAATTGAAGGTTGCAAGACCAAAACCACAAACACAAAATACTAGAATGTCTAGAGAGTAGCAGAATGAGTTTGGAAGCCAGTGTTGAGTTTTTGCAACAATTAGAGTTGAATAGAGAATTTAATCAAACAAAATTCATTTTTAACCCAAGAAAAGAATTGCCAAAAGTCACATCAAAGATTTTAAGATGGGCAATGAAAATCATAGCAGTTGATTTTGACATAGTATATGTAAAAGGGAATGTGACACGATAACTAGGCGTATATTAAGGTGCTTCGTAAAATATGTATTTTATTATAATAGATTAGAATAGAAAATAGTTTAAAAACATATTTAACAAAAGTGAAAAAGAAGAGGGAAAAAAATAAATAAACGTTTTTTTCTTTTATGAGGAAAATTGTGGAAGAGACAAGAGTATCCGATTACTGTTTTAAATCCTACCTTCTCTTCTGGTAAATATTTGACTCAGTGATTTAATGTGAGAAAGAGATAAAGTTCAGGAAAGTTCGGGGGGTGGGTTTTCAAATGACCAGGTCAAAGGCTGTCTTTTACTGTATCTTGACCACACATTAAGAATTTTCCGGCAGAAGCTTTATTAAGATAAAAAAAAAGATAACTGAAATTTCAGACTTACAGTTGCCAATGTTTATCACCGGTGGTCTAAAGCATTTCCGGATTTCCGGATCAATTTTAAATAAATTCAGGTAATTTTTCCGAGTCAGATCAGTAGAGTAGAGTAGAGTTGAGTTTCAAGTTAGTTCCGCCGGGCGTGTGCTTGAAGTAAGAAATTCCGTTCGTCTTGTTTCGGTCAGTTCGGATTTGTTGATCTCTATTAATTGGAGTTAGAGCTGTGTGTCACATCTGCCTGCCCCAACCGAAAAGGCTAACTCTAAACGAATAAAGCATCCTTTCAACTCATCCAAGTTGTGGAAGTTCGTTCCTTATAGTTCAATCTTGTACCCCCAGCTTGAGGCTCTGACATTTTCAACAAACTCCTGGCAAACATCACAGCGTGGAGAACGGCCGCCGGAGAAATTGTTCGGACAGGTTCGTTGGGGTGTTACAGGAATACTATTTCTCATGTAGATGCTTTATCAAGATTGCAGTTCAAGAATGAAACAGAAGAAAGATGAGAAAATGCTGAAGAGAAAATAATACACTGGATGGAAACAGATATTCTTCCTCTAAATAAACTCAAAATAAAAACAAAGCAAGACCCAGTATTAAGCAGAATAGTCAGTCAGTTAAGTGCCATACATGATACATGCTTGGGCGATCATGACTCAAAAGAGACATGACTGACTAGGCAGCTGCGGTAGACTGGTTGCTGACCAAGGCTATAGAACCCAATCTGTCCTGCTATTTAACCCATAACTGGAAGGAAGAGACGGATTAATACCTTTCCCAAGGGTATTTGCGCGTAAGTGAATACAATGGATTCAACTGGAATTTGAACTCAGCTCCCCGGTTTCTCGTTCCGAGCCGATATCCACTGTACCACAACGCACATCACCAAAAGAGAATAAAAAATAATATATGATGTAATTGTTCAATGGCAGAGCAACCTTTTAAGGAAACAAATCACAAACTAACCATAGAAAATGGCATTATATGCAATAGAGATGTAATAGCAGCTCCACAAATACTGAGAAGGGACATACTAAAAGGAGTACATGATGACGTACATTGTGGCATAACAGCATTACAAAGAAGACTAAAGTTGCAAGCAAGTTGGCCAGGATATTCAAAAGATGTAAAGGAATATGCTAAGAGATGCCCAAAATGTATGGAAATGAAGAACTTCAAGCAAAAATTCAAACGTGGCACAAGAAAGAGCTATGTGCATATGAATCATGCCCATAACAGAGATAGGGGATTATTTTTAGTATTAGTGAAATCATATTCAGAATGGCCAGAAGTTGTCAGAGTAAAAGACAGGAAAAGCTACAACAATAAAACAAATACTAAGAACCATATTCTCAAAGTCACTGTCAATGCACCCGAATTTTGCAATGAGAATTTATGTGCGTGGTTAAAACAAACTGAATGCATCCTATACAAGACATTACGATATCACCCACAGTCTAATAGCATTGCAGAAAGAATGGTACAAATCCTAGAAATGGGATTAAAAGCATTCTCACCATTTACAGAAAACATAGAAGCATATTTACCAAAAATACTTCTCAATTACAGATCTATTCCACATGCAGGAAGGAAACTGAGCCCATCCCATAACTATATACTTTGCAAAGAGAGAAAAGATGTGGTATAGAAAGAATAAAGAGACAAATTCAGATGAAGCAAGATTCCTGATGCAAAAATGTCACAACACAGCTACATTGGAAAAGAAGGGACAAAATATAATGAAGATCAGTTCAGAAGCAAAAACAAGCTGGATGATGTGGAGATGGAAGGTCAAGAAAAAGAAGTGGCAGAAATTTATAAAAGTGGAACAGAGCAGAAAATGGAAAAAAGTGAGAATGAGGAAATGAATGAAGAGGAGGAGATCTCCATTAAAGAGAAAATATGAAAGACAAGAGGAAGGACAAAACAAAACAAAAATAGCTAGGTGTAATAAGAAAAAAACAAAGGTTTACAACATCTCCGATTCTCGGAGATGTAGTATCAAGTATCATATACAAATGAAGAGACCAGTATATATATATATATATATATATATATATATATATATATATATATATATATAAGAGAGAGAGAGAGAGAAATAGAATACTTGGAGAAGTAGGACAGAAAATAGCCTGCCATTACAGAGGACATTCAGAGCTGAGCTATGACTACTGCTGGTCACATTGGTATGCAAAACATAATATCATTAAAAGGTCGCATATTTCAAGGTTTGTTCCCCTTATGAAACATTCACTTAGGTTTCATAAATTTGTGAAAATTCTGGTCATACTTAGCTTGTCAACACATCTGGTTGTCATTAATCACTTAACATTTCAGAAAAATATGACCTCCATGATTAAAAAATACTTGTATTCTAAATTTTATTCTATAAGCAAGTAAGTTTTAAATTTGCTAATTTTTTAAAAATAAGGTGTCACAGATGTATATTTTATTTTTCTAAGATTTTTAAATCCAAGAATTTACTTTTAACTTCGCATCAGATTTGAACTTCACTTCACTTCCAATTAGAAATACTCAAGACATCCCAAATCTTCTTTGAAAAGATCTGGGAACTTATCATAGAAATTGTGGCAATGTTGTTGCAGGGAAGCATAAGATTCATTAGAGGTCTTAGGATGTTTTAGCACCCCCACTCTTGTCTTGACTCTCTCTGCATCTGAGTCCAAGAGCATTTTCCACAGAGATTCCTAGTGTCTGGATAACTTTTCAGACCAGCAAGTTCAAGACAGAGATTTTGGTGACAGTGTAGGCAATTAAGTTTTGTTTATCAGTCCTCTGCTGCCTTAAGAACATTGCAGAGCCATAACACAAGGGGAGATAGAAAAATCAGGCATAGCTGATCACATATGGATGAAGAAAAGGGCTCACCATCCCCTAGGGGATGAAGCTGAAATAATAGATAGAGAACACTACTGGAAACTACATAAACTTAAGAAATCAGCACATATTCTAAGCCACAAAAATCTCCTAAGCCAGATAAGCATAGAAATTAATACAATATGGGAACCAGTAATACAAAGGGCTAAAGAAAATCATTAGAATCAAAAATTGCAATATGAACTCTGGTAAAAAATGATTACTGAGACATTAGTTTATATATCCCAGAAATTCACATGCTGATATCCTCAAGGACACATGGCCCAGTGGATATAGACATTGTTTAATTCCAGTAACTTGACCCAAAGAGTTGTGAGTTCAATACCAGACTACAGCAGTAGTGAACAAATAACTTTGAAGTATGAGAATGATATACCCCAGTGGTCGTAATAAAGGGTTTGGTTCCTAGCAAAAGAAGGCTGGAGAGTACAACAGCTAAAACGTTGTAAACATGGCAGTAAAGATGAGGACTATAGCCTGACAATATAAATAGAGATTCACCCACGTTTATTGAACGGGTGAAGAGGCTCATCCCTCGTTTCCTGTTTAGGATGTGGTTTCCGGCTTTCTCTTTTCCAATCTTTTACTCATTTCCATTCTTTTCCTCTTTTTTTTTTAATTGGAGTAGATAGACTAAACTATTGCCCAGTTCACACTCCACCCACGTCTATTGAATGGGTGAAGAGGCTCATCCCTTAGGATGTGGTTTCCGGCTTTCTCTTTTCCAATCTTTTCACTCTTACGTAGCCCCCTGCACATCAGTGGTGTTACCGCCTTGCTCAGGGTGATATGATTTAAAAAAAAAACAAAAAAAAACTCCATGATTGAAGGAAAGTCACAGATAGCAGTTTGATCAAGAAGAATTGAACCTTGTGCTGGTCAGAATCTTGATCAGTAATCAGGCCACTGTTCTAATCAAAAGCAGCAAAGAAGTTGGAACACAAGACTGGAATCCTTTTCAGAAGTTTGAAATTGAATCAGCCTCCTCAAAGTTGTACCTCTATTTGTTTCCTTGGAAATTGTCTCTTTGTTCTGCCATTGTTATCAATTCAGTAAGAATAGTCTTTCTTATTATGTATCTCACATTCACTCGAAGAGAAAACAGTGATACTCCAGATGGGTTTAAAGTCTCTCAAATGATGTAATTTAGGGATTCAAATAAGGGGGCTAGGATTTCACATGATTTCTTTCATTTTTTTTTTTTTTTTACAATGGATGAAGCTTTATTTAATAATATTTATTTCTTTTGAAATTTGATACACACTTTACATAAGGTACATAGATATGATGAAATTAATATACAGATTTGAAATTGCCTGCTATTAGTCTCATTTTCTCTCTCTCAATCTTCATTTTTCCTGTTTTATATTCTCTCTCCTTATTCTTATCCTTTATCTCATTTTCTCTTACTTTTCTTATTTTTATGAAATAAATAACATTTAAATCATTGAAAATGTGACACAATGGACAAATGAAAGAAACCTTGACAACTATGTTTTCACAAAAAAAAAAAAAAAAAAAAAAAAAAAAACATATCAAGATAAAGGAGTTGAAAGAAATCACCTACCTGTTCAAAGCTGGAATGGACATTCCCGTTTGTACACCAATAGCCATAGGTACAGAACCACAATTTATATTTCCCAATTCTTCTGCTATTGCTGTTGAGTAAGAAAAATCCAATCCAAGGCCACCATATTCTGAACAGTAATTAAAATACCAACAATAAATCAGAAAAATAAGGTATTTAAGTGTGTACATCATGAATGTTTAAAAACCCCATCCTAAACTATAAATTATACTGATCAACTTTTAAAATAAAGCATAAAAAAAATGACATTGCATTCAATTTCCATATTTTCATAGCAATTATAGTTATCCAGTTTAAGCAATGTTGGTCCCAAAATTTTGTTCTCAGTAGAAAAATTGATACAGATTCAAATTTGGGAACAGTATAACACAATGGCTGAGATAATCTCAAATGTAACAAATAGGTGATAGTCAGACTTGTGTTCCAGTCACTGGTTCAGTGGCATCATAGGTAGAAAAGACTGAGAAGATCTAAAGAAATCTGGTGCTCAGAATGGAAATGTCACAAGCCCAAGTCAGTCACATATCACACAAAACAGAAGCTGATGGCTCCCTGAACTTGTTAAAAAAACTTGGAATAAGAAAGACCATAATACTGTAACAAGATTTTAACAAACAGTTTATTTTTTACAGTGGTTACATAGATGTTTCAACTAGCATCTTTCTCTCACAAATTCTAATGTTTGACTGCAGTACACTATGATCTAGTGGCTTTATCTTTGTATTTTCTCTCTGGAAGACTTAGTTGAAACTTTCAAAGTGCAATGTGCAAACATATGGGATTTGCCCTGCCAGATTGTCACCAATGATGCAATGGTACAATTTGTCCCTTATTTTACACCCTTAATGGTCTTCTTTATTTCAGAATGCACTTGATTGAATTTAGATAATCTGATTCCTGAAAACTATTCTTCCTATAAAAAAAATATGTCAATATGTAAACAAACCACATGGTCCATTGGCTTTGGCCAAGTTGGTTTTTGTTTTTTGCTTTTTTTTTTGAAAATGTTTTTCTCTGAAATTATTCTGCCTCATCATCACCAATCCACTGGATATTTACCAGCAACCTCCTCACTGAGGCCGGATGTTTTTAATGTGGGAGATCCGATCCCATAAGCTCAAGCAGAAATTTCCCAGTTCATTTTCCCCAGATGAGACAATGCTCTTCAGCACAGCCTCACCTGGGTTCCTAGCTGTCCAAATGCAGAGAGTTCCACCAAGTAGTATTGCTTAATCCACTAAATAGGTCTTTATTCAAACAAATTAATCTCAAGAGATTTTAAAGATAATTCTGGATTTCAACCAGGATGTAATATATATTACTTATCAATGTTTTTGTCCAAATAGGTGAATGTAGTAGCTAGGTACAGATCTTACCCAACTATAACAATTTACTATATTCAGGTTCAATTCTTTAAACACCCCTCAACAAATGCATGCCGACGCTCATATTTTTCACCAGTTGTATACCATAAAACCAAGCCTTTCTACATTTAACTCTGCTGACCACTATCAAGTTTCCTTGGAGCTCTACTCACCCCTTATGAGTGGGTTACCACCCACTTCATCAAATTAGAAATGTCACTAGAGTAATATGCTCAAAGAAATGATCCATCAATTTGTACAACACAGTACCAGTTTTAAGATAGCATCCCCTCAAAATAATGAAAACTTGTATGTGGATGTGTATAGTAAGTTAAGAAAGCTTCTACTTCAGATAACAATCCACAAGCAAAAAAGAAAAATTGAAAACTAGAAGTCAGCGATCTATTCACATATACAAGAAAATATGTTCATATATATTTGTGGATGTGTGTGCGTGAGAGAGAGAGAGAGAAAGGGGGGAAATATTTTCACAGAGTGCACAAGTGATGGAGAATATCTTAGTGTCATGGCAAAAAACACTGATCCTTGGCAGGATACACACAATTTCTTATCATAAACAAAAGGAGAAATTCTTTTATAAATAATTTTGTCATTTTTATGAATACTATGCAAACAAATAACAACCATTATATGATTGTGGTTCTAAATTAGCCAACAATATCAGAAGTAAATAATTGTTATGACAATAAGCAAGAATAATAAAAACTATATATTATTATAAAAATAATAAAACAATTTATTTTTGGCTTTGTTAAATATAGCAACTGAATGGCAATCTGGCAAAATGACTTTAAATGCTATCAAACCTGGAAAATGAGGATTGAGCCCAACATTGCAGTAATACTCAGGTAGCAATTAAACAACTTTACTAATGCTGAAGAAAGCTCAGGGCTAAAGTTCTTAAAAACAACAACAGAGATTTTTTCTAAACTAACAGCCTTAAGAGACATGGCTTTTGATGAGTTTCTGTAAAAATAAATAGTTGGCATTATTGTTGGATTATTCTTTGTAAAATACTGTTAGTATGTTCATACAAATAGTAATCTAAGTTCATATTAATAAATCCATATTCCCAATATCTATTACATGCAATAAACATGACAGTATAAAGAAAGCACAATTTTAAGTAATTAAGAAAATTCTCTTTAAATGACATTCGTGTGTGTGTGTGTGTGTGTGTGTGTGTGTGAAAACTCAAATATATATATATATTTTTTTAATAATTGTTTCACCACAAGCAATGTAGTACTGTCACTGGTGCACAGGGGGTTAAATAAGAGAAGAGTGAAGAGAAAGAGAAACAGGTCACAAGGTGTGTCAGAGAATGGGTAAGAGAAGGATGGGAACACTGATGTGAAGAGAGCTGCATGAGAGCAGAACGGAAAAGGAGAAGAACAAGATACAGGGGGTGCCAAAGAAAAGGATGGGTGTCAAGGAGATAACAGATGGCAATTGATGTTGCATTTAAACTCTTGGAGATTGTAGCAATCAGGAAAGCAAGTATACAGAAAGGAGTTCCACAGGTGGGAAGTGCAAGAAAAAAAGCTGCTAGAATAGAAATTGCAGTTACATTTGATTGTTTTCACTGTAAAAGGGTGACACCTAGTTGCCAGTCTAGTAGCTTGAGTAAATTCGTGCAGAGGGGGCACCATGGAGCTAAATATGTCTGTAAAAAAAACAATATGAATAAAAACGAAAGAAAAACTTTTCTTTACCAATGTATTTCATCCCTTGAGAGACTTTATCAAAGCGAATTTAGGAATTTTATTTTGAAACATGTATTTATAAGCAGAAGTAAAAATGCTGTTAAGTTTTTTAAATTTTTCAGTTTAAGAATGCTCTAAAATATTCTTAAAGATAACTGTGTAAGTAAAAGTAAGCTATAGAGCAGAGGCAGGCAACCTTTTCTGAGTGAGGGTCAGATGAAACTTTAGGAGCAGGCTGCAGGCCAGTGTGACAAACAAAACACCCCAAAGTGAATAATGTATTATAGAAAGCATACATTATATATATATATATATATATATATATATATATATATCAGTCAGTTAAGTGTCATACGTGATACACACTTGGGTGATCATGTCTCTTTCGAGACATGACTGACTGGGCAGAAGATTTTCCTGCAGTAGGTTACCATTACTTTCTGCAATAGACTGGTTGCCAACCAAGACTATAGAACCCAATCTGTCCTGCTATTCAACCCATAGCTGGAGGGAGAAGTGACAAATTCATACTTTTTCCAAGGGTATTTGAATGTATGTGAATGCAGTGAATTCAACTAAAATTTGAACTTAGCTCTCTGATTTCTCATTTCGAGCCAATATCCACTGCACCACAACACGCATCCAATTTATACATATATACATAATAAAAAAAAATATATAGAAAATGTTCTTAATCAGAAATATGGTAAAGTAGTATATAGACAATACATATATAAGAATTTTATGAAAAAAAAATATATACCTAACCAGATGTACTGTACGAAAGAATTTTATAGAAAAACATATAAATCAGTGAGATGGCTGGTGCTATTTGCTATGAAGGAATGCCTCAATGTTTGGCATGATGAAAGAGGTAGACAGCAGAAGAATGTCACTGAGGTGGCAGTCTGAAAGTTGGGAGCAAAAGTGAGACTTTATGTACTTCATTTTGGAGAATAGCTAGCCACAACAGTAGGTGCTGCCAAACATGGCAACGATGTGTTGAACATGCACAATGTATGTTGGAAAATTGTTAGAAGGGAGGATGAGGTCGTAGAAGATGGATAGCAGAAAAGGTGTGGAACTTCCTCTTCAGTTCATCATTGCACTGCAGCTCCACCAACTTCATCAGTAGGGAGAAAGGTGTGTCATCCACAAGAAAGTCAAGGGGACAGTGAAATTGAAAATTTTGCCACCAACGACTTGACTTCTGCAAAACAAGAGGCAAATTCCTCTTGAAGAGAAGTGATGATACTATCACCAGTTTCCAGGTCTACGTCAAGGAAGCAAGCAGCAAGGCAAGTAAAATGCACAAATTAACCATGAGCCAACTGAGCTTTCCACAAGTGCAGCTTCACCTTGAAGGCAGTGATGTGCATATCTGTCACTAAGCTATCTTTGCCTTGCATCTTCGCACTGAGGTTGTTCAGGTGCATAATGATGTTTGTAAGCAAGGCTAGGCAAGCGAGCCATTGCAGGCCAGGGAAGTGATCAGCATGAGGAAAGTTTTTCTTTATACTATACTGAAAAAACAGCATAGTATGAAGAAAAAATGTTATGCTTTTAAATGCTTTAATAAATATAAATTAAGAACATTACGATCTGAAAAAAAAAATTTTTTTTGTTTAATAATGAAATTTAAAAGAATTGTTTTCATTTTTTTTAATTATAATTATTTATATAGTTTCAAAAATATTTTTAAAATATTTCAAAAACTTGTATTATTAAGGTTATTAAGTTATTAAGTGAAGACTATATTTACTAATTGAAAATTGAAAAGTTGAATACAAATTATCAAACCATCATATTTTTAAAACAATTTTTAATTTTTTTTGTGCATTTCAAATTTTTTTTGTCTGGTAATTTCTGTGTGTACATTAAAAGGTTGTGTGTTTCACGGGTTTTTCCACCTTACAGGAAAAAATTTGAACAATTTTGTCAATTCCCATTGCCATACACTTATCTCGCATCTGTCTAGGTGTCATCACCTGTCAAATATGGGGAAAGGTCAGAAAGATCAATACTGTGTTTAAAAAATAGTTTCATTCTAAATTTTATGCTATAAATAAGTAATACTCGTGTAAATCAGATTAATTTAACACTAAATTTGCTAATTTTTCAAAAATAATGTGTCACAAATGTATATTTTACTTTTGCAAGATTTTTAAAACTGAGAACTAACATTTGTTTACAAATTGCTCAAAAATGACTGAAAAATTGAAAAACTTTAGACTCCAATCAATATCATTTCTGTTTGAAATACACCAGAGTATTTTGCTTACTGGAAATAGTAAATTTAATCATTTGGTTTTCAATTAAAACTAAAATAAAAGTTTCAAGAAAGCTTTTTTATTTTTAAAAATTAGTTCTCAAAAATTAGTGGAGGTACCTAAATTAACAAAAAATCTTTTTTCAGATAGAATGCCATAAAATCAAAGACTATCTCTAGCATCCATCCTTTATATCTTTTGAACTTTCTTTTCACTACCAGACATGAAAAATCAAAATGAAAGAACTGACACCAAAATCTTACACTTCTCACATAGGTGTGAAAAACTTTGGAATCAAGTAGTAGGTGCTCACAAAAACTAAGGGAGAGTTTCACAGGTGAGATTGCCTTGTTAATATCGAGCAGGGTGGTGGGTCGAAGGTTGCGGACCCCTGCTCTAAAGGATGCTAAGTGATGTAATTTAATGCCTAATAAACAAAAGTGAAAAAACTTTTGTTAATGTTCTTGTATTTTTATATATATTCTTTTTTTTAATGCCATTATAATTTATTTTAATTTGATAAATTATTCATGTTTGTTAAAGATCAGGTAATATTTTAATTTATCCCTTAAAGATTGTTCTGTTCATTTAAAGATTTTTATATTTTTTTGGAGTGGCACTCTTTTTTGGTTGAGCCAAGAAATTCTCAGTACTCCTACCATCTTGAATATATTAACATAATACATAGAAAATTGCATGTCTGGAAAAAAAGTACAAAAAAGAAACATAAGCATATATGTCTACATGTGGTAAAAAACAGAAAAGTATGCACTTGTGTTATGAATGCAGATAGCCACACACATATACCTACACACATATACTAAGATTAGTCTCTGCTTGGCAACAGAGGATAGTCATGTGGGAGCCTAAAATCATTTTGGGATAGCAGGGCAATACCCTTAGTAACAGGTCTCTAGACAGAAGCTAGACAGGGGCCAGACATGAGGTCATGAAGCAGCAGGAGCTAAAATTCGCGACAAATAGACAAATACAAGTCACGAGGAAGTCAGAGAATTTGAATCAGTTGTGAACAAGACTTTGAATGATCAAGTCACAATATGCTGAGCTCTGGCAGGTTATGAATGGAAAGTGAAGGTGCATGATTATAATGACGTAAATCGACTAATTCATCTTAGCAACTCCGGATAAGAATTATAAGTGTATATATTTTTATTCATTAAAATAAGAAGAAGAATAAACTGAATTGTTCATCAAGGAAGAAAGATATTGACACAGAGAAGATAGCATTCAGATAAAGAAACCAAGTGAAGTGAAGAAATTTGCAGAGATATTTGTGTGCTGAAAATACAACATTCGTTTGAAGAAAGAAATAAAGAAGATTGCAGATACATTTATTGCAGCCGAGCAGTGTTTGAATCCAAGTTTGTGTAAAGAAGAAAGAAAAGAGAAAAGAAAAAAGAGAGAAAAGAAAAGACAGTAAAACAAAAAGAGAGAACTGAACCTAAAGATAAGTTATTATACTCTTGGACCTGTGTTAGAAATATATACATACATCCACGAAGATTATGTTATCTCAAACACCATTCCACATGTTTAAATAATATTATATAAATCCTCTTCCATTTTTGATTGTGTGTTAATCTTCTGCGTTCATATTCTTTGCAATTTGGTATTTCAACCAATTTGTTATCCCAACATAAGTTTTGAGATTCAGGTCATAGGACATTCTTACTCAGTCTTATATTTTTTTTATTTTAATATTTTTGTTTACATATTAAAATTTTATACCAAAAAAACCATTTCATCTTGTTGTTCATCCGTGTTGATAAAGAAGCGAACCTGGGAAGATTACATTTCGATCATATCGTTCGAACAGTGATCTCATTTATTTTGTTTATTATTGTCCATTTGTCATGATCTAGGAGAGATAACTCGTATCTGTCCATAGATATGGAGAATGTAGATATCCCTGAATCGGCGTGTAATTACATTAGTGATTATCATCGAGGAAGGCATATGACAACTTGAAAATATAGAAAGACTCAATACAAAACACATGTAAATATATATTATAATAACAAAGATATATTATAGCTTTATTCTCAAGAAGTAACTTCTCAAAAATTTGGCTTTTGTTTTTAACTGAGAATTACAAAGTACCAAACAACATCTATTCCGCAAATAGTACAAATCCATTCCACTAAAAGTAGAGAGTCAAAGAAATGCTTTATCACAGTCTCTCTTTAAGTTGAAATCAGATTTGGCTTTTAACACATAATATATTCGGATATGAATAATGCATTATCTTCTCACAAATAAGCAGAAATTAAACACTTACCGACAGGATAATTCACACCCAAAAATCCATGGTTGCCCAGTTTTTTGAAGACTTCATGTGCAGGAAATATTTCCTGTTCTTCCCATTCATCAACATGAGGATTGATTTCTTTGTCAATCAACTGAAATAGAAGTATTAGAAAAATAATAATAATTTTTAAGTGGGGGGGGGGGGGATAGTTGGCAAGAAACTTGGGTCAATTATAAGTGAATGTTTATGCAAGCCATGATATGACAAGTAGAATTTATTAAACAAATATATCAAAGTATTTCCAATGATTATATATAGTGACCCCCAAAAATCTTATAAGGGAAAAAATAGAGCCAGAACCATGTTTGTATTGTAATACTGAATACATTTGAATATATATGCAATTTTTCTTTTCTCTGCCCACTTATGTTCCCACTTCTTCACATAAATGCACTAATTTCCTGCTCTAACAAACCAGGTATTTCTGATGATAAGTGAAAAGTTTGTAATTTAAGCATTGTCAGATACCTACATTTACCTGTCCTTCACACTAAGGCAGGACCTAAAACATGGTTGTTTTAATGTGGGGAGCACCATACGCTTACATATACATATGGGTCATTGCCAGAATTTAATGCAAACATTACTGACAGAATAGAACTTACATAATTTTCTTAGTGATACAGAAAATCCTTTTGGATCAGTCTAAATTTCTATCACTCATCTAAGAAAATGAAAACTGGTTAATATCTTACATTAACCAGTTTTTTGTTAACAAGATCTAAAATATCAAATCAATCTAAAACTTATTTAGAACAATATAAAGGAAATATCTTTATATATATATATTATATATATATATATATATATATATACTATTTATGGTGTTTGAACTAGTGTCCTCATCTTCATTGCCATAAAATTGCTCTGTTAAAAAATGATTACTGAGACATTAGATTTATAAAATCCCAGAAATTCACATGCTGATATCCTCAAGGACACATGACCCAGTGGATACAGACATTGGTTAATTCCAGTGACTTGATCCATAGTTGTGAGTTCAATACCAAGCTACAGCAGTGGTGAACAAATAATTTAGAGAATTAAAAGGAGAGAACTACATGGCTACCAGAAGTGACATTGCACATGGAATGAGAATGATATACCCCAGTGATTGTAATAAAGAGTTTGGTTTGAAATTCCTAGCATCTAAAGAAGGTCAGAATGTCAAACGATCAAAATGTGGTAAACATGGCAATAAAGATGAGGACAATAATCCAAACAATATGAATAGTGTAAATACTACTTCATCTCAGAAGTATAGACAAATATTTTTTTTATGTTGGCACTTCAATGTGATCTTGTCTGTCAGCATTTCAATAGATTACATAATAAAATTGAAATAAAAAGTTAATTTGCTGATTTTCCTTTTTACTATGATCCTACATACTAGTTTATATCACGTTTTAAATTGTTCTCCTCATGCTTTCCATGCATCAGCAATATTTTATATCAGTTTATTAACTTTGTGTTACTTGTTTGTTTCTTCTACTGAAACATAATTTTCAACACAATTAGACCCAGGGATTAAACTCACATTTCTCAGGGAGGCAGATATATCTCAACAAACATTTTAAAGCATCATATTGCCTCGTAGATTAAAAGATTACTTAAAATGTATCTGGTTACCTGCTTCATTAGCAGGCATTCTGTTAGTTAAAACTTTAGCTTATGGTATTTTCTTTTTGTTTTTTGCTGCATACATGACATCTTCATATAATGACCTACAAGGAATGATACTCAAATTTAATAGTGCCCTAGTGGTGATTTCAAAGCAGTATGACAATCATTCTATCCTTGTGCTAAGATAATAAAGGTATAGGTCTAATATGACTTCACTACACAAGTCATTATTTTAAAGCATATCTCATACACAGAGGAACCAAAAAACAAATTTTAGTTCCATGATTGACAAATGCACTTTTGATAGTCAATTGTAGAAATTTAGTCATCATCCTGAAACTGTTCTTTTACTGTCAGGAATTCTTTTGATGGTCTATTGGAGAAAGCCTGTTCTAACACAAAAAGCTCAAAAGAGATATAGGAAAAGAATGTTAAAAATGCAGAAAATGAAAGCAACATTCTCAGCCACAAGACTTTTGGATTTCAAACTCATGGAGATAAAAAGAGAAGTGAGTCAAGAGGAACCATATAATAATGTTGAAACCTATAAAAATATACCACAAATACTCTAGATTATTAATGAAAACTTAACAGGAAGAAATGAAAGTTATAAAATAAATGTTACAGAACAAACAGACCCTAACCATCCCCAACAAATACAGACTAAAAAGAAGTAAAAACTGGAAACAGAAAATTAATAAATCATTGCAATATGTTCAAAGTTAACCACAAAATTTGTTGCTAGTAAGATTCACTTTCGCAAAAAAAAAAAAAAAAAGCACCATGCAACAGAGATACAAAAGCTGGATGGGAGATGAGACTAAAACAGATAATAAAAATTTGTGTAGAGAATTAAGTAAAACTAAAATAAAAATAAAAAACAGTAAGACCTAACCAGATAAAATAAAAAAAATATGCAACCATAAATTAAAACAGACCAACTATTTTCATCTCTAGATGAAGTCAATATGAGACATTAAATTATTTTTTCCAAAAGTAAACTGGAATTTAAGACCTTGATAAAAACTGGAGTTTGAAATCAAGAAATGTAAAATAATAATGATGCAAAAAAGAGAGAAATAATAAAAGAATGAAAACTACTCAACCAAAAAATAAAATAAAGAAAAGAATCAACAAAGAATATCTCAGAAAAACTAGAAATTATTGAAAACTAAATTGAACAGCAAGGAATACAAAAAATAAATATATAGACAGTATACATTTAGAGATATTCCTAAACTGAATAAAAAATGAACTGCAAAATTTAGATCTTTTCTCTTTGATCTCTAATGGATGATTGAATGTATATAAGGAAAATGCAAAGAAGTGAACTTCCCTTCATTGAAAGTAAAACATTTCAAGAGACAAAAGAAAGTGCTAATGAATGACATTGATAATTGTAGAAAGAAGTTTTAAAGCGAGAATATAAATCCCTATTAATAGTGGCCTAGAAAAAATTTTTAAGAACTATATTAAGATCTAAGTGCCCAATACTTGGGGGCTTCGTGACTAAACTAAGTTACAGGTCAGAACAAAATATATTAAATGTACATAGAGCGAATAGAGAGTTAAGATTATCACTCATATTCTAAGTTAGCTGAAAAAAGTAACAAAAATTTACATGACTGGATAGAAATGATAATCACCTAAGAACTGTGCAAACAAGTGAATTTGACCATAAAAATTCATGGCATGTACACAAATCAAAATCTCAGAAAATGTAAACCAACATGCTCTGAGATTTTCAAACTCAAACATATCATCCAATTTAGACTAGAAAACAGGATTTTATCACTGAACGAAAAGAAAATTCATTTGTAATTGTTGTTATTCCAACAGAATAGAGAGTAAAATTGAAAGAAAGTGAAGAGCTGAAGAAATAGACTTTGTGAGAATGTAAAAAAAATGTGAATTATGAAATTAAGACTTGTTTGTTTTTGGAAAAGTTCTGAAGAGCTTTGCAAAAAATTTAAAGATCAGGCAGAATTCAAACCATCCTGATAACCTCAGGCAAAATTCCATAATATAGCTCACTTAAAAAATATCTTTCCCAAAAATTCTGAATAATTTTTCATATATATATATATATATACTTCAGGCTGTTATCATCAACTTTGAAGAAATCTATTTTATTTATACTGGTTAAAATATTAGCTCAAAACATCACTTCATGCCTCTTGTCTTCTAAGTCATATTGGTTCACTATTTCCATAAAGGAACCAAATTTTAAGCCAGTCATCAGTTCCATCCAATTTATCTTTCATTTCTAAAAATGACTGCTGAACAATCAGTTTAGCACTCAATTTACATGTTTCTCTTTGCAACATTTATTTAAAAGGTGATAGTTTGGTTGCTTTCTGTAGCCAATGTTATTATTTTATATATTTTCTGCAGATAAAATATGTGCGACACCAGCTTCTTCCAAGAGTTCCTTGCCAGTTAATATACTTTTCTTAATTATTAATCTTTTATTCAAATCTTTTTTTTTGTGAAATTCTTAAAGTCATTTTTCCTTCTTGCCAATAGTTACAATTTTTTGCTGTTCAACATTTTTCAATTTCTAACATTGTGTTCCTATCACTCAATAACTTTAGAATATCTTGTTTCTCATGTGAGGTTAAATCTTTTTCATGACACATAGCAATTTTTATATCTTAGAAATTAATAAATAAATTTCCATAACTACAGTATTGGGCTGTCCAGAAAGTTCATGCTAATTTTTAGTGTCAAATTATCAACAGATATAATAATTTTCAATTAGAAAACACTTCCAACTATCTCTTGAGGAAGAAATTTTAAAATTACTTAATTCCTGTGAATTTTGTATCCTATGAAAATGGAAGATAATAAAGTGCATTTTAGACACTTGATGGTTTTTTATTAACATAAAGCAAAAAAGGGTATGTATGGTGAAGGTGATTCAGCTGACAGAACTGTACAGAAGAGGTTTGCTAAGTTTACAGTTGGTAATTGTAGCCTTATTGATTAAAAATGCTCAGGCAGTCCCCACCTCCACTACAGATGACAACCAAATGGAGACATTAATTGAGAATAAACTACATCACACAATGTGGAAACACTAAATTTATCAAAATCCACCATCCATAAATACTTAGTGAAACTTAGGTACACAAATCATTATGATGTTTGGGTCCCACATGATCTGAATGAAAAGAATCTTTTGGATCGTATTTCTATTTGCGATTTGCTGTATAAATGCAATGAAAATGCACCCTTTTTTTAAGCAGATTGTGATGGATGAAGAGAAATGGATAATTTGCAACAATGTTCAGTAAAAATGATCCTGGGGTAAATGATATGAGCCAACTTTATCCACCCCAAAAGCAGGTTTTTATCCTAAGAAAGTCATGCTGTTCATCTGGAAAGGAATCCTGTACTATGAACTTCTGCCAAGTAACCAGTCAATTGATTCTGAAAAATACTTCTTGCCACTGGACAAATAAAAAGGCAGCAACTCAAGAAAAACATCCAGAATTAGTGAACAGGAAATGTGTTATTTTTTTCCATCCAAATAATGCGAGACCTCACATTTTTTTTTGCGATCTGGCAAAAGTTATTGCAGTTTGACTGGGATGTGTAAACCCACCTGCTATATTCACCAGACATTGCTCCTTTGGATTTTCATCTATTCAGGTACTTGCAAGACAATCTCCATGGTAACACTTTTAGTTCTTTGGATGACATAAAAAAATCACCTTAATAAGTTCTTTGCTAAGAAACCAGTGAAAATCTGGGAAGACAGAATCTTTAAGTTGAAGGAAAAATGAAAAAATGTTGTACAACAAAATGGTGCATATTTACTTGAATAAATATTTAAATGGCAAAACTTTGTTTTGTTTTAATTTCCCTTAAAAGTCAGCACAAACTTTCTGGATAACCTAATACTATATAAATTTATTTACAATATGATGAACACCTCTGAGGTTGCTTAATAAAATCTCACACCACCAAATAAATCTTTGTGAATATTTTTAATATTAGAAATTCAGCTGGCATATTTATCATATAACTACATGGAGAAAATCTTTTGAAAACATTGACTTGCATAACAAAACCTGATATTACATATGGTATATGTCCCATGTATTGATAATGTACCAATATTCATGATAACAACTAGGTCTAACTGCTGATTTCTTAAATAAACAAATTAACAAGTTAAAGCCAAATGATATTTGTAAAGAATTTTTAAAAATTTTCCTTGGTAGGTGGAATCACCTAGCACAATTTTCTGATATGCCAGGTACTATCAGGTTATTCTATATTTACTATGAGCAAGAATCTGCCTTATAAAAAAAGGTATACAAATTTATATTCACTGTCAAACTAGTGGTACATTTACTGCTGAAGATTACAACATAAGAATCAGGTATGACATGGCCATTAAATAAGTATGAGTATCTTTTTAAACATCCCAAAAATACCAAGTTATTTTATCTTAATCTGAAAAACTCAAATTAATTAAACTTAATTTTTGAATTGCTATCAAATAAAAATAAAACATTAGAAAATAATGCTAAGTTTATTTATTTACATTATTTCGTTATTAATTAGGAACAAGTTTTGAAACAACTTTAAAGTGCTACTACCAACAGAGAAATATATACTGAATTGAGATGTTTTTAATATTGATATTTCCTTTTATTGTCAAATATTAATATTCAACCTGGTTGAGGGTTTCAATCACATAAAATCATAAAGTCTGTTGTGATTGGGGAGAAACACCTACCTGATTGCTCTCCAAACAGCTACGAGGACAATAGAAGAGGGGTGAAAGAGATGGGCAGTATCAAAGAAATAACATTGCCTTAAAAACCACAGAAACTTCCTGCCACTCTCAGCCCATGGTTTCCTTCACTATTTGCTTGAGGAGGATGTTGTCAACTTGATCATCCCATCCTTTTGTAATTACATTTGCCCACTGTTTGATGAACCCAGTCACCACATATGGAAAGGTGTTCCACCAGCTTCCGGCATAGAGAGAAGACATTCTGTCAACTCATAACATCAGGGACATTTTGGGATTGCACTTCCGCACATTCACCGCAGAGTGTTACTTGAGACTTCAAATCTGAGTACACAAGCCTCATCCTTATTGGCACAACATCACCCCTAAAGATGATGTATCACCCTCAAGTGCACCAGCCAACATGATTTACTGGTACAAAATCCAGCTAAGAGGTACTGACGCAATGCACTCAACTGAATGAGTAAAAGAATGGACAGCATACAACCTGGGTAATTGTGTGTGAGTAAAAGCTCCATATAGATGGTGTACAACTTGGTACTAGATGGGGCATATGTCTGAAATCAGCACCTCACATAAATACTGGTCAATAGAATGCCAAGACACATATAAGACTTGGGTCCCTATGTAGTTTCAAACACTTTGGCAAGTAACACTAGCAGTGAGTGCTCAGGAAGTGAAAGGATAATCACTATTGTTGGTAGGGCCAGTACCTCTTCAGATGGTGAAAACTTTGTGTGTAAGTTTATTAGACCAGAGGACTCCTCAGGAAATGAACATACTATTCAATCCTCTCCAGTAATCATCACACTCCAAAAAAATTGCACTTCTTTGGAGTGTGATGATTACAACCTGCCCACAAGTGCCACCTATGTGACAGTGGGGAGTGTAGCAAAAGAGAAAATCATCTACATAAAAAAAAGAGTTCATATTTTGTGTGTGGTTTGCCAAAGAAAGATTTTTAAAATTTGTTAGCACAATAGCTGCTATAAATATCAGATTAGCTATGAAAATGTCCCTTCCTCCCTGTCTGGCATGGGCAATCAGAAAAATTACCTGGTGAATAAAAAGCCATTGCTTTTGCTTACTGGGAAGAATGATTTTTTGAGCTGGTTAACGAAAATGCGTTTTTCGCTGTTTGAAGGGGAGGTGGATTTCTGACCCAGTTTTCATTACTACATTACCTACTGGACTGTTCACAACAGATAATGATTTGAGATTGAACTTAATGTTGGCACACGGGTTGTTTTTTCTATTGACCTCATTGGTTGAACGTTAAAATAGCCTTGATAATTTTTCTGAGCAGTTAAGATTATGTAACTTACCTTTGTCTCCTCCACTCACCCATTCTTTTCTATTTTTGTGGTAACATGATAGTAATAAAATTTAAAATATTTTCTCAAACGATATCAGGTAATTAGACAAAGTGCAAAAATGAACATACAGTGACAAGATGGATTCGTCACGTGAAAGAAATCAACAACAAGAGAAGCAAATTAAATACTTTTTTTAGAGAGACACACTTGAATGGATAAATTGGTTTGGGGAATAAAGATTTCCAATAGTTGTGGTGTGGTTTTATTAATTTTTTAAAAATACTAAATTTTACTAATATCTTTAGTTAATTGTAAAACTGACTAAAGTCTAACTAATATTTTAACACGCCAGTCTAAACAAAAACTCACTACTTGATATTTTTTCTTGCATTTTTATTTGATATTTTGTAAGATTTTATGACAAATCGAAAGGATTTCATTTCTATTTTATCGCTAAGTTTTCGATAAAACTTTTCTACAAATTTAGCCTTTAAATTTTAAAAAGAAAGAAAATAGGAGAAACTTAGTATCTCGATTCTCCGGTTGTAAATCTGTTTAATTTTTGTTGTTTGTACAAATAAATTTTACTGAGAAAACTTCCTGCGGTTTGTTTGTTTTTAAAATATAAAGCCAGCTATTGTGATGTATTGTAAACTATTGATTTTTCCGTTTACTAAGAGTGTTAAGTGCTTTTTAAAATCAAGTCATTTGTAAATTTATCAATTATAGTTCCGGATAATAATTGAATTTTCTACATGGTTTAGAAAAACTGACACAATGACACTTGATGCATTGGCAGAATAAGCGAAGTAGTTACACGGGGAAAAATTATGAATAAAAACAACAAACATAACATGATAGCAATAATAAAAGGTCGTAAAAAAGTAAAGAAAGTTCTTCAAACAGAAACTAATTGTGATTATAAAAGTTGGTAAAACTTTTGAAAAATGATTGCCGTACATCGTAAATCTGAGGACAGTTTTTAGTAAAAACTGTCTTCAGATTTACGATGTAAAAACTTTTTACACAAGAAAATTATATAGCGTAAATTCACTTCAATTTTAAATTTTATTTTCTTAAATTAACTTCTAAAAATATATATATGTCAACCGTTAATTCAACAGAAATGTCTTTGATAAAATTTTATCATAAAAACTAACTTTTTTAAAGTTTATGTTTCTGTATACTTTTTTATCAAAATAATTTCCATGAATTATTTCCTACAGTTTTGGAAGTTGTGGAAAGGATCTTTTTTATAATTCAATAATTCAAATAGCAAATAAAAAACTAACGAATGGCTTAACTTTTTTTTTTTTAAGTTAAATAAATACTGGAAGAATGTTTTTTGGATGCAAAATCAACAAACTTAAAATACTTCTATTTTTATCAAAAAAAAAAAAAAAAGGGAAAACTAAAAGTAAAGAGAAAAATGTTTTAATTCAATTGTTATGTTACATATAGGAAGATAGTGATACAAAAAAGCAATTCTCTAAGATAACGAGGCAAATGCTTACTTTCTTTACAACTTTTCTGATTATCTCTATTCGATCAAAAAGCACATAAAATTTTTATTAAAAAATTACTCTCAAAATACATTTCATGCTGTTAATAACCAGATCTTCTTAACCAAATTATCTCTTTATTCTTCCAAATAAAACAATTTTTATTATTTAAAACCAAAATTAATTACTCTGTCCAGTCTTCTTCGTGTATTTGAGCCGCCCTATGATAGTGCCACCGAAACTTTTCGGTGGCCTCGCCTATGCACAATATTTGATTTGAACTCAAACAAGTTACAAAGTTTTTTTCTTTTTTTGTTTATGTAGGGGTAATATTTTAATCTCTAAAAAAGTGCAGACAAGAAGACTTAAAAAGGGCGGGGGGGGGGGGAGCTTTATGTTGGTTGGGTCCATGATGCTCATTAAACTAAAAAAAAAAAAAAAAAAAAAAAAAAAAAAAAAATCAAAAACCAAAAGAAAACTTTGCAACAGTTTGATAATTTTTTTTACAAGCCGCTTTTTCAAAAAAGTTCATACAATTATTATTATTTTTATTTTCTGTTAAATCATATCTTTATTTTTTGTAAATCATGTTGAAAGCATTGATTATTCGGACTACCATTTCTCATCAACAAATTATTCGTGGTAAAGAAATAATAAATTATTCTAAAAATTGCATGTGTGTTGTTTTGTTGCCGTTCTGTTCAGCAAAGTGGGTGTTTATCACCTAAATAAACGAGAAATAAATAAATAAATTCAATTAAAAAAAAAAGATAACAGAAATTAACCTTTCGGAGTGATTCTCTTAATTGTTTATGATCATCTGTATAGATTTCCGGAGATGCGATCACAGTCTGGTCTTGTTGACAAAGTTTTGTCCCTGCATGGAAAAGACGTTTCGTCGGACCTCCGTGAACCCGATAGGTTAATTTCCTGATGACATTCAACATCATTATTCAGAAAAATGAAAACAATCATCGACACTTAAGTTCCCTCGACATGTGATTACAAACAAATCAGGCCACCGCTTTAAATAGGTTTTACTAAAATTAGTTTGGTAATACAGGCAATTTCGTTTCGCCAACGTAAAATACTTACTACAGTAGCAAAGCAAACATTCAGTCAATATTTTTTGACAATTTGAGCCCTAATGAATTAATCTTCTGAATAATTCATACAAAAATTAAGAGAAAATACAATACCGAGTTTTACTACATACGAATGTTTTTGTTTTTGTTTACAAATAGCGACCGCAAATAAAAATTTGTACAACCGAAACGAACCCTTCACTTTTTATTTTTATCATTTAAAGTTTAGTTACCAAAAGTATTTTTAAAATAGAAACTTTGTCGAAAGGTTTACTGGGTAAATATTATTAAGTAAAAAAGTAACGGAACATTAACAAAAATATGAGTAAATAAAAAGATTGTTGTTAATAACTTATGTTAACAAGAAGAATCGTGAATATTTCAAAATTTCATGATTATTTTTTTTCACATCATTCTTAGAATTGTTTGTTGAAGTGATATAAGTTAAAGTACATACGTAATAGGCAAAAATGAAATAAAGAAATAAATACAGAAACAGCTGGTTAAAATTACAAAGCATTGATCAAACTAGTAACGAACATTTGTAACAAAAGTCTTGGAAGGAAAATCGTAGATAAGGGTGGAAAAATAACACCAACAGGCTGATGGACAGAAAAAAGGTAAGAAAAACAGGTAATATTTACATTTAAAATAAGTAATACTTTCAATTTAAATAGTTTTCTTTTTCATTTTTTAATATACCTTAATAAAATAAAAGTCATATTTAATTTATAATAATGAAATAAGTAATATTTTCTAAATCATATTCAAACTGCTTGTTGTTGTATGCATGCATTATAGTTTCTGTGTGTGTGAAAGTAAATATTTGTATATAATTTTGCATATGACTTAGCAGTATAAAATGTGCATTGAATATATGGATTGAAATCTGACAAGATGAATAGAACAAGTAAAGGAAAAGAAAGAAAAAGTGTTGTGGGGCCAAGGCAAGGTAAGGATCTTGACCCTACAAACTTTTGTATGTGTGAAAACAGCAAAAACAATGAGGAGATGGAGGTGAAGATGTTGAGTTTCAATGTCAATTTTATTGTGATAAAATCAAAACGGTAGGAAATCAGAAAAGGCTGGAATGTCGGCAGTGGTTGGCAGAATCAGCTCAGGCTAGAATGTTGTTGTTGGTCTGTGGAAATATCGTCAGTGTCTGGTATGAAAGGTGCAGATTGGAAAGTTATCAGCATCTGGTAGGATCAACACATGTTGGAATGTCATCATCAGGTGGCAGGAATGTCATCATCATCTGGCATGAATGGCTCAGGCTGGAATATTATCAGTAATGTCATCAGCATGTAACATGAGCAGCACAAGCTGGAACGTTGTCAGCATCTGGCAGGAACAGTATAGATTGAAACATTGTCGATTCATCAGCAGGAACGTTATCAGCATCTGGTATGAAAAGCACATGCTGGAAAGTTGATGGTGGTAGGCAGGAATGGCGCAAGCAGGAAATTTGAGAGCAAATCTTGGTTGCAATTGAACGTAGTTCAAGGTGGACATGTTTGGTTATGGATAAGCTAGTATGTGTGTGCTGCAGCCATGGGTTAGCTCATGTTTTGTTTCTGTTGCAGGGTTTGACTGTGGTTAAACAGGATCACTGTAAGATAGCACATGCAAGAGCCACGACAATTAGACTTGAACAGTCATCATCTCCTTTGCCAGATTGACCATGGGTAATGGGATGTCAAGCCGACTAGATCGTTCCACCTCCAAAGCAGATTCAAACCTAAAGCAGAACCAGCAGCTAACTAAAATATAATGCACTCCAGGAATCAACCATGGGCAGTGGGATCGCAAACAAAGCATACACCTAGCTGGAAGTGGCCGGAAAACAGAAAGTGAGTATTTGACAACAGATACCACACTACGCTCATGCTCCCCAGGCCAAGAAGGGCCAATTTTGGGGAAAGCGACACTGATAATAAGGATTCAGTTGTCAGCAACACCTCCTGGCTGCTGATTTTTGTGTGTGAGGACAAGGTCACCCTTTAGTTGAAAATCATGACAAGTGGGAGCAGTAGGCTGCAACAAATGTGTTTTTAATCTAACATGTTTTAATTTAATAAGCTTCTTCAGAAATTTAAGACAAATGATTTAAAAATTTCTTAAAATCTCTCTTTTCCAGTGATTTTTCAGGCTAAAAATAAGAATTAGATGACATCCCTAGAATGAAAACAATCTATCCTCATAGATTAAGTAAAAGATTCAATTCAAAATTACTTGTAGGTTACCCAGATCAATATACACCTGTGGAAGGCTTAAGGGCACAATAGCTGAAACGTAGTGATAACAACAACGAAGATGAGGAAAATAGTCTGAACATATATAGTGTATGGCTGTCCACTTGTATCCAAGAATGCTTATTTACTAGAGTGACTACCTAATTCCTGTTGCAGACACCTGATCAGGCTCATTTGTATTGTTTCAACACCTACTGCAACTATGCTGAGTAGACCTTAGTTACAGTTTCTGGGAGAGAGCACGTTATCTAGCATGAAGAATAGTCTGAAAAAGGTCAGGATGTTCAAACCTACAGTCACAATGACTTGTGACAATGCTAGCTCAACCACTGATGGGTCCAATTTAACTCACAAGGCTTGTGTCAACCCAGGGTATGGTTTTTAAGGCACTTTTCAAAGGTGCCACAAGCTGGGATTGCCTCCTCTAGACCGATAACATCAAGATATTCCTGATAAATGGTAAGATTTGAACCTGGGCCTCATGGTCAGAAAGCAAATGTTCTCACTACTCAGCTATGCTCCCATATATCAGTCAGTGAAGTGCCATACATGCTACACGCTTGGGCGATCATGTCTCTCGAAAGAGACATGACTGACTGGGCAGAAGATTATCCTGCAGTAGGTTGCCATTGCTTTCTGCGGTAGACTAGTTGCCGACCGAGGCTATAGAACCCAATCTGTCCTGTTATTTAACCCATAACTGGGAGGAATAGCCAGATTAATACCTTTCCCAAGGGTATTTGCGCGTAAGTGAATGCAGTGAATTCGGCTGGAATTCGAACTCGGCTCCCCGATTTGCCATTCCGAGCCGATATCCAATGTACCACAACGCACATCCTATATATATATAGTGTAAATAATAAAAAACCTGTCATTGAAATTAAAATAGTTACTAGTTCTCTTCAGAAAAAATTATTTTATTATACTATGTTAAACAACTTTAGGCTATACATTCCTCTGATACTCAGAAAACTTATTTAAACATCTATAGAGCAGAGTGGGATTTCTAACCTAGTTTGGCAACTAAGACAGCTTTTAATTCACACTTAATATTATTCGATTATGGTCTGCCAATGACAAAACATTTGTGAATCTGTTGATAGGTTACAATACAAAACATGAATTTGTTGAGATTTTTATTTTTATGTAGCTTTGTTTAAACATTCACAAAAATACAGAAAAATGAAAAGTGAAGAATGAACAGATATATTTTGTAAAATATAATAAAATCTTTATCTGTAGAAAATTGGAAAGTCAAAAATTTATATAATAAAAAAAATGTAAAATCATAAAAATAATTAAAGAGTAAATTTTTAAAAATAATACAATAGACTAAGTTTATTACGCTTTCTTTTGAGTGGAATGTTTAAAAAATTTATTAAAAGAAAAAAGCTTACTAACATGTACTCTTTAAATAAAAACTGCTATAATAAAGCCAAATGTTTAGTAAAAATTGGCCTAAATAAAATTTGACATGTAAAACTTTGTATATGTGAGGCTCAAATTGATGTAAAAATATCACCAAAATGAAGCTTGATGGTTTAATTAAGATATGTTTAAAATTTGGTTTTCAAATTACAAAAGAAGCCCAAGTTTGATCTTAAAAATACAAATAGGCATGGTTTAAAGAGATACATTTTGTGATTTTCTAATCAACAGGAAAAGTAAGTTATTAAACTATAGTATTAAATTTCTAACTCGATTCAGATCTAATTTGTCGCTATTTAAGAAGTCTGGCTTGTCAGACAGGGAGAATGGTTTGGGTTTTCACAGATAAAAGTTCACAGTTTCTGGAAGCTGAACAAAGCTAAAAATGACAGAAGGGTTTTAACATTCATAAGGAAAACCTCACCTGCTTCTGGAATATGAACAAAGGAAATACTAAAAACTGCCACTGACAAACAATGATCTAAAGAAATAAAGTGAAAGAAAAAGAAAAGCAACTGAAGAAAAAGAAAGAAAAAGCAGAAAGGAAAAAATTCTACAAATTTAGAGAGATATATGATTATCTTTCTATAATTGTTTGTGAAAGTTAGTGATAAAAATAGAGGTATTAACCCTGATTTTCTTTTTTTATGAAAATACAAGATTTATCCCATCTCAGTTTGTAAAATGGAACTACTTTCTAAACAAACCAGAAACTCACTGAAACCAATGAAACATCAACCTTCTTAACTCCTTTCAACAGTCAATAAATCAAAGTAAGTGAACCTTTTGCTGATAATTATAATTGTTTTTATGGGCCTAACAGAATTGTAAGAATTTGTTATTTTACCCAAGTGTTAGAGGGACAAAGGAAAATTTTGTACAAGTTTGTTTTGTAAATTTTGTATCCTGTGTTATTATTTTTTATGTCATTTAATAAATATAAATTTCTTTCAAATTTCAGATCAGAGTAAGAATCTTTTTCTTTTTTTGTTTTGTTTGCACTATTCATAATACTTGGGATAACAGATTTGATGTTATCAAAAAACTCCTCTCTTCTCCCACAAAAAAAACTACAAATTTTTGTCTTTGTTAATATAATTTTTGTGTGCTATATATATATATTCTTAACATATATTGTTAAATATAACAGACAATGAATGTCTATTATGTTTAATTATGAGCCTTTCTAAACATTGCATTTTGGCTTTAATTTCAGGTGAAAATAAAGACAAAAATTGTTCAACATTTGGATATTTTTTATTATGTTGATTCTAAGCTTTCGGCTCATATGAGCCATCCACCATCAAAGATAATTATGTCTTGTGTTGACATAAAATGTTGCTATGCAATCATAACAGTCACCAAATAGCAGACGTAGTTTGTAAATTTGTAATGCGGTTCTATGATGTCACTCCACATGAGAGACTAAAATATTAACAGAACCATATGTCTAAATGCAATGTAATGTGTTGTGGCCAGGTTGAAAAGAGATTTTATTAAGTGTGGGTTGTTTTGATTTAATATAGATGGCCTCCAATATCTGAAGGTTCTTTTTACTGTGTGTATGAGTGAGTATTATTGTGTTATCGAGTAAAATCTGTCTAATATTACTTACATGCCTATGTTTTTTTAAAGAAATGTTGTTTAATTGAACTATGATCAGAAAGGTGGCAGGTAAGTCTCTGAGAGAGTGTGATTGGAGCAAAACCAAAAAATGTAGTGGGTTTATTATTAGTACCAGAGATACAATCTCTTAACGGGCATGTAAACTGATACACTACATTAGTTTTCTGTTAAGGATTTAATTGTGTGTTTGTAGGGTTATTAGAGACTATGAGGTCAATTGTTTTAAATTTTTTATAATATAAGATGAGCTTAATTTGATTATTATTATTTATTGGTTTAACATTTCTATATATTATTATAAGTGTTGTTTCATCATGTTTGTAATTATTATGCATTTAGTTGCAATAGTATAAGTTAATAGTGCAATTTGATGAACAATGACGAAGTTAGGAAATCCATTGTTAACAAGTGTTTGTTTAATGTTGTGTAATATATATAAACACACACATAGATATATATATTTATATCTATCTAAATGTAAAAGAATGAAGAATAAAATTGCAATGGTCAAAACATTAATTTAAAACATATAAAAATAGAGCAATCAATATGTATTTTTAACATTTACATTAGAACATGTATATAACTACTACAGAATTGTACATTTTGTTTCAACATTGAAAAAACAATGTCTCATCGGATAGTAATGATGGTAATAAAAGCTTTATTTAAAAGTTATTTTATGAAGCATCAACTTCACTTTTCATTTTTGGGAAATTTTTGTACAAGATAAAAGGTTTAATAAAGAATGAAGAAAATAGAAAAAGAGAAGAAAAGAAAAGAATTGTTGAACAATATATATATAAGTTGGAATGAGGATCAATGCAAAAAGCGTGTCAATATTTAAAACTTTTTGGTCTAATCCTCAAAAGTTATTTTCTTATCATTATCAGTACCCCTTCCATTGTTTAAATTTAATTTTATAATAATCATTATTATCAAAAATTAGTTTTAACTTTAATAATCATCATTATCATAATCAAAAACTATTTTAATCTACTTATCACAAAAGCCTTCATTTTTATAGGTGGTGGGGTAGAATTAGTTGTAGTAACAACCATAACAACAGCAACATCATTATCAATATTCTTTAATGCATATTAATTGAGGACAAGAAATACCGAGTCTTTATTTAGAAGGTTATATAATGCAACAGAATTCTAAGTAGGACCAGAGGGAATATTGGTTAAAATATCAGGATAAAACCAGCAAAGATGAAGAATTTTTCTGCATGAATCAGTGCTATTTAAGAAATTCACTCAAAAATTCTCTTTGACTACTTTTCTTTATTTTCTTTCTTGTACCATAAAGTATTGATATATTTTTTGTTTTTGTTCAAATTCTCTACACAAGAGATTTTAGGATTGTGCTGGACACCAGTAATTATGAAAATAGTCACTATTTTCTCTTACAGACTTTTTTCATTTATCAGCTTGATTCAAGTACTCTTTTTATCCCTTTCTTGTTTATGAACTGATACCTTTGTAAGTTACATTTAATATTGCACATATATTTTTGATTTATTAATTTTTTTACAGCCACAATTGTTCCATTTACTTCTTCACATTGCACAGTAATGATTTTTAGTCTACAGTTGCAACTTCCATGATTTCTAAACTATTTTGCTTTATCAGATAGACCAAATTTAGGTTGGTAGGATTGTTACCATTGTTTAAAAGATGATGAAGAATGTATTCAAAATAACAGAACAAATTTATTATCCCTATATGTATGTGTCATTACCTGAAGTCATCATGATAAATTGGTAAGAATACATGGTGGTCAGTAATTTCATGTAGTGAGTAGGTGCAGATATTTATCTTTGTCTCTGACAGATGTATATTTTTGAAGTGCTCACCAGAAGAACTAACTGAGGATTAATTTTGACACCATCAGTAGATCTGAGAGCAGAGAAAAGACAGAGGGAAGCTGCATCATATTGGTGAGAAAGTGACTGAAGTCAAGATGCTAAGTCAGGATCGATTATATTGCAGATCCTTCTTTGGATTTTGTCAAGATGTATAGCAGGAGCACCCAACCAAATATGGCAACAGTATTCAATGTATCAATGAATAGTAGATTTATAAATGTACAAGATAGATTCTGATATGAAAAACTTTCTGGCCTGACACAGTTACCCAACCTTCCTAGCTGTAGATGCAGCTATTGATTCAATATAGTAATTCCACTTCAGGTCAGTTGAGAGAGTGCGGCCAAACAGGAGACTAGCATCATCAATTCTGATAGCAGATAGGAAAGTTTCTCTATGGTGATTGAAGGAGATCAGTTTCGTTTTGGAGGTATTCAAATTTACTAACCATTTCCTACCCCAGTCTATCACAGATTGGAAGTTCTTTCTATGTGTAGCAGCCAGGTTTACTTTGTCATCCTCCATTAATTGTCTTGGCGTGGGTAAATCAGTTGTTCAGTGTAACCTTTAAAACCCATTCACTATAATCTAGTGATCCTTGATATGCGAGGAAACACATACCTATTCTTATGGCAAGTGAACATTTCTGACAACAAACAAGAAATGAATCAAGTGTTCACAGAGGTCGGTGACTCGATACAAACAATATCTGTTAAACCATCCAAGTTCATTGAATCAAATGTGATTGCATGGTTCTTAATTAGGTACATCCACTCATTTTCGATAACTAAGTTTTTAATTGAATTTTTTAAAATGAAATTTTTATTTTAGTTTTAATTGAAAGCAAAATGATTAAATTTACTATTTCCAGTAAGCAAAATACTTTGGTGTACTTCAAACAGAAATTATATTGATTAGAATTTAAAATTTTGAGAGGTATTTTTTAATTTTTTAATTTTTCTGCTATTTTTGAGTGATCAACAAATTTGTAAACAAAAGTTAATTTTCGGTTTTAAAATTCATGCAAAAATAAAATATACATCTGTGATACATTATTTTTGGGAAATTAGCAAATTTAATGTTAAATTAATATTATTTTCACAAGTATTACTTATTTATAACATGAAATTTAAAATAAACTGGCTTACGGCCTATCACATTGAATACACAGGTTCTCGCTCGATCACCGAAGTTAAGCAATGTTGAGCCTGGTCAGTACTTAGATGAGTAACCGCTTGGAAATACCAGGTGCTGTAAGCATATAATGACGGATGTGCATTGTGGTGCAGTGGATATTGGCTCGGAAAGAGAAATCGGTGAGCCGAATTTGAATTCTGCATTCACTGGTACCCTTGGGAAAGATATTAATCTGTCCCTTCCCTCCAGTTATGGGTTAAATAACAAGGGTAGGACTTGGGGACCCTGCTCTTAAAGACAAATCCCAATGAATCTTAATACTCGAAAAAGAAAAATGTTGTAAAAAAATAAAAAATAACCTTACCCAAAATCATTGGTTATGACCTTAAATAATCCCATAAGGATTGATAGGTTGTTAAACCTCGAAACAAACAAACAAACAAACAATTAAAATAAACTATTTTTAAAGACACAGTTGACCTTTCTAGCCTTTCCACCATATTTAAATGTGTTGACAGATGCAAGATAAGTATATGGCAATAACAAGTTACATAATTGTACAATTTTTTTTTTCGGAAAAGGAAAGAAATCCTGAAACAAATGACCTTTTAATTTACACATAGAAATTACCATACAAAAAAAACTTCAAATACACACACAAAAATAAAAATTATGATGGCTAAATGATTTGTATTAAACTCTTTAATTTTTCATTAGTAAATATGATCTCCTCTATGTAATCTGCCAGCCTAGTGTCTACAAGAATTGGAAATATTTTAAAAGTATTTTTGAAACTTTATAAATTATTATAATTAAAAAAACAAAAATGGAAGTACAGCTCAACATTATGAGGATAAGGACACCTTAAAAATCAAAACTAAACGCTCTTCACAAATGAATGTCTTCTTCTACTCACACAGGCAGACTATCCGTTTATTTAAATTAACTAATGGCATTAGCAAACAAGATTAGAGTGACCAGCGACATTATATGACACAAGTGCATACAAGCATTGCTGATTAACATGATAAGACCAGTTCTGGCAGTACAAATGGATCTTGGGAAGATGAATGACAACCTACTACTGAATTTTAATAAACAAAGTCCCAGTCCCATTCAGCAATACATAAAAGATAAAGAAAAGAAAAGGGCTGTCGTACTAGGAATAACAAATTCCAAACTACTGTAAACCTGTATTGTCATGATCAGAAAGCAAAAATATGTGGGGCACACATCTACTATGCCCATCATGAGAGATCTTTGAAACCATGGTATATGTGGCCAAATAAACTAGAAACGTATTCACGAGCATGTGATGAAAAAGCGGAAAACTAGTGTGGTGAGAAGTGATGGTTTCACTTTCCTGCCACTTTTGGAAGTAACCAAACATTTAGGGATGCAGAAAATTAGATTTGTTGTTGATCAGGGGTTGCTGTATAAATTATTTCAAAGGAGCACCTAACAAACATAGTCCTATATCCTATGAATATCTCACTAGTTTCAGCTAACAATGTCAAAATAGACTGTTCTGGACAGACTGCGCAAAATTTGAGGAAAAAATACCTTTGGAGAAATTTTATGTGAACATTCATTGTGGCTAACACTATGAAATCACTTTTGAGATATGACTTCCTAAGTCACTCTGGACTAACAGTGGATTGTAAAAATGTTAAATTGATTGAGACTACTATCAATAGGTAAAATGATGCCACACTGTCAACTTGTTTTACATGTTTCAACCGATGAAGATGAAAATGCAAAGCGAGCCTTACAAAAAGATATTGAATTCTACTCTAATCTGATTTTCCCCCATTAGTTTTCTAATACAAAAAAAATTGAAAGTATTTCACAGAATTGAAACAAGGAACAATTCTTCTGTATTTATGAAAGTGTAACAGCTGTGTCAAAGAAGAATTTAAAAAGCTTTGACAAGTTGGTATAATTTCCTTTTCTCAGTCAAAACTGCCCATGTGCTTCCTGTCATTAGCATCCTCCATTAATTTTCTTGGCATTGGTAAATCGACTGTTCATTTTAACCCCTAAACCTCACACCACTGTTGCTCTAACCAAGTTATAAAAAATATTGGTTATCTCCCTTGGATTTGCTGGTTATCTGGCATTAATCTGGCATTAACAATGAAATAGTCCCAAATTTAAGCGTCAGATGGATTTGGCATGAAACCAGAGATGCAGTGTTAGACTGGTTAGTAACCTGCACACTATGAGAACATATTCTGACCAGCTCCGAAGAAAGGGTTTAAGATGAGTGAACTTAACAAACAGGTGATGTCAGTGACAACAAGCCTGACTAATGCAAGACAAGCTACCTTAGAAGAAGATATGACAGCAACAGATAAATGTTTCAATTTATTTCAAACTGATATATGTATTAGGATTTTGGACCTGATGTCTTAACTTTAACTACTGAAAAAAATGTTTTTAATGACTTTCTTTTGTTCTTATATGATGCATTTCTGATATAGAATGTATTTTAAAATTTTATAATCATCTCGTCTTTGTTCATCTCCAATGATTTATATGGTGGGGAGGCTAAAATTCACATATTTTGCTCAAAATGTGTATGTAATTTGGTAAACAAAGAGCAATTTGGCATGAGGACAAAGAAAATTTGTAAAAATATGTGGTTGATTTGACCATAAAGACATCAGGAGAGAAAATATATCCTAGTATACTATATTTTATATATAAATAGTTTAAGACCCATGATGTCCTAAAAAAATATTTTTACCTTCACAGTAAGTGAAATAAAAAAATATTTCACTTTTTCACTGTTCAGTGAAACTTAGCAGACATGTGGTGTTATTGGGCGCATATAATAATATGTGCTAAAAAGTCTGCCTACTTCCACTGAACACCCATAGCCCAGGAGTAGAGTCGCCGATTGACGCCATTTCGGTCGGGTTTCAATCCTGGGTAAAAAAGCAATCAGAGTCTAACTGTACTGATGAGCTGTGATACGGCGAAACAGATCTGTCTGCGGATGACAATATATATATATATATATATATATATATATATATATATATATATATTTTTTTTTTTTTTTTCTTTCACATTAAGTTAAATTTATTTGAATATATAGAGTACTATATAAATAAATGAAATAAATAATTTTATTTTGAATACATTGTTTTTCAAGATTGATAATTAAAAGGGATAAAAGTCAGTTAAATGCCATATGTGATACATGCTTGGGTGACCATATCTTTACCCATAGCTAGAGGAAGAAATGACAGATTAATACCTTTCCCAAGGGTATTTGTGCATAAGTAAATGCAACGAATTTAACTAAAATTTGAACTTGGCTCTCCAATTTCTCATTCTAAGCCAATATCCACTATACTACAATGCATATCCAGTCCTTATTTATGCCAAAATAATTTAAAAGATAAAATTAATCTTATTTTGGAATTACTAGAACAAAATGAACACTTAAAAGAAACATATTTTAAGGTGAAAAGTCATCAGAGAGATATTTGAGCTTTGAATGATAAAATCCATGAGATTATTTGTATCAAAACCAATCTGGATTTGGTGGACAGTAGATTTATGAATGAAAAAAGAAATGAATATAGTTTCTGAGTCACTGTCAATAACTGGCTTTCCATTATTGTAGAATCTATTGAAGAATCAAGTGAAACCAGTTCCATATCCACCAGTCATCCAATGATCTCAACTCCCAAATTAGTGTGCTGTGTTTAGCAGTATGAATTCATTTAAGTTTAAGAATTTTTAGCACAGTTTAACAACTATAATAATTATATAAAATCTAACAAAGCGAATGTTGTGGCAGATATGCTCTTGTGCTCTAGATACAATCCACTGATTCTGAAACTCTTACTTTTGAACTCATTGCAGATGAACAACAGGAAGATGCCCTATCAAACAAAGCAAAAGAGGACACTTCTTTACAATTGAAGAAACATTCATCCCATTTGGAACAAAAACACTACTCTGTGATGTTGGGACTGGTTATTCAAGACCATATATACCACTTTCATAGAGAAAAAAAACATTCTTACATTTTCACAAGCTCTCACATCCTAGACACTGAGCAACCATCAAATTGATTAGCAGTCATTTTGTCTGTCCAAACATGCATACTGACATAAGAAAATGGACTCAAATGTTTAAATTGCCAAAAAAGCAAATAAACAGTCATACAATGTCCCCTCCTGGGCAGTTTATAAAACCAGACGAGAGGTTCATGGACCTACACATCAATATAGTGGGACCCTTACAAAAAGCAAATAGACATCATTATCTATTCACTATCATTGATTAATTTACAAAATGGCCTGACATTGCTCTCAAAGTTATATCTGCAGAAAGAATCTTTAAAAGTATATTACATGAGTGGATTGCTATTTTCAGTTGTCCTTCAATCATAACTACAGATCGAGGTTCTCAGTTTAAATCTACGTTCTTTGATGAGTTCACAAAGCTATTGAGAGTTAAGCACATAGCAACAACAGCTTATCACTCCTGTGCCAATGGCTTAATCAAATCTTTTCACAGACAACATCATCATCATCATCATCATCATTCTGCGGCCTCAGCCGAGATTCCAAATCTTGTCAGTAGCTGAATACTTGATGCTTCACTAGAGCTACCAGACAACATAAGGCAGCATTAACAGCCAATAATGATTCTAGGACATGATTAGAAAATCTACCACTGATATTATTATCCATCCGGAAGGTAATGAAGTAAGATTTAGGATGTATAGCATCTGAAATGGAATTTGAATGTCCTTGACATTACCAGGACAGTTTTTTGATAAAACTAATCACCTGTAGCCTAATACATTTTTTGTATAAAAGTTTAAACAAAGAATGTACAATCTAGTTTTCACACTCACTAGAACACAAGCAAAAGACCTTTACATCCGAAAAGATCTCCACAATTGCGAATATGTTTTGTAGCAGCCACAGATCTATTTCCTTTAGCGAATCAGTGCCCCCGACCGGAGATTCGGTCACTCACTGACCAATCAACGGGCGGAGCGCATTGAGTCCTCTCTAGAACTATTTTTCCTAGTCCTGTTTGGAGAACGGAGGAATGCAGAGAGCCATGAGCCCGCGGCAGTAATGGACGCCTCTCTCACATCACTGCCACTGATTCCCCATGGAATGCTTTCTCGGAATACGCTGCTGCTAGCTTCACCATGGACACTTACATACTATATGCTGCTAGCTTCACCATGGACACTTACATACTATCTGCTGCTAGCTTCACCATGGACACTTACATACTACCAATCTTATACGTTTACTATGTAATAAACTATTCTTTGTTGTTATTCTAAAAGCAAGTTTCGTCATTCATTTGTGTGCCTAAAAAGTATAGTGTTGGGGAAATTAAGCATTTCCCCTAACCCTATAAAATGGTGACCACGAATGGCACCTTAGGATGGCGAAACAAATTTAAAAAAAATAACAACACGAAACTCGGCCTCCACTTTCGGACAACAGTAAAAGCAAAGTTAAAAGGAGAGAGAGAAAAAGCTTCCTGACTCAAAGAACCTAAAAAAAAAAAAATACAACCACCCACGAATTTTGTTTGTGACACACGTGTGCGTTAAATTCATTCGTCGGCTGATAAGACATTGGCAAAAATTTTTGCCCTCAGTAAAACAATCTTTCTAAACAGAGATATCATCTTTCGTTTTGCTAGACATACTGACGCCCATTCCCAAGTGGTCAAATAGGAAGTTAAAAGATTCTCCCTTTACTCAGATAACATTTTTTTGAACACGTGCCTTTACAACAAAAACCCCAAAAAACTTTCCGACGAGGAAGTATCTTCTTTTCAGCCCGTACACAAGAAAAACACCAACTCAAGCAAGCATAACGAACATTACATTTTGTTCAAAGAAAGTTTAAAAAAAAAAAAAAAAAAGAAGAAACTTACTACTCTGCTCTTTTCAACTGACCACGTGGTACAAAAAAAAATATATTTTTATTGCAATAACAAAAAAAAAAAATACAAGTGAGTAATACACTTTTACATTTTATTTTTTCGAAAGTTAAAGCTAAAAGAGCGCCTCCTTCCTTAACATTTAACTTTCCCGCCTAAATGGTGATTGGGCGACGCCATCTTTAATTCCAACTTGTGTTTTTAGACAGGCCTTGAAACTGACAGTTATCTCCCTTACTAAGGAACCTTAAAGCAGCACCTTTCTCTCGTTTAACACGAATACAACTATTTTCTTGTGTCTTTTGAAAGGTTTTCCCTTTCGTTTCTTTCTCATTGAGACGTGTTTCTTTGATATTTTTTTTTTTTTGGTGGTCTGTCGTCACGCTATATATTAAAAAGATAATGGCGACTACTTTACCTGCTTTCGCTGGCGACGTTCGAGTTTGGTTTGCCCAACTCGAGTCATATTTTATAGCGAACAACGTCGTGGAGCAGCGGCAATTGCCTATTTTATTTAGTGCATTTCCCGCGTCATTGACACCAGTTGTCAAAGATTTGATAACTGACACCCCCCTTAATGCTACTTATGACAGTATTAAGCGGGAAGTTCTGCTCCGGACGTCGCTATCAGCGGAAAAGCAGTTCCAAACTTTAGTTAATGACGAGCTGTTGGGAGACCGCATGCCAAGCGAATTGCTCCGCAGAATGAGAGAGCTGGCAGATGTCCCTGCTGATAGTGCCTTTATAAAGCAACTTTTCTTCTTAAGATTGCCCCCTCAAGTAAAGGCAATTCTGGCACCCATGGTAGAGAAAACCTCTGTAGACGTAATAGCGTCCTCTGCAGATAAAGTGATGGAATTCACCAAGGGGCCTATTACCGCGTACATTCTTCAGCCAAAGGCTGAAGTCTCTACCCTCTCTGCTGCGGGGAACACAAGCGAAGGTGCCACACAAGTGGCGATACTCAAAGCTTTAGTGCAGCTTACCAATGAAGTAAGTAAATTAACCGTACTTAATTCACAACAGCCTAGACGTCGACATAAAAGTCGTTCGCCATCCCCACACCACCGCCGCCATTCAAGCAAGCCAGGACTATGCTATTATCACAGTTGTTTTGGCGCTAAGGCTCGGAGGTGCAAAATGCCCTGCTCCTTTTTAAACCAGGGAAACTTAAATCTGGAGAGCTGAGCACGGCACACTCTCCACAAGATCTATGTAACAACTGTGCCTAGTTTATCACTGACTCCAGGTCCCAAGCACGTTGTTTGGTTGACACAGGAGCAGCTTGCAGTATCTGGCCACTGAAACTCCTCACTGAGAAGCCGCCATTGTCGCCCATCACACTGCAAGCGGTAAATCACTCCCCTATTCCCACGTACGGTCAAATTTCTCGTTCTCTGGACTTGGAATTACGGAGAGACTTTACATGGATTTTTACTGTAGCTGATTTACCATACCCCATTCTAGGCTCGGACTTTCTGCACCACTTCAACCTTTTAGTGGATATGCGCAAGCGACGACTTATTGACAGCAATACGGAACTTTCCGTCATGGGTTTTAAGGCAAATATTTCACCTATCAGCCCGGTATTTTTCATTGCCGCCACTGATGACCCATACCAAACATTACTACGCTCTTACCCAGAGTTAACTAACTTAAATTTCGTTGTGAGCAAATCAACTCACTCTACAAAACACCACATCGAGACCACAGGCGCTCCGGTGTTCTCACGCCCTCGCCGCCTCCCTGCTGATAAACTAAAGGCGGCGAAGGCAGAATTTAACCATATGCTGCAGCTGGGAATTATACGCCCCTCGTCCAGTCCATGGGCTTCCCCTTTGCATATGGTTCCAAAGCGTTCTGGAGATTGGCGTCCGACTGGGGACTATCGACGACTAAATGCCATTACGGTACCTGATCGTTACCCAATCCCACATATACAAGACTTCGCTTCATCCCTGCATGGTTGTAAGACCTTCTCCAAACTAGACCTCGTTAAGGCTTACCATCAGATACCAGTGAACCCAGACGACATACCCAAAACTGCAGTAACTACTCCATTTGGAGCATTTGAATTTTTAACTATGCCTTTTGGTTTGCGAAACGCGGCTAGTACCTTCCAACGCTTCATGGACAAAGTAGTGCGTGATTTGGACTTCGTCTATAATTATATAGATGACATCCTCGTAGCAAGTGCCTCACCTGAGGAACATGTTACTCACCTCCGCCTACTTTTCGAACGGTTTCAAAAGTACCAGGTGAGGATTAACCCTGGTAAATGTGTTTTCGGTGCTTCATCGCTAACTTTCTTGGGACACATTATAAGCCCCGAAGGGATATCTCCCTTACCTGAAAAAGTGAAGGCTCTACAAGACCTTCAACCACCCACTTCACTTCGCCAACTGAGGCACTTTCTCGGTCTGCTTAACTATTACAGACGTTTCATCCCACACTGTGCGGATCTCCTGTCTCCTCTGTCTGACATGTTACGTAACAGGAAAAAGAAAAATGAGCAGATTTCATTGAATGACATACAGCTAAAAGCCTTTAACGAAGTGAAGAAGAAATTAGCGACAACATCGCTACTTGCACATCCTGTACCCGACTCCCAGTTTTCATTGGTCGTTGATGCATTGGGCACAGCTGTAGGTGCAGTTTTGCAACAGCAACACCAACAACAGCTACAACCTCTTGCTTATTTTTCGAGACAGCTGAAACCGGCAGAACAACGTTACAGCACGTTTGGCCGTGAACTCCTGGCAATGTACCTCGCAGTGAAACACTTTCAGCATTCACTAGAGGGCCGACAATTTGTGATCTACACCGATCACCGTCCGCTTACTTTCGCTCTGCACTCAAAGCCGGACAGATATTCTCCTCGCGAAACTCGCCACTTGGATTTTGTTTCACAATTTACAAACGATATCCGACATATCTCCGGTGAACAGAATGCTGCAGCAGATGCCTTGTCTCGCCTTCCCATTAATTCACTGTTCTCACCTTCAGATATCGACTTACGACAGATGGCCTTTGACCAACCACACCTGGACACCTTTGATCTATCATCACCTGAATTTGCAACTTGCAAGTTCGCATACTTACCAGTGCCTACTGCAGATACGCAGATCATCTGTGACACCTCAACAGACGCACCTCGACCTTTTGTTCCGATGACACATCGTAGGGTTGTTTTTGACACACTACACCAATTGGCACACCCCGGACCCAAAGCCACAGTGAAGCTGATTACAGCTAGATTTTTCTGGCCAAACATGAGGCATGATATCACTGCCTGGACACGTTCTTGCATATCCTGCCAAAAATCAAAGGTGCACAAACATATCCGTGCACCCCTCGGAACATTCAGCACCCCAGACGCTCGGTTCAGCCATGTCCATATTGATCTGGTTGGAGCATGGCCGGTCAGTCAGGGATTTACTTACCTCCTGACCTGTATAGATCGCTTTACATGGCGGCTTGAAGCTATTCCCCTAAAGGACATTTCAGCTGAACCCGTAGCGCAAGCCCTTATATCAGGCTGGATAACGCGTTACGGAGTTCCTACAACAATTACCACTGACTGTGGCAGACAATTTGAATCCCACCTATTCCAGGAACTTTCCAGAATTTTAGGGATCAATCGAATTCGAACTACGAGCTATCACCCTGCTTCTAACGGGATGATAGAACGCTTTCATCGCCAATTAAAGGCCGCATTACGTGCCTATCCTGACCAACAGCGATGGAGCGAATATGTACCTGTTGTCCTTCTTGGCTGTCTTGCAGCTATCAAAGAGGACCTAGGATACTCTCCAGCAGAACTTGTCTATGGAGTACCTCTATCATTACCTGGTCAGATGTTGAACCCTATAGATTTAACAGGAACAGATCCTGCCTTGTATATAAACAGACTGCGATCTTATTTTGGTAATCTCCCACCAATGCACCCTAGGGAACAGACCATCAAATCATCAGTCCCAAAAGATATTTCTTCATGGACTCACGTTTTTCTAAGAAGGGACGCTGTCAAAGCCCCTCTCACTCCACCTTACACTGGCCCTTACCGCATGCTTTCACGCACTGACAAACTTCTCACTCTTGACATTAGTGGCAAAAAAGAAACTGTATCTATTGACAGGGTGAAAAGAGCCTTTCTTAACACAAACACACAAGAGCCACATATTCCCCCTACTTACATACATGAACATATCTTTACACCCGTGGAAAAAAATACGATGCCAACAGACAACTATGTCACCACCACACGCAGTGGTCGACGAGTACATTGGCCCAAAAAGCTCTGTAAAACTGTTTATATATAAATTGTACCCTTCTTTGTTTTATGGCTGCTATCTATTTCTCTGTCGGCTTTCCGCCTAAGCAGGGGGTGATGTAGCAGCCACAGATCTATTTCCTTTCGCGAATCAGTGCCCCCGACTGGAGATTCGGTCACTCACTGACCAATCAACGGGCGGAGTGCATTGATTCCTCTCTAGAACTATTTTTCCTAGTCCCTGTTTGTAGAACAGAGGAAAGCAGAGAGCCATGAGCCCGCGGCAGTAACGGACGTCTCTCTCACATCGCTGCCACTGATTCCCCATGGAATGCTTTCGGGGAAGACGCTGCTGCTAGCTTCACCATGGACACTTATATACTATCTGCTGCTAGCTTCACCATGGACACTTACATACTACCAATCTTGTACATTTACTATGTAATAAACCTTTCTTTGTTGTTGTTTTAAAAGCAAGTTTCGTCATTCATTTGTGTGTCTAAAAAATATAGTGTTGGGGAAATTAAGCATTTCCCATAACCCCTATATCCTAATTTTTAACTTTGTCAAACTTGTCCTTGATCAAGACATTAAACTGTATCTGTAGTGGTGAAAGTGATAACTACTAGTGAATAAAGAATTCAAAATCTTCAAATTTGAAGAAGTAATTAAGAATGGGTACAAGATTAAAAAATTTACTAACATGCATGTATGAAAACAATTTATTTCAGCACACAAGTATTAGATTTAAAAATACAATGTTTTCACAAAATACAAAGGATCACTTAAAATAATGCAAAGATTTTCTGTTAATATTGGAAAAGCTCAATTGTTAGCAGCAGATAGTTTTTCTATTCATCAATACTTTCTATCTGGAATTCATCTACAAAGTCCTGGTTAAGACTTTAAACTAAATCCGGTGACAAGGCTTCACTTGTGGAACTTGGGGAGTGTGGAGTCATCCCTTGGTTGTCACTACTCCCAGGTCCACTCTGACCTGAAGTGGTAGTATCTGTTAGGGTTGTTCTTGATAAGACATTAAACTGCTTATATGCAATCAAACACAGCAAAATTTTTTAATGGCAATGTCGTCACAACCAAACTTTAAAGAAATGATTCCACATGATGCACAAAGAACATCAATCAGGCGTAGCCCAAATAATAATTCTGATTAAAGAAACACTTTTCAAAAGAAGTAACAACTAAAGTGTACCTCCAACTATTTCATTTTGATGACATACTACACTTGAACATTTGATCTGCCTCATGATGACAGGCTTACAGGGAAGAATTAAGATTCAACTGAAGTAACCAATAAATGTATCCTTTTTATTCATGCACTAACTCATAAATCATAAATGTAATCCAATACAATTAAACCATAAGATAAATAAATAATAAAATGTAGTGTCAGGAAAGTAAATACAAATGACAACAGAACGATGTCATTTAATTGATATGGCTCTTACTTGAAATACCTTAATAAAAGTGAAATATTGCATTTTTTTCTTTAATCAAATTTTATTTTTATACAGCACATTAGCTTTGGGTGAAATGATTATAAAAAAAAAATCTAAGAATAAAAATTTACAAATGTCTAAAAAAAAACCCACTTATATATGCATTCATTATAAATGGCCATAATAACACCAAAGGATATAAATAGTCCTTTTATTAAAATTTCTAAAAAGTTAATTGTCAATCAGACACCACTCATCATGTTTATATCAACATATTGTGGGTGATGATTTTCTTTTCCCCTCTATTGAATTGTTATAATGCTTGTTGTGTTAATAAAGAATTGAGTTTATGTTTATATCAAATATTGTAAAAAAAAAAAAGAACTGTTTTTATGGTCATGTACTAAGTACTGTGTTTAATATTATGAACCAGAAACATGCAATGGAACATTGTATTGCACATTTTTCAGTGTGATGATAAAATATAAAAACATATAAAATATCTCCTCTTGGATATGCTGTTTATTGAAAGAGTTCATTATGTAGAAACACATTTCTACAGTTTCTGTTTTAAACCCATTAAAATTGGATCACAGCCATATATTCTCAACTTCTGCTAAACCCATTAAAAGTCAAGTCAAAAACACCCTCTGATTGGTCAATATATAATAGTAATCCTATTTCCTTTCAACCTTTTTCCTGCATGTGCATGTAGACAAGAGTTTATGTCAACTGATTTCTGATCTGATCACATGATATGAGTTGGCTATTTAAATACGTTTTTGTGCAGTCAGAAACAAGAGGGACAAGGAAGCAGAGAATGTTCAACCAGCCACACTGTAGCAGTAAATAGTCAAGCTGATCACAAAGATACTCACATTCGCACACTCTCACCTTCTCTACTGCTGATTTCTTTATCTTTTCTCTTCACTTAATCACTGTCAGCGCAATGAAAGAAAGGAACAAACTCATCATACGAATCCACAACAGTTAACTTCTTAGCCTAATGTTAATATTTTATTAAATAAATTCAACTTAAGAAACACAATCGCTTCAATAACACTTACATCATGATATCAACTCATTTGCGATTCCAAAACTCACCCAAGAAACTGTAAGTTGAAAGAACCTTTCTGAACAACATAAACTGATTAATTTCCTTATGAACCTTCATATATCTTTTCAAAGTTCTAATGATTACACACTTACTTTTTAACACTCAAGATCTTTAACATAATACAACTTCAAGCATTTTCTGATGTACACAACAAATTGGTGATCTCACTACAAATTAATAACTGTTAAATAAAAAGTTATAAACTAGTTTAATATTTTGTACTTGTTTTTTATCTTATGTGCATTAAATAAAGTAAAAATAGTAGAGGGTCAGTTTGAGTGTATTTGTCACCAGTACACTTGTCTGATCCGACTATAATTATCTGGCTTTAATTAGATAGACCCAAATTTAGGCACCAAATGAATTTGGTGTAAAACAAGAAACACTGAGTTAGACTGGTTAGTGACCACCGCACAATGAGGACATATTCTGGCTAGCTCCAAAGAAAGGTTTCAAGGCCAGTAAACTGAACAAACCTGTAGCACCTACTTCGAGATCAGGTGATGTCAGTGAGAACAAACCTGACAAATGCAAGACAAGCAATCTTTAGAAGAAGATATGACAACAACAAACAAATGCTACAATTAATTTCAACTGATATATGTATTAGGATTTTTAACCTGATGTCTTGACTTTAATGGCTAAAAGAATATGTTTTTAGCAACTTTTTTTGTTCTTATTATATGATGTATTTCTGATATAAAATGTATTTTTAAATTGTATAATTGTCTTGTCTTTGTTCATCTGCCATGACTCATAGGGGGTGGGATCTAAATTTCTCATAAAGTAGATAAAAAGACTTCCAATTCATTTAGTTAGGCTTACAGTCATATTATGTTGAAACCCTGATTCCCCGTAAGATCATTCTGGTCAGTACCTAGATGGGTGACTGTTTGGGAATAGCAGGTGTTGTAAACTTGGATGTGTTGGTAGTGTAATGGATAATGCCTATAAATTGTTTATTGGAGAGCCCTGTTCCAGTTAGGGTCATTACATTCACTTATATGCAAATACTTTTGGGAAAGCTATGTATCCACCTCTTTTGTCCCCATTCCCAATTTTGAGTTAATTAGAAAAACTTGTACCACTAAATAATTATTATCTGAAAAAAAAAAAAAAATTCTTAAAATATTTTCTGGTTTTAAATAGCCTGCATATTGATAAGTAGGGGGAAAAAAAACAGATCAATCATTTAGTTAACAAAACAAGATCAAAATAATAATTAAAAAAAAAAAAAGCTACCAGATAAAATAGGTTTTTATTTTGTTTGTTTAAAAGTTTAGATATTTTTTTAAGGTTTCCATGATTTCTGACTACTCCAATCAATAAACATAAAAAAATCGACATTTTTTTTCACTTTACTTATGAAAAACGAATTCCAGTCGTTTTATAGTTTATGTACGAATAAACTTAACAACGGTTATTGTTTAAAGTGGCATGTTGTTATTTATTACAACGACTGGGCTACCATACAGTAATGAAACTCACGTCACCGTTACTATTCCCGGGCTCACTTCTCGCCGAATCTCGCCAATTCGCGCGACAACAACACATGAGTTTTATGGAAACAAATATGTCGCACGACGGCTGCTTAAACGAGTTTATGCCGCTACTTGCCGTGTCCGTGGTTGTCGTTTACCTTTTTAACACCGGAACAAACTGCCACAGGAGCTAGCCGACAGAGTGGCAAGACTGACATGATTCGCTTTGTGCGCAAATCTCGAAGAAAGGGATGAAGAAAGCCGTACAGAAGAGAGATGAGCTGAAACCTGAAGTCGACAAAGCCAGGAGAGTTTACAGGTAATGTAAAAAAAATATACACATATAAAAAAGAGAAGTAAATGACCGAAGGAAATCGAATCAGTTATATCAACTCCTTCCTGCTGGTTTATACATATTCCTTCATCCGAGTTTATGTTTCTTTACGTTTATTTATTTTTTTTATTTTTTAGAAAGATTCTGAGATAATTTTATTTTTAATTGTGTTAATTATTTTCTAAATTAATATTTTGTTAATCGATTTCTTAACTCCAACTCAGCTGTTTTCTCAGATTTCGTGACGGATCTTAAGAGAAAGATGAAAATTGAAGTAACAAACCAAAGTTTTTGCCCTTTTCGGAAGTCAAATTTACCTCAAAATTTTTAAGTTGTTTCTTCATTTTATTTTTTTAATAAGGAATATTTACTGGATTTTATTTCAAATAATCGTTCTAAGATTCTCATTCTAAAAGTAATCACTCTTTCTTTTTCTTCTTCTTGAATGTATCTGTAAAAACAGAGAAAAAGTAATCATTTCAAGTTGGAGTCAGGACTAAAGTTTTTCACTTAGATCGGATAAAAATACTTGTGTGGAAATGATTATTGAAAAAAAAAAAAAAAAAAACCTTAGTCAGAAATAAGCTTAGTGACGGGTTGGATTAATAATGAAATTGAAATCATAGTAAAGTTCTTTGAAATTGATTTACAAATTGCTGTAGTGTACACCAGCAACTTGTTCATTTTGTTGTTGTAAAAGCACAACTTCTAAGAATTTGTCACTTTACGGATGATGGGTCACTTGAATCGGTTGGTAGGTGAGTCTTTCTTTCCTCTTTATCGAGTTAAAATCAGTGTTCCAGGGGGCAGAAAATGAAAGCGGTATTAAGTAAAAACTAAAACCATCATTTATTTATCTAAGAATTGTAAATGTAAACCATAACAATGTTATGATAACATGTCCATATTCATTTTTAAGTTGTCTAAAAAGTGGCAGAAAGAACTGGTCAACACTAACAGTCTTTTGAAAGTTTGTGGTTAAAAAATATATCCGCAAGTACGATCAAGTTTTAAATGTTTACTTTATTAAAATTCGTTAAAGAATTAGAAATAAAACATTTACGTGTAACTGTAGACTCTACAGTTACACGTTAGAGTCCTCCTAAGACTTTCAACAAAATGCGAAGTTTAGTAGTTTTACTTCTTTATTCGTTTTTAGCCATGAAAGAAGAATTTTTGTTTTGAGTTTTTAAAAATAATCTTATCCTCGAAGTAAAGACAAATTATCAATTTTTTTTCTTTTTTTTTTATAAAAATGAAATCAATTCTGTAGTTATGAGATTGAGATGAAAGTGATTGTTTTTACGTTATCTGTTAATTTTTGTATAAAAACTTCTTAACTGTTTTTAATATTTTTTACGGTACCTAATATTTCAAATGAAACTTACAGTTTTAATATTTTCCTTTACTTTTTTTTCATTCAAAATTCACTAAATCACATGGCTCTGAATTATATAAATGACAGCGTAACACTAACTACTATTTTTAAACAGAAAAGCGTTATCCATTTTTTTATGTGATTATTAAAAATTAAAAAAAAATTCATATCTTTTTTATAGTACTCAAATTTTTTACTCTCTAAATGAAAGTTTGCACAAAAATGGTACACTTTTTTTTTTAATAACGGAAAACATTTTTCCTGAGAATAGAATTTTTTTGTTTTGTTTTTAGTCACTTTTATTGTCTTGATTATGTTCAGTTAAATAGAAACTTGTTTTTCTGAATCAAATTTCAACTGTTACTGCTAAAACTTTTTATGCATTCAATTTTTTTTTACCTTAAAACAATCTGAAAAGCAGAATTACAAAAACAAAAAACAAAACAAAAAACAACAATACACAATCCACTTTTAAAAGGTGAGTGTCCAACATCCTTAAATTTTCTCAATCTATTTTTGAAACAATTATATTGAAAAAATAAATTTTAAACTTTTTTTTCTATAATCTTAAAAAAATATTTTATTAATCCCGAGGTTAATGAAAATCTAATAATTTCTTCTACACCGGTTAAGGTTTCTGAAACACTGCAGTACAAAAATTCTTTAAAATCAGATGCACACTGATTGCACAATTCAGTTACTGAACTTAATTTCGTCTGCCCCCGCCCATACACAAGCTTATCTTTCTATCCAACAAAAATATATACTTGTTACTTCTTGTTTCTGGTCTGTTATTTTCACGACTAAAGCATGTCCTTATGATCCTTTGACACCGTCGCGTAAACATTCGACACCGGGTATTTGATATTGTTTGCTACACATGTGTTAGTGACTAAAAAAAACAAAAAACGACTGTATCTTGCTTGTTGTATTTTGTAGTAAAAGTACACACTGTCAACAATTTTGAGTGTTAAATCAAGATTCAACATTTTTCTTCCTGGAAATTGATCTGTTTCTCGGTTAGTTAATGAATGTACTTGATGCTAGCTAAAAACTTTTTAGCTAGCATCAAGTACATGTATGTACGGAACAGTGGTTTACCTCAACAGTCAACACTTACCTTTCATTTCTCAGGTATCATTCATTTCAACATCCCAAACATTTTTAGTATACTCGATGAATTATCTCTCTTACATTGCTTTTACTGTGCTTCATATTCTGAGCACACTTCCAATTTCATTTAAACAAAAAAAAAATAAATAAATAAAAAAAAAAACAATTTCTGTGACCAATAATTTAAAAAACAAAAAAGCCAAACTATTCTTTATGCCATTTTTTTATTTTAGTAATAAAATGGAAAAACGTCTTTTAAATGCAAAGTAATTTATTTCACAACTAAATTTAGATTCAATTAAATTTGCGTCTAATAAGTTCACAAAAGTAGAATTGTGTTTGTTAGAAGAAGAAAAAAGTGTGCTGAGAATATGAGGCTAAGTAAAATTTAGAAATGGTTACAGAAGTAAGTTGAATCTTTGAGTTTATGGTGATTTTCTTTAAGCAAAATGATGTGGCACAAAGCCGAAAGTATGGGACACCTAGTTAGAATCGAACTCACTACTCAATTGTAATGATTCTAGCGAGACAAGTTTGCTAACTATTACACCACCTCAAGGTGCCCCAATCTTGAGTTTATGGCAGAAGAAAATAGGAATATAAGACTCGGTAAAACAATCTAAGGGAAATAATTCAGTACTTAGTATGCCAAAAATTGTTTTGAATGCTAAAATGAAAAATACCTCACTTCTCTCCTCCATTAGTGTGAAGTGATGTGACATTTTCATACGACTGGTTCCTGACAAGAGAAATGTCCATTTTGCAAAGAGACAATGAAATAACCTAAATAATTGTAAAATTTCTATTAGAACATATTTTATATGTTCATTGTAATGATTCAGTTGCAACAAATTTTACAATCTGACTATAAGTTTTTTTTTTTTTTTTTTTATTCAAGTCATGGAGTTAAAAAATTTGGTGAAAATACTACAAAATAATTGTGTGCATATATACATATATATATATGTGTGTGTGTGTGTGTGTGAGGAGAGGGGCAGATTTGACCTCCACTCTGCACCTGGGTAGACCTTCCTCTATAACAGCACTCATATATGAATATAGTATGTCGTGCTGATGTCCTCTGCAGAGGGTCGTGGGTGGCGACCTGTGATGTCTAGGGACGGGATCCTGGTGGTTGAGCAGGTCATGACCCGGGTGCAGAGAGGCCATGTTCCTGTAACACATCACTTTGGCCCTTACCTGGGCTAGACGGGCGGTCAGAGAGGCCCAATCTGATCAGTCGGCTCGTCACATCAAGCCCTAATACTTACTTGCATAAAATCATCTAACTCAAACAAAATAACTTAATAGATGTGTCACTAAAACGGACTGATTCTCAGCTACAAACAAGAGATAGACCACGTGTAAGTATTAGAAGGCGGTGGCAAGGGTCAATCTACTAGTAAGGAAAAGCTGTTACACAGAAGGTTTTCAATCTGAATTGTTCATCAAAAATGGGTCTGAAAAACAAAGAGAAACCCGAAATGCTAACTGCCTCTCACTAGTGTGAGTATACCTTTCTTGTATCCCTGGGATAATAGGGTGAATGGGTTTCCCCCCTAATATCTCCCACTGTTGGGCTTCGAGGAGGGTGGGGAGCAAGGAGGGTGAAATTTAAAAAATAAAACTCATGGTAACAAGTAAAAATAAAAGACCCCATACTGAATACAGCTCGGAGAGCCTAGCCTCTGAAACTGAGTCAGACAATGAATTTGATCAAAAGCAGTTTCCGAGATTCATTGTCTTGGAGTCAATTGAGAACACTCCAATCACCAATTTGTCCCCCTTCATTGTTGAAAAAACAATGAGATCCTTAACAAAAACATCTACAATTAAAAAATTAAGGAATACCACCTTGTTAGTAGAGGTTACAAATAAAACTTCAGCAAATAAGTTATTGAAACAAAACCTTTTTTCCAATTTAAAGATAAAAGCCTACCCACACAACTCCTTAAACTCCTCAAAGGGTGTGGTGAGAAGCTCAGATCTCTCTCTATGCACGCTAGAGGAAATAAAGAACAAGCTAAGAAAACAAGGGGTCACAGATGCGCAAAGAATAATGATAAAAAAACAATCAAATTACTCCAACAAACACTTACATTCTCAATTTTAACACCCCAAAACCTCCTACTGAAATAAAAATTGGATATTTAATAGAAAAAGTAGAGGTATACATACCAAACCCTCTGAGATGTTACAATTGTCAAAAGTTCAGACACCACAAGGAGAAATGTTTCAGATCACCAAGATGTAAAGTTTGTGGAGAAATTGGGGATCACATTAGCTGTGAACTCCCTTTAAAATGTGCAAACTGTACATTAAACCACGCAGCAGACTCAAATGAATGTGAAGTCTGGAAAAAAGAAAAAAAAGTATCCAAAATTAAACATGCCAATAATATACCATACCCGGAGGAAAGAAGGATAGTAGAGCACTCACTGAGTGCATCAACATATGCAAATATAGCCAGAATATCAAACAACATAATGTAAGGACAAGAAACAACACAAGACAATCTATCAGAAGTGGTGAAAGAATTAAGATCTCTATTGGAGATACTAAAGAAAAATTTGATCAGTTCGACACCTAGATCCGATATGGAACTAGATCTAAAGGAAAAACCCCAATTCCAGATCAAGGAAACCAGTGATACAATCGAAAGAAAGTTGCAATCCAAACAACAGCAAACAACAATCCTCCCCATTATCACTACCAAAGTTAATAACTCTTTACCTCCAAAAACAAATCCTTCCTTAAAAAATCAACATCACAAACTGAAAACTGAAATTGTTCTAACAGAAAAAGAAAACAAATATGAACTGATGGAAATAGAGACAGGAAAGACGATCAAGACAGAGAAACTCAAAAAGTCCAGACAAAGCCAAACCAAGAATAACCAGTTCATCTCAAACATGGGAATGGTCTGCTCCCAGACAAAGAACAACAAATGAACCAAAGGAAAAAACCAAACGACCATCCCTTAATAAACAAGCAGAACCAAAAGAAATTCAAGGAACAAAACATAAGAATCAAAATGCAAGAGAGAAAGCATAGAAGAGATGGACACCTCTACTACAAAATATTATATAGTCAAGTAAACTCTCTTAAAAATTCCAGTATATTTCAGTATGGATCAAAAATCTTACAATGGAACTGTCGGGGTTTAAAACCAAACATTAATGAGCTACTTCTTATTATAAATTATCATCCCACTATTATCTGTCTACAAGAAACCTTTTTAAAAGCCAGGGGAAAAATTTAAAAAGTAACACAAATTGAAAGCAATGGAAAAGTTTAAAAAGCAAGACATCTTCAAAAATTCTGTAAAAATAATATAACCTTACCTAAAATCATTTGTTGTGACCTTAAATGATCCCATAAGGACTGATAGGTCGTTAAATCTCAAAACAAACAAACAAATCGTGCTGATGTTAATAAGATAATGCTTGATGTAATATAACAGAGCTATTAAGTATATATTAATAAATATACGCATTATCCCTCACTCAGAGTTTCATGTACAAAACAATCTATACTTAGCATCTGAAGATTTTCTTGTGCTGCCAGTGAGAGATAATATGTATATTAATTTATTTTACTTTTTTACTTTAATAAGTCAACTCTTAAAAGGCACCTCTGTATTAAAAATGCATTATTGGTGGCTTCTATTTTATTTTTATTTTTAGTTAGGTTTTCTTGAGTGAACAAGCCAGTAGACATAATACACTGTTCATATTAAAAAGAAAAATGATGTGTCTATTTCAAACATGGGTATCCACTAAAAATAACATTTGAAGCAATAAAAATGTTAAATTTAAAAAAATTTATGTAAAAAAAAAAACTTAAGTAAAATCTAAATTTTATTGGCATCTCTCTGTTGTTCTTTGAGGAAGTGGTTTCAGTGGAGGAGTATGTGCATAAAAGATATTACTTTTTTTTAGATCAATATTTGCATATTGCAAGGCACAACACTAAACACCAGTTTGATCTTCTTGCAGCCTTCACAAGAGGTATTGTTCCTTGTATTATATGTGGAATGTTGTGTAAATCTCAAGCTGCCTTTAAAAGTCATTGAAGGCTGCAAACACAAGTAAGGCAGAATATACTGTTAAATGACAATAGGCCAACATAAACACACAACTTTTTATTCTTCTATTAGTGTTAGACTTTTGCCTTTAGAATCACCTCAATTCTTCTTGGTATGGATTTGACAATGTTCTGGAAGTACTTTCTTAAAAATGGTCTATGTTGTGATTATGGCATCTGATACTTTTAGATTGTTTGGCTGCATTTTCAGGATTTTAATCTCACTTTTCACTACATCCCAAACTTGCACTGTAGAATTGATCTCCAAATGAAGGCTATTTTAAGGCATAACAATCATTGCTGTTTCATGAACTAGTTTAACACTGCTTTAATTTTTCACTTGGAGTGCTGGAAGTGATCAGTGTAGGGTGGGTGAACCATAGTAATAAATTGAGGTATATGGTCAGCCACAATACCTAGGTAAACTGAGATTAAAATGATCTTTTTATTGGTAACATTACCTCACCAGCTCCAGTAGGAAGTATTCATGTTGTCTGCACCAAATGTTTTAACCCCTCACCCAACTCCTCCACCCAAAGGGAAAATTGAGATTTCTAATTATCCAGTTTCTGTGATCATTAGAACATTGTTGCCTCAGTTTCTTGTTTTTATCTAACAGATGACATCCAGCATGGTCTTTCATTCTTATAGTCCATTTGTTTGAAGGTTTGACTTGTGCTTTCAATAAATGCCTCTGTGGTAAAGTGTTTATTTGAAACACTGTTGACTTTTTATCAGCTTGAACCAGTTTGGTTATTTTTTTTTAACTCTTTCATCAGCTTAATTGCCAATCATTGAAATATTTTCCTTGTCTAACCATTCACTGTAAACCCTGGGAATGGTTGTTGCTGAAAATCCTTGGTCAGCAGCTTTTGAAATGCTCTGGTTTGCTCATCTAGCACCACCAACCACCTGCATTCAAAATCACATTAATCACCTTTCTTTTCAATACTAATGAATAAAATGAAATGCCTATATCCATTCAGATGCTGCCACACCATTGGCTGATTAGAAATTTGTTTAAATATATTTGTTCATGTTTGATTAAGTAGTTAGTGTATGTATGATAAAAATGTAATTTATATTTATAGGTAAAAGTGCTCAGTATGATAGATAAGAGTATATGTAACTATAAAAGTGAACACTAGGGTCTACACCAAGTGGTGACAGTGTTTCATGCTTGAATGCAATCTTCAGGCCCGATGATTGCATTCAAGCCTGAAACACTGTTACCACTTAGTGTTGACCTCAGTATCTTATATATAAGGGTGATTGAAAAGTAAACCCCTATTTAAAAATAGTTCTAATTTATTTATTAACTATAATTTTTACAAGAAATGGATATGAGCAGAAAGTGTTTAGCATGAGATTTTATTTAAAATTCAATATGGGCACCAGATTTTGCTATTAGCTTCTTAAGTCACACAGGAATTACGTCAACTCTTGTGGTATGGAATACATAACTTCTTGTATTCACTCTTGAAGTTCTTCCAAAGTCTTTGGTTTGGCATGGTAGACCCCAACACACAGTGTGTTATATCAGGACTCCTGGCTAGCTATTCATGCAGACCATGAATGACAATAGCAAAATGTGGAGGGACACCATCTTGCATGAAAATCAAATCTTCAATCTTCCAGGCACTGATAACTGGCAAGATTTCATCTTACAGCATTGTAAGGTACCTTTCGGCATTCATGGTATTGCAATTTTTATGACAAATCATCCTACACCACACTTTTACTTTAGGTCGATTCTGCAGTTTTTATAGGTAACAAGAGGATCTTTACCTGTCCAATAATGGCAGTTGTGATAGTTCACAAACCCACCAATGTGAAATACTGCTTCATCACTTCAGAGGATATTTTTAAAGAGGTCTCACAAGTCTTTATATATACCAAGCCAGCATATTCTTTCCAAACTCTATGCAAATGTTAGTCTTCACAATAAGAATGTATCAGTCTTCATCAGAGTGATTGGCAGTAGTGTAGCTTCTAAGCATCTCATTTAAGCTGCTTCTTTGAGCACAATTTGTATTGTGTGTAAGGAGAGCTTACTTTCCCTTGCTGCTTATCAAATTGACTTTCAGGCCACATGTAAACATTTTTTTTTTTAACTGTTTGCACTGCTTCCTGGTCACTGGACTTAGAGTGACTCCACCATCTTTGCACTTGAAGAATGGATTTCTAAACTTCATAATGTGCCACTAGCTGGACATGCTCCTGCAGGGTAAGACATTCAGCCATGTTTTTAGGGTTTGCAAATTTCAAACAAAATAATCAATCTGAAAAGACAGATACAAATTAAATTCTCATACATTAAAGATCAAACATAAAAAATTTGAAACAAAAGTTACAATAAATAAATAATTTTAAAATGGGTAGTTACTTTTCAATCATCCTGTATATTTGAGCTTAGTATTAAAAGCATTTATAGTTACACAGTGTGCACATAGGAATCAACACTGCATGAGGACTCGCTTTCATGCTTCAAGTGGTCTTCAAACCATATAACGTGCACAAAAAGAAAGAACTTTGATCTAATTTTTCCACATAGAACTGAGTTTCTACTGTGTGGGATGTATGTAGCTCCATCCATGGTTTCTGCTGTTATCTATAAACTTGATCTCAACAAAGCATGTGGGTAGTATTCCTGCAATTGTCTTAAAGAAATATGTTCCTGAATTGGCCTCTATTCTCTCTAAACTCTACAGTAAATGTGTTGCTGCTTCTTGCTTTCCAACCTGTTTAAAATCCTTTTTTGTTGTTTGTTTTTAAGAACTTGAGTGGACCCTCTCATCTTTGGAACTGTCAACCTATTAGTCTTTTTATTTTTTTGCAAAGTGCCAGAGGCTAGAATTGATTTGGAATTGGTTAAGCATCTCAGCTTGCAAGATCTTTTTTCAGACAAGCAATATGTCTTTCACTTCTTTAGGTCAACTGCTGATATGTTAATAGTTACTGTTGAATGAGTCTATCAAGCTTTAAACAAAAATGGTGAAGCTTGGGCTGTTGCTTTAGATATCTTGAAGGCAAGTGATAGGATTCTGCATGCTGATTTTCACAAGTTGTAGGGTTATGGTGTTTCTAGCCATTTCTTGGATTTTGATACATTCTTATTGTGAAATGAAGCCTGTCTTGAATAGCTGCTGTTTAAATTCTTCATATAAATGTGCGTTTTCCTCGGGGTTTTTTGGATCTAGTTTGTTCCTAATTTTTATCAATGACCTTCCTGAGGTTCAATGAATTCAAATTGCAGCTGATCTAAAATATGACCTACAATCTGTTGTTAATTGGAGCAAGAAATGTCTTATTAATTTTAATGCTTCCAAAACTAAACTGTTTTCTTTTAATTGCCTTGGAAAATCTTTTTGTATTCTTTCAGCATGACCTCCAGAAGAGTAACTCATTGTGCCTTCTCTCTATAACATTTTCCACTGATATGAATTGAAACAATTATACTGAGTCAATTACTAGGTTTACTGTTAGGAAAGTTTGTTCACTGAATCATGCAAGACAATTTTTATTGCCAGAATATATCTTGCACTTTTTATAAATTTATAATTTATCCATGTATTGAATATTATTGTTATATCTGGTCTGGTGCTTCTGTTAGATATCTAGAGATACTTGATAAAATCCAAAAAATCTACAATGGTATCAGTTCTGATGTGGCATCTTAGCTTCAGTCACTTTCCACCCACTGTAATATAGCTTCTTTGTTTCTTTTTTATAAATATTTTTTATGGCAGTTGTTCTGATGAGCTTTTCTCTTTGGTACTTTGGCTTCATGAATTTAAGTGTAATACTAGATTAGCAGCTAGGTTTCATCCTTTTACTGTTGAAAATGTTAGATATAACTGCAAGTTCTATTCTAATAGTTTCTTCTCATGCACTTCTCACCTATAAAACTCTCATCGGTCTTCTTTTCAAAAATTTAAATGCAATGTCAGTTGTCATCTTTCTTCTTGACTCTTGCTCTTTTATGGTCCTTTCTGCTTACTAAAATTTACCCCCTTTCCTTTTACTGTCAGTAACCTTTTTCATTTTGGTGGCCTTATCATCATGTTTGGGATAATATACCAGATCTCTTTTGAAAAGAGAGCAAGATCTAATAGTAAATTTGCAGTCTCTTACAGATGAGTACCAAAGAGAAAAAATGACACTGGTAACAATGAAATAAGAGAAAAATATAGAAAGTCCATCAACAATACAAGTAACAAAAGTTAATAATACCTCTGCAACTGTTATAAATGCTGAAGTAGTCATTTTATATAAAATTAAAAGAATTTAGCTGTATAATATTTTAGAACAGAGAAGTTCTAAAGTAATGTACTACTAATGAAGAGAAATTTTGTAAAAAAAAAAAAAAAAAAAAAAAAAAAAAAAAAAAAAAAAAAAAAAAAGTAAGTCTAATGACTCAAAATCAGATATAACAAAAAAATTGGTAACAATTAAGTCACTAAAGATCAACAAAACTTTGAAAATCTTTAAGAGTTTTTGCTATTAAATTAAAACTCATGGGTGAAATAAAATATACAGTGACTAAAAGGGGAAAAAAGACAATAATCATTTATTAAAAGAAAAAAGGTAACTTTTTTTAAGGTGTTAGAATATTGCTCCCAAAAAAACAAATGAAAGAAGAAAAAAAAATCTATTTACACCCAAGAGATCAGTGCCATTTTCTGTAATAAAGAATGTAAATGCAGAATTAAACAAACTTAGGAATATTGGTATTATTTCAGAATTGATGAGTGCAGCCTGACTGACATTTATTCTGATTGTTAGGAAGGCCAACAATAAAATATGAATATGCAAAGATTTCTTTATGGGACTGAATAAAACCCTAATGAACCATATATTATTGTTGCCAATGTTGTCAGTGCTCTCTAGGAGGAGGAGCTTAAAAGCTGACTTGTTGGACATCTATCTTTCAGAAGTTAAGATAGAAGGTATCTGTTAACAATAAATACACATAGGAGATTGTACAAATATAACCACTTAGTATTTGCCATTAAAGTCCTACCAGAACATCCCCCCCACAACCTCAACAGGACAAGCGAATGTCAAAATTCTTTTGAAAAAATATGAGAAATTCTAACATTGGAAAAGATGCTAATGCATTACAAACTGAAATTAGAAGTGGCAGTTGCTGTTTTTTTATATATATAAGATTGGAAATTTTTCACAAATTTAGAGATGGTAATATGAAAAATCTGTGGCATATGCTTTAAGAGCTCTTTTGCTGGTTAAGAATTACCAGATAGGAAAGGCAAGTGCTAGCAATAATATATGCAGTGAAGACATTTCATAAAGTGATTCACAGGAAATTTTTGATTAAAACCAAATCACAAACTCACTACTCATAATTTTTAGTTAAAAGAAATTGCATGCAGTAGATTGCAATGATACACAATTACATTGATGGATATATTAGTATATTAGTTTTAAATAAAATGGAGGATGTGGAGGGTCTGTAAAGACTAATACACATAACTCTTGAAAGACCTAGTCTGTTTCCAATTTTAGTTGGACAATGAGACGAATAATACACTTTCATGTTTTATAAGAGCTTCTTTGATATTTCAAAAAATCTGGATGGAAACTGTTAAGGACAAAATACTAAAACTGATGGTAAAAAAATAGCTTACATTCTGGTTAGGAATAAAATAAAAATGTGGAATGTTATTCTATTTCAACTCCTTAAATCCTTGTTCACATGCAAGGGCTGTACCTCCCACTAATTCATTGAAAAAAGAGCGTAACATGAAGAAAAAAAGCTCCAAACTTAAAAACAATGTTTTTCTGTTAAAATGTTTGTGATTAAAAGAAAGGATTAAAGTAATTTTTCATTATTTTTTAAAATGTTTTAATCTTTTCTAACATGTTCAAAATTTTTGTAGAAAAAATTTTTTTTTTCTGTCAGGGAGTAACCAAATTGCTACCAGTTTGCTAATGTATTATTATGCAACGCCCTTTTTTTTCTCTGATGAAAAACATTGATTTTTAAATTCTTGCAAAAATCAAATAATTGTCAGATTTTAATGAAACTTTTAGGCCTTGTATACAAATGAATAAAATTATTTTTGAAATCATTATAAAATCTTGGTAAAAAAAAAATATATATTTTTTTTTATATATCTGTTACTTCTCCTTCATGTAAATTCATGAAATTTTGTAACAAAAATGTTAAATGTGGGACTCCTTATGCAATGTAAATCATCTGTTTTTTTTTGTTTTAAACAGTTGGCCATTTTTCCAAAAATCTGCTCCAAATAGTAAAATAAAAAATGCAATAAAGCTATGAAATTATTAGGTAAGCTTTTAATTGCTTAATATATATATATATATATATATATATATATATATATATATATATATAAAGGATATTATAGTCTGAAGAAAAAACTGTTTTGATGAGTAATGAATTTTTACAAGAATTGTTTTCATTTTTTTCTTTAATTTTTTTGATTAATAATGGAATTTCAAAAGAAAATTTTCATTTTTTTTTTTAATTATAATAATTTAAAAAGTTTCAAAAATATTTTTAAAATTCTTCAAAGTCTTGTCACAGTTAGGTTATTAAGTGAAGACTATGTTTACTAATTGAAAAGTTTAATACAATCTTTGACCCAAAATATAATTTTTTTTGTATAGGAAAATTTTTTAAAAGTAACATGTCACAGATGTATACTATATTTTTGCAAGATTTTTAAAACCAAGAATTAACTTTTGTTTACAAACTTGTCAAAATGGACAAAAGAATTATGAATTTTAAAACTTTGAAAAAGTTGAGATTCCAATCAATATAGTTTCTATTTGAAATACACCAGAGTATTTTGCTTACTAGAAACAGTAAATTTAATCATTTAGATTTCAATTAAAGGGAAAATGAAAACTTCAAGAAAACGTTTTATTTTGAAAAATTTAATTTAAAACTTAGGTATATAAGTGGGAGGTACCTACTGTAATACATGCAGATTAAATAGTGATATTAGCAATGCTGTGGTCATCCAAGAATGTCAAGAATGAAATTGATAATGAGTGTCAGTATACAGAAAAGGTAAGAAGTTAAAAATTTAAGACACCGCTGTCCAAAAACTTGCCATGATATTCAAGTCACCATTAAGGGAAAAACAACCCATACACTAAAAGTGTTAACTATGGATGTCCAGGCTATATCTTGATTATGTTGGTCCATGTGACATTACATATTATTTAATAGTTTTGGTTGCATACACAAAATGGCTGAAAATATATCCATGTAAAAAAAGTCATGACCACAATATTACTCCTTAAAAAGCTATTTAGATATCACAAAATAATAGTGACAAATAATGGCACACAGATAACTTTTGAGTAATTTGCAGACTCTTGTGAACAGGGGTGTGTAGATCACACAACAAATCTGACTTACCTTCAGTTGAATGGTTGACTGAAAAATAGTTTTTTGGATGACAAGGAGAAATTTATGAGATTAGGACCAGTGGAGTTGTGTGATAAAACTAAAACTATTGAATTTTCAGAAACATTATTTCAAATTATTGAAAGATAAATTACTCTTAGTAGACATTTGAGGTTGTTAGACTTATGGTTTTATTGCCTCAGACCCATAAAGTTAATATCCCATTCTGACCAATCTTGTTAATGATAGAATCTCTCCCGGTATAAATTGACCAAATGGCTGGTTGAATTACTACAACCTGTCTTGGAAATGTATTCAAAATAGTGTCAAAAAGACTCCATTAATTGTGTAAATTACATTTCAAAATTGTCTTTTCTCTTCCCAGGATAAGTTCAAGTATTTGTTTGACATTGGCAATTTATTTGCTTGTATACCTCTTCAGGAAACTATACGTATATGTGCTGATGCTTTGTATTGTAGTTTTTTCTCTGCACATACCTATTTTGGAAATTGCTCTGGGTTAGCAAGACAGGTATGATCTTTGCTAAGTAAATCTCATTCAGTATTTTGCAATATTGTTTTTCGGCTAATCCATGATTGATGTTTTTTATTTCATATGATGTTAAAATCTAAGGACAGCCTGTCTACCTTTAAACAAAAAGAAAAAAAAACATCCAGAAAGGTATTTAAGGATTGAACTCTATATCAGTTTAACAGTTAACTTTTAAAGCTGTTCTTTTGTTGTTGATGACGAAGAGAATGGGATATCATAAATATCTAAATAATGGTAAAAATGAAAATCGTGATTAATTTGTATCACTATCTAATCATGATATGAAGAGGAAAAAGATGTTAGTATTTCAGTTCATTTATAGCACTGCCTTGTACTGTTAACTGAGTGTTTTATTTTACAATTTTGATTTTTTTTTTTTTTTTTGACCTTCAAAGATTTATTCTATTCTGTTTTAAACTTTGTCTGTGGAGTATGTGATTAAAAAATGTTGAGATCTGCTTAAGCATTTTCAGGCTGTAAAAACTCTTAAGATGTGAATTAGTTGGTTAGCAGCAAAATTTAAGCCAATATCTTGTAGAACATTCCAAAAACAAGTCAAATGAAATAGCAGAAGTTATTCCATTCATTCTGTATTATTACGTCTTTATTCTTTGAAGATATTTCCAAATGTTTTTCAACAATTGGACAAAATTTCATATCCTTTTTATTCCCCTCCCCGCAAGTACATGAATTCTTTAGATCTAAATTCCTTCTAAATTTACTCTACTTCTAATAATATTTTTTCTGTTTGTCTTTACTGTCTGTTTTACATTTTCAATGAAAGGAATATAATTGATAATGTTTGGCAAGAAACTTAATTGGCTGCAAATTGGTAAATTTCAGTCTTTAGTCACTTTGTTCTTTGAAATGCAATAGTCTGCTTTGTTCATATGGCATTTATAGATGCCTTCATTTTATAGATACTTTTATGGTAATTGCTCAGAGGAGCTCTTCGCTTTGGTACCTAGACTTTATGAATTTAAGCGCAATACTAGACTGACATCAAGGTCTCATTTTACAGTTGAGCTGGCTAGATGTAGCTGTAAGTTCTATGCTAGCAGTTTTTTTTCTTGCTTGTGGATCTCCCTTTTGGCTTCATGCTTTCTAGCCAACTTTAATCCAAAAACAAAAATTTAAATGCAATGTCAATTGCTATCTACTATCCTCTTGATTACTCTTTTATCTTTCCGTTCTGATGTTTCTGTCCCTAATTCTTCTACACCCTGTAACTTCTTGTGTCTTAGTAGATTTATTCCCTTGCTTAGGGTGATACTGATTTAAAAAAAACTGCATGATTCTTGCTTTTGATTAGCAATTTGATATGTTTATTTTTTGTCCTCTGAAATATCTCTTTATATTTGTTAGTATTGATCACTTTGTATCAAAAAAACTAGCAATATAAACAAAAGTACAAGATCATTTAAAATACATTGACAATAGTTGTGCCAAGTTTTATCACATATTGTATGCTTTATTTTCGTGTTAGTTTTATGTGATTTGTGTTATGAGTAATTTTCTTAAGGATTTTACTTTTGGAACCTTCACCTCTGAAGGATGAAATTTATTAAGAATCATTGTGGATGTTTTTCTTAAAGCTGGAAGAAACTTCTCAAATGTTATGGGGCACTCTAAGAATTGTGATTATTTTGCAATTGTTTGGTGATACTGTGACCTATTCCTTTGGTCTCTCCATTGAATCTCCTCTCTGTTTCTTTTCTTTCTCTACCTACCTCTATTTCTTTGTTACACCATTCAAGTGACACTCACTCTGTCAACTAGGCCACTCTCTTTTCTTTCAATTTTTGCCTACCCTCCACACTAATTGGTCTCAGTTGCCCCTACTCCAACTTATTTGGTGGTATTCTCATAAACTACTCTACTCACTTTTTAGTTTGCTTCACTCTCCTCTTTTATATTTTTCTTGTTCTCTGCTCTTTTTTCATTGACCCTTTCTTCTTTTGTCATGTTTTTTTATGTTTCACTTTTTCTACTATTTCCCTTCCCAATGTTAATCCTATTCTTTCACTCTCTTTCTCACCTTTTGTTATTCATTTCTTTATGAACTTAATTCTTCCAACTATTTACTTACTACTTACCTGTCATCAAATGTTTCCACTTCATTGCTTCTCATCATTCATTGCGGCTGAACTGAATAATACAAGCAATGGTTCGAGATTTCTTTTCTTTCTCTCTTGCTGCTGGTTGAACTATAATAAGGCCATCATGTCTCAACTAACCTTAGCTGAGTAGACTTTTATCAGTTTGTGTTAAAATCGATGGAGTCTTGTCTTGAATGTATGTCTTGTTATTTTATTCTAGGTTTTAGAGAACTTCCAGAATCAACTAATGATTATGATCTTTATTAAATATAGTAGTTAAAATTACATTCTCAGAAAAGATGCATTTTTGAAAGAAATTCTTATGAATAAAAGGATTTAAATATTTTTCCAAAGATTTATATATTTTATTTAGGTATCTCCACTCATTTTCGATACCTATGTTTTAAATGAATTTTAATAAACAAAAAAAGCTTTCTTGAAGCTTTCAATTTAGCTTTAATTTAAAGCTAAAAGATTAAATTTACTATCTCCAGTAAGCAAAATACTTTGGTGTATTTCAAACAAATTATATTGATTGGAATCTAAAATTTGGAGATTAAAATATTTTCAATTTTTCATCCAGTTTTAAGCAATTGACACATTTGTAAAAAGTTAATTTTCAGTTTTAAAAATCTTGCAAAAATAAAATGTATATTGCTCACATGTTATTTTAGGAAAATATTAAATTTAAAGTTACATTAATCTGATTTTAAACAAATATTACTTGCTTACTGCCTGAAATGTAGTATAAAAGTTTCTTAATCACGATGGTTCTGTTTCTGAGGTGCTAATTGATTAGTGACAACTGAACCTATAAAAAAAGCTAAGTATGGTTGACCATAATTATAATAAATTTGTAACCTAAGTGAACAGTTTTTTTTGTTTTTTTTGTTTTTTGCTAAAATTAGAAATTTAACATAATATTTTCAGTAATTATCTAATATTTTATAGAATTTTAGTTAGTTTAGATTAATAGCCTTACATTTGAAGATCCTTTCTGAGAAATAAAAATTAAAGTAATATAAAACTTTCTTTTAAATTTTAAACTTTATTAACTGAGGGAATGAAATTATATAACATGGCAGAGGTAACTCAATAATTTATGATGTATCACTTATGATCTTTCATAAAAAATAACCCAGATATCTGCACACAAAAAATGTTTTTTGTTTTTAAAAGATCTTGGTGTGAAGATTTGTATTAAACTTTCAAGTTTTTGATTAGTAAATATAGTCTTCACTTACTAACTTAATAGCCTAATGGGCATGGTGATTGGAAGAAACTTTAAAAGATTTTTGAAACTTTATGAATTATTACACTTAAAAAGAATAAACTGTTCTTGTAAAAATTCATTATTCTTTGAAAAAATTTTTTCTTTTCAGACTATGATATCCTTAATATATATTATTTATAAAAGCAATTAAGTTATCTAAATAAAAAATTGGCATAGTTTTATTGCATATGTTTTTTTTTTTTTACTATTTGGAACAGATTTTCTGAAAAGGAGCAACTGTTTGAAAAAAAAATAGATTTTTCATCCTATATTTAACTTATAAAACAAAGTTTTGACAGTCATTTTTTAAAAATTTCAGGAAATTAATTGGAGTGGGGTAACACACACGCACACATACACATATATATATATATATATATATATATATAATACTTTTTACGAGGATTTTATAAAAATTGATTTAAAAAATAATTTCAGTCATTTGAGAAAAAGTCCTGTAAGTTTCATCAAACTCCGATCACTATTTGTTTTTTTTCTCTCTTTTTTTTTTTTTTTTTTCATATATATACAAGAATTTTCAAATTAATGTGTTTTACACTGGGGAGGTGGCGTGAATTATGTAATATTATGGTTACCATAGTAAACTCCATTAAAAATCTTGTCATTCACTGATGAAAAAAAAGATTTTTAATCAAAATTTCGAATGTGTTAGAATTAAAAAGCTTAATTAAATGATTAAAAAGTAGCTTGATCTTTTTTCTTAATAACAAACATTTTGATGATAAAACTCTGTTTTTATTAAGTTTGGGACATTTTAACATCATGCTATGCTGTTTTTTCAGCAAATGAGCGGAGCTACCTAATTTTATTTAATATAGTTCATTTGAAATGTTATTTTAATAGTTATATTCAAATTTTGGACAGCAAGTATTGCTTAAAAAGAAAAATGTCAATATTTAAAATGTCTCTTTGTCAAATTTAATGACTATTAGTATTAACTTCTTAATTAAAGTGCAAACATTGAAAAAAAAAATTTTTTTTTTTTTTTGCATTTTCATATAGTGTAATTATTTTTCCCCAACATTATCTGAATCAAACATTTAAAAACAGCCTCATAGAAATTATGGATAAGTCTTTGAAAAGTTTCTTGTTTTTCAAAGCTGCTTCTGTTTGATGAAAGGGTGTATAAAGGGATCCAAATGTTATTGCTCCAGTCTAAAAAAAAAAAAAAAATTAGCCTCAAAACTTTTAATTATTGAAAAACTGAATCTCTCTCTATCATATTTTTCATTTTTTGTTTATATACTGATGAAAATCACATTTTATCTCTTTACAACTGATTTCATTTTTTTTTCCCCTTGATAAAACCATTTTCCCCATCTTCTGTTTCCATTGCTTTTCTTAACTTGGTGCTGTAGTGAAATATCCTGTCCTACCCAGGAATGGGTATGACCCAGGTTATAAAAGACCGGGACTAGAACGAACTACAGAGTGATCATGATTATACAAGAGTCTTTGTCATTATACGAGAGTGATCATGATTATATGAGAGCCATCGTCCTTAAACGTGAATTATATGTCATTAGACGGAAGCATTCTTCACAAGACGGACGCATACGTCCTATACAGAGACATTGTCTTCTTGATTGTTATTCTTGTTAACTGTTCGTTGGTGTACATGTATTTGGTTTATTGTACTGAGGTATAATAAATCTCTATTCATATATATCCTCAGTGTTAAGAATTATTTCTTGCACTATTCTTTCTCTGTTTATCTCCTTCCGGGATATAACACTTGGAAACTAGTAATCAAATTCCTATTCACTTATTACATATTTTTTTGTATCTATTTGGAAGATTAGGAAAATTCAATCTGTCTTGTCCCCTTCTGCTGTTTTCGCTATAATGGAAGCAGTCCTTCACATTTGTTAGTGGATGGCAGGTACAAAAGTTGAAGTTAACTTTTCACTATTGTTACTAATCTGAGTATGCATACACATTTATGGATTATCCGACTTTAATGTTAAGATTTAGTAATTAAATTACTTTTATTTACTTTATGTTTTTTTTATATTTTTCTTCCCCTTACTTGCTTTTAGATTCAATGATCTTCAAAAATTTAATGCTGTCAAAATTAATCAGTATGAAGGTAATGAACTGTTAAATCATTGTCTGAATTTCTGGATGAAGAATTATTTACATTCAGACTATTGACTTCATCTTTATCTCAGTGTTTCAGCCATTATGCTCTATGGTAACCTTCAAGTAATTTTGAACTGAACCCTTTATTTATTCAATAATTAAGCTCTTTCATTAGACTTTATTTCAATAATTAAACCATATACACCTGAAGAATGTCATAACACAAAAACATTGTGATACTGACAACAGACGAGGTAATTAGTCCAAATATAAATAATCTCTCTTCAGTATATATGTTTTTATTTTTTTACTTTTATTCAGTAAATACTTTTTTTTCTATTTATAGCATGTCAGTTAAGAAAATCTTCTAAAAGATTTGTTTTAATATTTTTTTGTTAATCTAAAAACTATTAGCAGGAGTTAAAACTTGTTATATAATTTTATCCAGTTATTTAATATATTTTATTACTTTCATTAAATATGAAAAGTAGTTTCTAGTATTATTTATTAAAATTAATTAGTTTATAAAATTAGTTAATTTATAATTTTCTTTTTTTTAGCGTCTGGCCAAATAAGGTATATTGCATTGGTTGAAATGTTGGATAAGCTGATAGAATTTAGTCTGTAGTCTGGTAAATATGTTGCATGAGAATTTTTAATGACAACTCTATTAAGATTATTTTTGATCTACTAAGCAACATGTGGATGAATATTTTATTTTGCAACAGCATTGATTGCCCTGTAAATTAACTTCTCTTTATTTTTTTTTTCAACACCAGGATTTTTAATTAAAACTAAAAAAAGTTTCAAGAAAACTTTATTTTTAAAAATTCAGTTTAAAATTTAGATATCAAAAATGAGTGGAGGTACTTGCTCATAATTTACTAGTGGGTATTTTCCAAAGAAAGGAATGAGGGAAGATGAAAAATGGGAAAGCACTGGGCTTGAATAGAATTGAGTTGTTAAAGAAAAGAAGAGAGGTTGTTTTAAAGTGTTTTATGAGGATTGTAAATATAGAGTATGAATGGATGGAGAGATACCAACAGATTGGTAGAACATTGTTCTAGTCAGTCAGTTAAGTGCCATGCGCGATACATGCTTTGAGCGATCATGTCTCGAAAGAGACATGACTGACTGGGCAGAAGATTATCCCGCAGTAGGTTGCCATTGCTTTCTGCAGTAGACTGGTTGCCGACCAAGGCTATAGAACCCAATCTGTCTTATTATTGAATCCATAATTGGAGGGAAAGAGGCGGATTAATACCTTTCCCAAGGGTATTTGCGCGTAAGTGAATGCAAGGAATTCAACTGGAATTCGAACTCGGTTTCCCAATTTCTCGTTCCGAGCCGATATCCACTGCGCCAAAGCGCATTGTTCTAGTACAATTTTATGAAAGAGAAAAAAGGAAGATACACCAAAATAATAGATTAAAATGTTACTATTTTAATGATGGAGAGCATTTTTTTATCTGTGTTTTTAAAATTTAAGATTTCATAATGGTGTTTTTCATATTAGTTACCCTCCTAGTAGTGTCTGTTTACAAGTATTAAAATAGTCCTATTTTAAAAGAATAAAAAAAAAACAAGGGGTGGATGTTCATCAATTTGGTGGGCAGTCCATAAGATTTGAAGTTCTTCCAAAATAAAAAATGAATTTTACACCTCCTTCTAGAGCAGTGTCTCTTTTAATAATCAGTTGTTTTTTTTTTTATTTGTGCTTGAGGTGCATGCAAATTCAAAAGAGGATATACTGCATTCATTTTATGTAAAACAGTCTGGTCCAACACTTCAAAATTTGTATTGCTGACTCAATGAACATCACCAGCTGAGGCCCGTTTCAATTCCAACTTGTTGGAAATTACACAGTTTAAATCTTTCTTATATTTTCTATATTGATGCATTTTAAAACTGTATAAAGCAATTATTTAACAAATAAGTTTGAGATGGTAGTTTAGACAAAATAAAAGTATTTTGTTCAAACTGTCAGCTTGAATTGTTGTTTATTCAGTTAATATTTTCTAAAAAAAAAATATGAACTAATAAAAATAAACCGAGTATATTTTAGTACTTTAAATTTTTCTCGTTTTGTCTGTAAAAACCAAATGAAAAAGAACATTTAATGATCTTTTAAATAGAATTTTTAATGGTCATTTCATTATAAAGTTAGTAAAGAAAACATTAAAACAAAGTTTGAATAATTTAAAGGTTTCCTTTTTGAAGTTAAATTTTGTTTTTACTTGAAAGATAAGAGCCTAAAGTTAATTTTAAAAAAATTACATATTTAAATAAGTTTTCCTTTTAACTTTTAAGACATTTTGAAAACCTTGCTACATTCATTCACCAAATCTCCATTCTTGACGACAAATGAAAATCACTAATTTAAAACTCTTAAAAATCTAGTATTTGTCCTTTGTTGTTTTAAATCAGTAAAATTAAGGGATAAACTTAAATAACATTTTAATTACACATAGTAATCCATGAACTGTCATAACCAGAGTAGCCTTCTTATGTTAACTCAAAAATATTAAAATTAACATTTTTCAATTCATAAAAGTAAAACATATCTTTATTTAATAGAAAAAATCCCTTATTAGAGGAATTTCAGAATTGCAATGAAAAATTAAAAATACATTCTTAAAAAATATATTCAATGTAATTTTTTTTTTATCAAATGTGAAAATATAAAAGTACCAACTCTGAAGATATTTTTCTTTATTCTATTCAAGTAAAATTATCAAGGATTTCTTTTATGTAAGTAAAAAAAATTTCTCAAACACCCTCAACCTTTGAAAATTTAAATGTGTTTTATGATATTTGAAAGTTGGAGTGTAACTGACAAAAGATGACATGAAATGATTAATTCTGATGGTCTTTGTCATATGATATTGTGCAAGTTGAATCAACATTTGAATTCAGATTAGACTTTGATAAAATGGCAGTTTCAATTGATGACTGGATAGAGATAAAATGTGAGCCATATTAGAGGGTTGCCAGGAAATTCAGTTGGCAAATTACCATTAAGAGAGAAAGTACAGGAGAAGCATTCATGATTTCCAGAAAGTTTTTTTCTTCCACCGTAAAGCAAAAGCTTAAAGTACTATACTTTTTTAAAATGAATTTTTGACAATTTCTGACTGAATTTATTCCTTGTCAGAGAAAGATTATTTGCAATTTGATAATTAAAATGAATGTTTCATTTTTACATTTGTTGCCTAAGTACACAGAAAAAATGTATATAGAGAAATGGTAAAAGCAAAGTTTTCATTAATTGCTTTATTTAGTTTCTATACACAAACATTCTGTTTAAGTCGTTAGCTTAAGACTTAATATTTGTCAGCATTTATGAGTACCATTGTCCAGAAAAACTAACTTTTCAAAATCTTAGGAAACATGATCTGATAGACTAAACATTCATTTTTATTGACCCATGATGTTCAAGCCACTTGTACTGTAAATTATGAAAATTCATTATCTTCCCATTTCTTTATAGGGCAGCATTGGATGCCATTCGTAGACTCGATGAAATCCTTCAGCAGAAACGTGCCTATCGAGATGTTTTTACTCAAGATGCTGTTGGGTTAAGGAACAAGTATGTATCAAAACATTTGACAATGTCTATTTGTACTTTCTTTTTATGTCTTTTATTTTCCTTTTGAAAAACTTTGATAATATCAGACAAGTCATGGGAAAATACAAATTTGAAATAACTACAAATTCAAAATTAAAAGAATTTAGTTGGGTGGAAACTGATTTTGGAAATGTAATGGGAAGCTACCAAAATTGCTTGTTATGACAATTGCCAAATTTATACAGGAAAGCCTTTACATTATGCTAGACATATCTGAAAAATGTTAAATAAATTTAAAAAATTATTCTGTTCTTATGGGAATGTTTTGTAAAATATTTTTTCCAGTAGTAATTCAACAAAATCCATACATGGCATTTGCCAATGTTTCATAGAATAAATTGATAAAATACGTTTTAAACTTTGAAAACATTTTTCAGCCCATTAAATTTTAAGTAGTATCCATGAAAGCAAGTAAACAAAACGAAAGAAAAAATGACTGAGAAGAAACAAGCTGAATTTCTTACTCTTGGATTTTGTTTTGTAGGGTTATAAAAAGTTTATTTATATAAAAATGAAAAAATCAGTTTGTGTTCTTTGTTTTTAGACTATTCCAGTTTACCTTTGGGCCACCATGTGACTGAGAGAGGAGAGAAAAATGAATATGTATTTGTTGCATTACCAAAATATTGAATTTGCTGATATTGGAAATAACATCATTTGTAAATGTTTTCCTCTGTCAAACATAGAACTTTTAAAAGTTAAGCTTTAAGTAATGTTTATTTATCATAGAAAATATGTTAAAATATTTCTCAAAACATATTTTACTGATAATATCTACTCTTAGTAGGCCTCATTGGATTTCTTTTAATGTGATGCTGATAATAAATTACTGTTGACTAGGAATGATGCCATGAAGTCAATATTGATTGAGCTGAGTTTAAAATTATAATAAATTTATAAATATTATCTCTGTTTTTGTTAATGATTATTTACTTCTGAGATAATATTCTCAGGATTTTATTTCTTTCTTTCTATCTTTTTTTTTTTTTTTTTTTTTTTTTTTTTTTGACATATCAATTTTTTATCCTTTATGAATCACTCTTAGAATTCTGATTGTTATTAATTTATTTTCTTTTTAATTATGTGTGCTATCAAATTGATAGTGATGTTCACAATTAGTTTTTCTAAATTTATTGACACTAGTACTTTATTCTGTTAAAATTATCAACTTAAAATAGATTTAATTTGTTTATAAATTAAAAATATTTCTTTTTAGATTCTGTTTTGTAATAAATTTTGTGCAGGTTCATAAATACAAACACTCTTCACAAGGCACAAGATCTAATCATTATGGTATGATTGAGTTCCTAGTGCCAAGTGAAGAAAGAATTAAAGTCTGGACAAATTATGAAACTGAATATTTGTGCAAATATTTATGAGTAAAAGAATTGTCGGAGTATTGAGTTGAAAATAAAGCATATTTTGTTTTGACGTAAACTTTGTTGAAAAACAAATTAATCTACTCCTTACTCAATTTACCTTTTGCATGCTTTCAGTGAATTTATTCCATCTGTTTCAGTGTAATTTTTTAATGAATTATATCAGTGTTAAATATCACAAAACTACACCAAGTATGGAGTGATTATGCTTACAATGTCATTTCCATTTGAAGATTCAGTCAGTTAAGTGCCATACGTGATACACGCTTGAGCTATCATTTCTCGAAAGAGACATGACTGACTGGGCAGAAGATTATCCCGCAGTAGGTTGCCATTGCTTTCTGCGGTAGACTGGTTGCCGACCAAGGCTATAGAACCCAATCTGTCCTGCTATTTAACCCATAACTGGGAGGAAGAGACGGATTAATACCTTTCCCAAGGGTATTTGCGCGTAAGTGAATACAATGGATTCAACTGGAATTCGAACTCGGCTCCCCGGCTTCTCGTTCCGAGCCGATATCAACTGTACCACAACGCACATCCTAAGATTACAATTTCCAAAAATATCTACAAGCAATACAATTGTTAATGAAGTTTTAACTTCACTTTCTGATGATCACCAAATCTATGCAAGATATTTCAGGATTAAGATTCCATAAGAAAATGTTACCAACAACTATTTTTTATTTTATTTATTCATTGTATATTCATATATATATATATGCATTTAAATTTTCATATATAATTTTCTGAATTTGATTAAAAATTTCAACAAATTATTTTGAGTTATTAAAATTTATTTGTTTTATTAAGTATTTCCACTACTTCTGTTATATTTCAGGCAACTGAAGTTATCACCAAAGAATCAAACAACTATAATTGAACTTTATATTTGGTGATGGTTCATTTCACTTGCCTTGGGATATCTTTCTGTTTTGTAAAATACCAATTTTTTTTTCTCCCTTGAAATAAAGGATATGGTATATTACTAATATGAGAAATTAGAAAATTTCAAAGACTAAATGGAAAGAGTGAATATCAACATTCTGGAAATATGTGAAACACGATAAACAATGGGAACGTCCTAAGTGTTTAACACAGAATCATATTTGCAGGCAGCAAGAAAGATGAGCAATGTAGGATTAATTTTAGATAAAGTGTGTTCTGGAATACTGGCAACTGTCAGGCAGAATTTTAGTGAAATTGAAGAGTAAGCCATTCAATATTAGCCATCATAGTCATATATGCACCAATATCATTAACCATGAACAAAGACAGATTTTACAACACTAAGTAGTGGAAAATTGCAGGAAATTATCATAAGAAACCTAAATGCAAAAGTCAGAAAGAAACAAGTATTTGGTACGTACAAACTTAGTTTGTACAATGCACACTGAAAAGGGGACCATTGGTGCACAGCAATTGACCAAGTAATAGACTAGTTGAACAAAACCCAAGGTGTTTGTTGACCTGGAAAATCCTAGAAGTGGGATGCCCAAGGAATCAAATAGACTATTTAATAAGTATTAAAAGATTTGCAGTTCTACATTATAAACCATGTTTAAGTGCCAACTGATAGAATAATCATCTCTGAGTCATATGCAAACTAAAGAGAAAATTATGAAAATTAAAGAAGCTTAAAGCTGCCATGCCTAAGCTACAATACAATAAACTCCAGAATAACTCTGTAGACAAACATGGAACAGGGCACTGAACCTGTTTAATTGCATGAAATTAAAGAATGGTGATTTGGTAGTTTTACTAATTAAATAATAATTATAGTATGGCTGAGAAAGAAAAAAAAAACTTGTGAAAAAATTTGTTTCAAAATATAAAAAAAATTGAAACTAGAATTAACAAGTCTAGTAAAATTGAGCAAAACTAAGGTTCCCCACCCTATCCACTTCCCTCCAATAAGAAGACATGATTAATGGATTGTTCTGAGAAATCAAATTTGGAACTTGTTTATGTTATGCTATCTGTACAAAACATTTGTGAAAAATAATGATCTAAATTAAAGAAAGGAGTCCCAAAACCAAATACCACAAGATAAGTGGTTGATATGTCGATAAGATAACTAATCCATCAATCAAAACGTATTCTTACAAATTATTCTAAATGAAGAATTTTTAATTTTGTTAATTCCAAAGCAGGGAATTTGTTTATGTTGATTACCAAGAACATAATTCTCTCTACAGAAAGATATTTAGAGAGATTCTAAACAGTATCATTATGGTTAATTGACAAGACCTCCTAAGATTAAGACAGGTTGGAGAAATTAGTTATATCAACGTCAAAATCTTTTTGTGTGTGTGTGTGTGTGGGGGGGATATTGTCTATATAATCAAGAACTCCTCAAACATATCTAGATGGTCACTGGAGCAAAAAAAAAAAAAACGTGGATGAGCCCAGGAGATTTTGCTTGTCAGACAGTCTTTGCTAAAGAGCATACTTGTAATTCCTGTGGCCAGAGTGAAAATACAAACACAATGCATGATAAAAGAATTGAGTGAAAATTGACTGGCTGGTTATTACTCTGAAAAATTAGAAGGAAGTCAACGGACTGGTTATTACTATCATTTGCAGCTAGGTTTACCAAATCACTAGCCTGTAGTAAAGAACTTGATTTAGCAGTAGATAATAGATATCTTATTTAATCAGTTTTTCTTTATATTCAATAAACCTTTTGTTATCAACAGCATTGTGCATTTTATTGAAGGAGATCTTATTCCATCCTGATTTTGGATGCAGAAAGACAAAGATGACTACGGCCAGAGACAGGAATTATGCAATCTTGTCTGTGGTACACAATGTATGTAGAAGGATCCACACTAGACTTCAAAACCCTAATCGACCCTATTGAGGGAGACAACGCACCTGCTCCAAATGAGGAGGGAAAAGAAATCCAGATGAGCTGTGAAGTTGTTACTACTCAACAAAACTATTGGAGCTAGTTACTGAGACAAATGAGGGACAAAGCTAAGATAGACAGAGATGAGCGTATTTATGTGTGTTTTGATAGTAGTGTGGGTTACTCATATGCTGACATAGTTAAAGATAATTATAAAAGTTTAGAATTAGTCAGAAACTCAAAGTGCAATGCCATAATAAATGCATGATTGACATCAATAAAACAGTTTGCTGCTAAGGAAAAGAAACAAAAGAAGTGGCTAACAAATGAAATTGTTGAACTAATGAAAGAAGTAGCAGATAATATCTAGGAATGGTAGAGAATGTATGTTAAACAAATGTCTTTAACAAGAAATAAATGCAGGCAAGCAAGCAAAAGCTGAAATCACTCAATGAGAAGTGTTTCATAGAGAGAAACCATATAAAATAACAGGAGAGAAAATCTGCTCTTCACTAGGATGCATGAAGTCTAAGAAAGGAAATAGAATAAAGAATTATTGCAAAGCTGGAATGGGGATGCATAGGAGACCTCTTCCAATAATCAACAGGGGCAAAACCTACAATGTCTAAAAATGGAAGGATCTGTATGTATCTGTATTGTCCAAGGTGAACAGAAACAGCAGCTGGACCAGATGGGAACTGCAATAGATGTCAGCCTTAGATTACTATGCAATCAGTAAAATTATCGAAATAATAACTATAATTAAAAGTAAATGTTTATGATGTAATTCAGTAAAAACAGAAGTAACTTTATGGTCAACCTACAACTTAATACTACATGTTAATTTAGATGTAGTCTTTCTTTTTTTAATTTTTTTTAGTATGTACAATATTTTGTATCTAAATTAATTTTTAAATATTTTCCTTTTGCTCAAATTCATTAATGACTTATTTAGGAAAATGATAATTCTCAAATTGAAATTCAGTTTTTATTTCTCTACTTTATAGCTTTGTTACACCAAGTTCTAATTCCAGTTGAATTTGTTGTATTTAGTTATGTGCAAATACTTTTAAAAAAGGTATTAATCTGTCTCTTCTCTTTCCACCTATGGGTTAAATATCGGAACAGATTGGGTTCCTTGGTTGGCAACCAGTCTACCACAGAAAACAATAGCAACTTACTGTGGGAAAATCTTCTGCCCATCAGTTCTCTTTCAAGACATGATTGCCCAAGTGTGTACCAAGTATGGCACTTGACTGACTGACTACATATACAATAGCATTATATGAAAAGTAGTTCTTAATATTATCATGGCATCATTTTTGTTCTTCTTCTACAAGACTGTTAGAAGAAGAACAGCTCTCATACCTTTTATTTTTTCTTTTCCTTAAGGCTCATCAGTGTATTGACAATTCTTAAATTTTTGAAAGATCTTAACCTTATCATAAGAATCTATGTATAACAAGTCATATCTGTAGTCATGATAATGACTGATTTCATTCTAGCAAATGGTGTTACTCCTCAAGAATAGTGTAACATTTATTTAAAGTTAATACTCTCCAAAAATTTGCAGTCTTTCTTCAGTCTTCTCTAACTTTTCTTTGAAAATAATTATTTGTTTATTTGATCATTTATATTCATTTTTTTTTTTCTCAGCAGATTTTATAGATATTTTATTTGGCTACCTTTAGGTTGTAAAACCTTGTAAAGAAAATTTCTGGAGAATTTGATTCAATTTAGGCATTGGGAGCTGACAAAAAATGGAAATATCCTGAGGGGATGTGTTGTTGTTGTTTTTTTTTTGTTTTTTTTGTTCATATATTTTTAGTCATTTTAGCATATTAAAGTTGACAATTATTCTTAAATTGTTTATGACAGGTTGAAATATTATTGTGAACGTTTGATGTTCTACAATCCCATTGACTATGGCCGAAAGGCAGAAGAGGTACTTTGGCGGAAAGTTTTCTATGACATTATACAATTGGTAAAGAGAAACAAGCGGGTAAGATTGGTTTTTATTCTCATTGAGTTGTGCTCAAGGCAATAAAGTTATCAAAAGTTTTGTGTACAGTATTTTTAACCATATTGGTTGTTAAAGTTAACATGCTGCTCATATTCATTTATGAACAATACCAAAGAATTCTGTTTGAACTACTTCCCAGAATTTGACCAAACATCAGATTTATTTTATTTTTCCTTTGGATCCCTTCTTGGTTAGATCCAGAACTTTTGAGCACCCTTAATTATAATTCAAAAATGAATCTAGGAAAAATTAATTTGTCAGCATGAGTTAATTTCTGAGTTTGAATTGTTTTAATTCAGCTAGTGTTAAATTTAGCTTGTGTGTTTCTGCACATTGGCAAGTAGGGTCTCTGGCTTTCACTTTGAGGAGAATACATTTTGATAGTAAAACTGTAAACCAAAATAAGATGTACAAGAGAAAAATAAGGAACTCTGAAATTATGCAAAAGCATGGTTAATTGAATTTATATCCAGTCCTTCATCAAAATGTGTTAACATGTCTGAACAGAACATTACTTTCTTCAGTTCATTTTGTATTTTAGTTGAATGTCTACCTGTGCATTGATAATATAATTTTCAAAGTCATATATAATTTGTTTACTCATATAGTATTTTCTTTTTTTTTTTTAAAATAAACTTTAAGAATAATTCTATTGTCTTTCATTGCTTTCTTGGTTTGATATATCAATTCCTTTAGATGCCCATTTTATTTTTTAAAGGTTAAATCTTGATCTGTTGGGGAAATGTATTTCCTTTGCCATCTATAGCACATTGTATTTTGTTTTTGATCAGTAGTTCCTATATACACATTGTGTGTGTATTAAATTTTAATGATGCTTAGTGCCAAAATTGTTTTTTCAGTAGTTCATTGGTAGGAAGACATTTTAGGTTTAAAATTTTTTTTTTTGTCATAAAATGCTTGATATCAAGATAAGGATAGTGTGAAGAGAATTAAAGTGGAGAAGTTTGTCACTTAGCTAAGCAGTGTTATTCCAATCATGCCAAAGGCAGAAAGGCAAAAAAAAAACCCTAAAGAATGAAGACCTCACAATAATACCTTCATGAAACTTTATAGTTTGCATGACTGAAATAATGCTGCTCAGCTAAGTGAAAACTTTTCCATGTGTGTGTGTGTTTTTTATATATATATATATATATATATATATATATATATATGCAAGCAAGCTACACTCATTTTTTATATTGAAGCTTTAAATTGAATTTTTAAAAATAAAGTTTTTCCTGAAGCTTTAACTGAAAACTAAATAATCAAATATACTATTTCCAGTAAGCAAATACTCTGGTGTATTTAAAATCGATATTATATTGATTGGAATCTCATTTTTTTCTGGAGTTTTTAAAATTCATTATTTTTTTTATTTTTATTTTTTTTTTGTCCATTTTGACCACCTGACAAGTTTGTAAACAAAATTTAATTCTTAGTTTTAAAAATCTTGCTAAAATAAAATATACATCTATGATTTGTTATTTTTGGAAAATTAGCAAATTTAAAGTTAAAATAATCTGATTTACCTAAGTATTACTTATTTATAGCATGGAATTTACAATTTAGGAGATGTGAAGTGATTGATGTGTGAAATAATTGATGACAGCAAGATGTTTTGATAAGCTAAGTATGATTGACTAGAATTGACATAATTGTCAAAATTTTTTCCCTGTAACGGGAAGAAACCATGAAACATATGATCTTTTAATGTAACAGATAATGCCATGCTTATAAAAAAAAAAATTAAAAAAATAAAAACTTATTTTAAAAATTTCTTGGTTCAAAGATTTTTATGAAATTTTTCAATTTTTGGTTAATAAATATAGTCTTCAGTTAATAACATAACCATAACAAGGCTGAAGATTTTTAGAAATATTTTTGAAACTTTATAAATTATAATTAAAAAAGAAAAATTCTTGTAAAAATTGATTATTCATTGAAAAGACCTTAATGTCATTTGTGTGTGTGTATGTATGTATATATATATATATATATATATATATATATATATACTAGCAGTATAGCCCAGCTTTGCTCGGGTGTAATGAAAGCTTTAAAACTAATCCATGGTCCTGGAGCTCAGACTCTTTGGCATGAAAGACTAAAAAGCAATAGTTGTTTCCAGTTAAAGCGAAACCATAGACTGAAAGAAAAATGAATGGATGTACGTCAAATTTTGATTTCCTGGTATCAATATCAAATAAGATTTTTTCGTCGTAAATTGAATTTTGAAGGCTAAATAAGTCCTCTGAGTAAATGGTATCATGGCTGAGACTAAGAACTACAATTATACCTACTTAGAGCCAAACCTGAAGCAAAAACTAAAATAAAAGGGCTGAAAAAATACAGACATACAGGCAGATAAACAGATACACACACAAACATCTTGCCTTTTCTATATATATATAATCGATTTTCTGCACTATTGTAAGAACTGCAACCTTGAAACTTCTGAATATTGTTTCTTATGTCTTTGTATGTGAGTGTATCAAATTTGATTAAAATCGGACCACTCCTATAACCTGATTTTTTCGATATTTATCGGTGGTACCTCAACACAAAACCTAGCTAAGAACACTCAAAGACCCTTATAGTACAACTGTGTAACTTTTCAAGAAAATCGGTTCAGCCGTTTCGGAGTAATGGACACAGATACACACAAAGTTCCATTTATAAATAAGTTTAGATTAGATTAGATATTTCCAGGGGAAGCGAACCAAGTTTTAGAATTCCGAGCTCTCTGGCATTTACTTTTTTTAAAAAAGTGCTCAATGCAAGAAATATGTAGAGTGTAATATGATTAAATTTGTTTTTTTATTTAAAATTAATCTAGTTTACAAGCTTCATGGAAATTTCTGTTTTGAGATTTTACCTCTTCATCAGGTGATGTTAGCTCATTGTTGTGAAAATGATTTTCATTTGAATGTAAGAAACAATATGTTTCTTATTTATGGATGTGGGAAGACAGAAAAATTTATGTGTGTGTTCAATTTAACTTATCAGAATGGAGATCAACTTTAAATTTGAAAATATAGAACATAATTTTGGGGAATACAGGATTTCTTCTTTCAAACTTAATGGGAAGAGTGTCAGTTGATTGAGCCACTGTCTAGACTGCATGTCCGTTGATGTATTCATTATTGTTACAAGATTATTATCTTAGTTTTTTTCTGTTTACCAGCCTTTTCTTTTTTTTTTTTTTTTTTTTTTAACAAAAAAGAAAGAAAACATTTTATATTTTTGATCTGACTTAAGGGGACCTTTGAGTTTAATATACTATTTTGATTTCGATTCAGAATGCATTTTATTCCAATTTTTCATAAACTTTTAATTTGTAAAAATTTTAATGCATTTTTAATAATTTTCAAAAATATCTATTTCATTATTTTAATAGCTATTTAATTATTATTATATCATAATACAATTTTTAACATCATAATAAAGATTTTAATATCTATTATTTTCAAATCTATTATTATATCATAATACAAAACAAATTATTAGATATATGTATATTTTTTTTATGAAGAATATTTTTAACCATATTCAAAGTGAGTATTTTGCAATGTTTACACATGACACTTATTTCATTATTTTTATTTAATAGATTTTTATTAAGAAATTTAATAATTTTTTTCATATAGACGCAAGGGGCATGGGTCGTTTAAAAACTTACATATTCTACCTTTTTTTAAAATGTTTCATTTTAATGTGGAATACAGATAAAACTAAAATAATCTTGTAACAATAATGAATACATCAATGGACATGCAGTCTAGACAGTGGCTCAATCAACTGACACTCTTCCCGTTAAGTTTGAAAGAAGAAATCCTGTATTTCCCCAAAATATGATCTATATTTTCAAATTTAAAGAGGATCTCCATTCTGATAAGTTAAATTGAACACACACACATAAATTTTTCTGTCTTCCCACATCCATAAATAACAAATGTATTGTTTCTTATGTTCAAATGAAAATCTTTTTCGCAACAAAGATCTAACATTGCCTGATGACTGGGTAAAATCTTGAAACAAATTTCTGTGTAGCATTATAAACTATATTAATTTTAAATAAAAACAAATCTAATTATATATTTAAAAGCTTATCTAATTAAATTATACAGTTTTATTGCATTTAGGAGCAGATTATTTTTTGGGTGCGGGGAGGTGAAATTAAAATTATTTTCATTATTCAGTATAGAAGTCATAGAAGTTTCATTAAAATCTGACAATTATTTGATCTTTGCAAAAATTTCAAAATCACTGTTTTTTACTGGAAAAACAAAAGTTGCATAATGTTACATTATCCATAGTAAACCAAACCTCTTAAAATAATGAAAAATTACTTTGATCTTTCCTCTTGATTTGATGAAAAAAAACAAACTTTGTTTTATTAACTTTGGGAGTATTTTTTTTTCTTCATGCTATGCTGTTTTTTAGGCGAATTAGTGGAAGCACCTAATAAATATATATATATATATACTCATACATAGCATTTATTAAACAAACCCCGCTTTTTTTCTTTTTTTTTTTTTTTTTTTTTGCATAATAAAAAAGTTGTCTAATGTAAGGTACACAACTCGTACTAAATTTGTGCAAGAGAGATAACTGATAGACATCTCGCTTTTTATTTACATTATGTGCATCCACATTTAAAAAAGGGAAATGTTTGAAAATAACAATTTAATGACTACAAGCGAATCTTATGAATTAAAAAAAAAAAATTAGTTGATTACCAATTTTAATATATTGAAGATTAAAAAAACTCTTTAATTCAAAAGTATTTATGAAGTGGATTAAAAGCAGAAATTGAGTTTATATAACAAACTTTACACTATCTTGTTTCTCTTTTGAAGTCATCTCTTATGAATCTTGGCAGTTTTTTATACATATATATATATATTAAATTTTAAAATTATAAATAATACATATATTTATTTAAAATAACAACTTCCAACTTGCATCACTAAATAACTTATAAATATTTTTAATAAAAATAAATTCACCACTTGAAATTCACGTTTATATATATATATATATATAGAGAGAGAGAGAGAGAGGCAGTTTTACTAATGTCAGTTAATAGCTGTTTTCTATTGTTTGGATGACCATATCAGAAATTCATTAGATATGAAATTTATTGTTTGAAAATTCTTGCATTTATTTGTTTTCTTTTGTTTCTTTCAGCATATTCGGCCCCATGGATCTCTTGAGACAGCATTCCGTACTCACCTTGCTGCTGCAACTGGATATTATTACCACTTGCTTCTTCGTTTGCAGACAGAATTCAGCCTCCAGCTGGATGGCAAGTTAGACTTTCCTGTAGTCCCAGATCATTCTACAGGTAAATATGGGCTGGAGATGGCATGTTAGGCAACAATAAAATTGTTTGATAATATGCAATAAAATAAGTGACATCTGTTTATATTTTAAATTTTAATGCAAAGAAATAAAATAAACTTGTTTTTGCTTCACAAAATAAGTGTCATGACATTACAAAAATGTTATTTCAATTTGCACCCGTTTTTAAATTACTTGATATAATTAATGTGTTCTTGTGAGCTCATAATTTTAATTTTTTTTTTTCATATTAAAACATTTTATATACTTGTTGTTACTTGGATGACAAATTGACTGGTTTCATTTATTTTAAAACTATCATTTTATACTTACCATTGTGTTCATTAATATAAGATATTAGTTGATTTGAAGGAGGAATGTTAATAAATTATAATAACCCAATATAAAATTTTAAATTGTTTTCTTTAATGTTGCATCTACATTTGTTTCTTTGTTGAAAAATGTTACATATTTTTTATTCTTGACATTGTTTAGCATTTTAAGATATCGTGCATTCTGTGATTTGTATATCATGTATGCAATCTTTATTATGAATTGAACATTTGGCCATCTTCACTTTTGATTTAAATAAAAATAATGAAAAACATTTTTGTTTGCTATGTGAAATTTCTAGAAGAGGTGAATTTTTTTTCTACTGGTTTAGAGGAGACTTAAAATTTAAATTTATGGCTGTTTAACTCTTTCATTGCTGTTTTGTTGAATTACCAGCTTGCTTCTGTAATAACCCCTGCATTAATAAACTGCTAGGAGCTTCTAGCAATCTCTCTTTTCAATTTACCAGCTCTATGAATATTTTACTTTCATGTTGCACAGTGCTGGTAACAGTGAATAACTCTTTTTTCCAGTTCTAGATATTAGCTATTTTTTCTATAATTTTTTGTGTAGACTTTACAAATAAGACACTGAGCAGATTACAGAATATTAAATAATTCTTAGTTTAATTTAAATCTCTATTATCTAGATTTACCCTTCTGTCTCTTTGTACTAATGGCTGAAAACTTTTTTTTTTTTTTTAACTGAAATTTTATTTTAGTATTGTTCTTGTTTAAAAGTTAAATAAGCTTGAGAATATTAATATGAACAAATATTGACTGTATGCAAATCCAATGCAATATCATTCTCATATTGAAAGTGTCTTTCTCCTGCTATTTTTTATATATCTAATTAGCTTGTTTTGTGTATTACATAACTTATTTTATTTTTTTTTAATAGTAGTAGAACAATATGTCTTGTGTGCTGTAATATATTTATAATGATGTTTTTATTAATTTCTCAGGGAAGAAAGGTCAAATCCACAATTCAAAGAAAAAAGATGTGAATCCTAATGTTCAAGAATGGGCATTAGGAGCCTGTCATCGATGTCTTGTTTACCTGGGAGATATTGGTAAGTAGAACAGTTCCTAATTTATTTGTATGTTACTAATACAACTCTTTTCTTTATATGCTTAATACTGAGTGATTGTTTTCTTGATTTCTTTTAATGTCTTATCTCACTAGCATGAGATATTGTATCAATCAAAATCAGGAGAATATAGCTGTTGGGTTTTCTCAAATTCAAATCTCCAGCCATATTGAGAGCTCACTTTCCAATAGATATGGAATTGCTGAAAAATTATCAAATTGACTAAGAAGCCCATCTGGGGTGAGAGTGTTTGCTCATTTGATTATATTTTGGGAAGTGGGTTGGGTTGAGAACATTTCAGCAACTCTTTTTTTTTTTTTTTTTTTTTTTTTGTTAATTCATTTTAATGACATGTTGTTATATTGTGTCAAGAGATCAAGTAATGTCAGTTACATTGTATTACTGACAATGCAATTCTTCATTCTGTTTATTCCAGTAAAAGTGTCATTTGCCAGGAAACAAATGTCTTTATTATTTTTAGGACATTATAACATGTCTGTCTCATCTTAAGGAACTTAGATAAAAGTATAATTAAGCAGTAAATTTTCAGGTAGCTAGGAATGAAGGTAGATAACAGATTTAAGATCTGAAGGTAGTCATAAAATCTCTTAGTGAACTTCATTGCTTTTTCTATTTTAGATTTTATATATCCGTGTAAAGTTTCATGAAAAAATGTCCTTATTCAAAAACCTGTTTTGTTTTTTGACACATTTTGCTCTTTTTAGCATAACCTCACAAACAAATTTGTCAGTTCAAAAGATAAGAAACAAACTATTTCACAATTTCTTATATATATGCAAAAGCTATTATAGTAGATAGCCATTAACCTGGTACGGTGGTTTGGTGTCCCAAAGAGTGTCTGATGTTGCATCCAACTGCATTCTGGCAACTCTATGACAGTATTGGTTCCTGTCCTTCTCTTGGATAACATCGGTGGATTGGAGAGGAGGAGATATGCTGCTTGGGGCAACTGCTGATCTCCCATAAAATCCTGCAAAAGAGCCTTCACTGTCATTTCACTGTGACATAAAAACTATTCAGGTACAGATCCATAGTTTCTTGAAACTAACAGATGCTACAGACATGGATGGACTAGAATTCCACTTCAACTTGTCTATCTGCTTGCTCATGCAGGATCTTTTTTTAATTCAATTAACAATTTATTTCAATACTCTTACTGCTTTACTTAGATATTGTTTGGTATATTAATCAAGAAGTTAAGACAAGTGAACCTCTGTTGGGTTGTATTAATATTTCTTGTGTAAAATTGATGTGGCTTCCCTCTGTCTTTTCTACAAATATTTTCATGGTAAATGCTCTGATGAGCTTTTTTCCCTGGTTCCACAAACGCATGCTACTAGATTGGCATCAAAGTCCCACACTTTTACTGTCAAAATAGTTAAATGTAACTTCTACTCTGACAGTTTCTTTTCTTGCACTTTCCGTTTGGAACTTCTTCTGGTTGTAGCTATCAGGGAAGCAAGCAATCTCTTTGTTTTTTTTTTTGTTGTGTATTATATAGATTTTAACTATTCTTTTTCTCCATCACATCAGAAAGTTGAGTTCATGATGGGTTTGATGACATTTAATCTTAATAAGAACTTTTGAATTTTTATTTATTAATTTTATTTTTTTCAAAGATAAAGAGCTTAATCCATTCTACTTTTATGCTATTTAAAAACTATAACTGTCATTGTTTAGTGTCAGTAGTTTGTTTAATAATCTGTTATTATTCTGCTCAGTTTGTTTGCTTTAATGCAGTTTGTGTAATAATTCAATAAAATTGGTATTCTTGATTTTCAGCTCGATATCAACAAGACTTTGACCACAGTCTCAGTAACAGTACTGCTGAGCGCTTCTATTATCAGGCACTTTGTCTTCTTCCTGAAGTTGGTAAGAACATACTTTATAGTTTTGTATTCTTAAAATTTTAGATATAATGACTAAGTGGCTAATTTGATATTTATCATGTTGTGTACCAAAGTTATTTCTGATTCATATATTGAATAGCAAAATATAAAAGTTTATCAAATACTCTAACCATGAAACTCAATTTGGTTACAAATTGAAATTATTTCAGTGGATGATTTATGGCTGTTAAGAGTCATATATATATATATATATATATATATATATATATATACACACACACACACACACACACACACTAGCAGTAAATACCAAGTGTTGTATGGGTTGGGAAGAGTGTCTACTTTTAATTTTTTTTGTGCAATCCACATCTGCTGACATTAAATACGGTAGATAACTTTTGTATCTTTTGAAAGAGTTTTTCTCAATGTAAAAATTACTGTGTTGAACTTATCTTTAACAAAAAAAAATACTTGAAAATAAGAAATTAAAACGAACATTAAACTGAAGAGTCATACGTATTTTCTTTTCTCTGTTGAGTAAAATAATAAATTTGCAAGGGGTGTGTAAATTTGAAACAAATTGAATAAGTGTGGAAGTGTATGTTAATAGAAATCAATGAGGATACACATCTGCAGTTTTATATATATATATATATATATATATATATATATATTGCAACACAAGAGCTGTTGTTTTGATACTATCTTATTAGCACCTTGTCAGGCAGTGAAATATTTTTGCTGTTAGGAATCATTATATATAGAAACTTAAAAACAACACAATTGTTACCATATTCAAACAATTAAGGGGTGGGAGATTTTTGGAAGGTTTGTCTCAATGAACCAATAGAAAGCCAGATCATGATGGATAGAAGAAATTTGATTGTAAGGGTAAAGTGGGGTAGAGATTTGAAATGACTTGAAACCCAAATCTTTTCTATGCCAGTGATGAAGTAAATTGAATGATATATATATATATATATATATATATATTTTTTTTTTTAATCATATCACCCCGAGCAAGGTGGTAACTCCACTGATGTGCAGAGGGCTATGTAAGAGTAAAAAGATTGGAAAAGAGAAAGCCGGAAACAGCATCCTAAACAGGAAACAAGGGATGAGCCTCTTCACCTGTTCAATAGACGTAGGTGGAGTGTGAACCGGGCGATAGTTTAGTCTATCTACTCTAATTGGAAAAAAAAATAAGGAAAAGCGTGAAAAGATTGGAAATTGTCACTTGCCAGTTTCCTTGGATAGCATCCTGCATATGGTCAACATTTTCTGGTGTTCTATCTATAAAATGGCTTTCAGAACATTGATAACTTCTCTCGGGTTCTTGGCCAAGTTTGAAACGTTGGTACCAAGATGTTAATTATTTGAATTAGTTTCAAGGATGAATATCCCAATTTCAAGCAAAATGTATATTATTGAATGCAACAGTAATACTGCTAAGTAACCCATGGGAGACTTTACTCATGTGCATTAAGGTTTCATTTAATATGTTGCTAAGTTACATTAAGGCTTCACAGCCAGTTCTAGATATATTCAAAATGGCTATGAACTTTCCATACAGACCACATGTAAAATTAATAAATTAAAAATCAGTTTGAAATCTTAACTCTTCAGTGAAATCATTACAGAATTGTATGTAAGATTTGGTGGTGGTAGTAGTAGGAATAATTAAATCAAAGGTTTTATTTTTGATGCAAAAAGAAAAAAATGACGATCAGAAATAATGATAAACAAAATTCTAGAACATCAAGAAACTTGTAATTTTACAGAAACATCAACAAAGTCCACGTTCAACATAGTAACTTTAACCAGTGATTACATTTTTATAGTTAAAAAAAAAAAACAATGAAACATTGCTGTGAAAGATGTTTACCTCCCTTGAACTATGAAAACCTTGTCCACCAAAGTTTACTTTGTAAAAGCTGGTTTGTTTACGAGTTTTATTTTTAAGCAAATACAATAAAAATCAGTAACGAGTTTAGAGGTTGACTTTTTGTTAAATAAAACATTTTATAACACTTTTAATAAAAGATGAGATTAAAAGATCAAAATTTTTTTATGCTGGTCCTGAAAATGCTGTCTAAAGCATCTAAATGCTTGATTTTTGTACAATTGGATGCACCACAATGAAATGGATTTTTTGTCATTAGCACTCTTTCTCATATATATATATATATACATACTAGAATGTATATTATTGCAGTGTTTCTTTATTAATCTACGTAATTTTTTTCCAGGTGGAAAAATAGGTCTTGGTTTATCTCACAGCAGAATAGGTCATGTTTTCTTCATTTATACTGGCCAAAAAATGTTTCTAACTTTTGATGCATCAGTTTGAAATCCTGACAAGCACACTGCCAAGAAAAGCTGATCAAGTGGGGAAAATAGAGCACCATCAGTGGATCTTCTTGAGATGATTTAATTTTGGCAAAGTTGGACATTAGGTGGAGGAAGTTAGTTAATCCAAAGAGAGCCACATTTATGATTCTCTCTCTCTCTCTCACTCACACACACACACACACGTAGCAAACTGCACCAACAGGACCTACTTATGCATTTTATTTTATTTTGCCAGTTTGTACCATATGTCTTCTATTGTTATGGGTTACAACAGCTTTGCTTCCAAGACCAGTGTTTTTATTTTTAGATGAGCCTCCATGGCTGATTTCAATACAGTCAAGTGATTGTTTGATGAAACTCTCAAGAAGCAAATTATTGGTACTAACAACACCTGATCATTTGGGAGGCAGACTCCACAATGTCTAAGCCCTCTTGATATTGCTTTGGCAACACAATGTTCAAGTTTAAGCACTTGGCACATAATCACATAAAAATTGTTTGCCATTACTTTACTAAAAAAATAATAAATAAAAGTAATTAAAGAGATGTATAACTTTAAAATGATTTAAGCAGAAGGGAATGATGTGGAAAAAACATACATACTAATACAAAAACAGTATTGTTTCAACCTAAATTATCAATCTACAGCTTGTGTATTGACTGTCTGCTTGTTGGAAAGCATCAAGCTTTTTATTGATCATTTTGCATAGAAGTTTGGGTTTCTTTTGACAAAGTATTTTATTTTTGTAAGCATATCTTTATGCTACCATAAAATATATTTGAGGAATTTCTACTGTAACTGATGTCAGAATTTTCTTTGAAATAAGAAGTTATCATTGATATGATTTTTATTTGTAACTGATATCCTGCCAGTTATGTGTTTAACTTTTACTTGGATAGCATGGTTCAGTGGGAGAAACAGACAAATGATAAAGTTGAATAAACTAGAGAGAAATAATTGATAAGAGATATTCTGTAAGCATGAAGCATAGAATGAATACATGGTTCAGTTCAAAATTTTAAGGTAATTACTAAGTATAACAAACAACTGCAGTATCTCAATCATGTTAAAAAATATACTTAAAAACACTGTGTTGTTTCAAACAGATTTGCAATACTTCAGTATGATGATAGGCATTCAACTATTAAAGTTAGATTTATCTAACATATGGTGTGCTTATTAGCATTTTTTGCATTATTAGACAGTTATTCTGTCTTTTTTTTAATGAAGCCATTGCTATCTATCCTCTTAAAGATTTTTCTTTACATCTTATGGTTTTCTTTTGTAGGTATACCCCATAACCAACTTGGTAGCTTAGTTGCCTCTCGATACTTCCATACAGAAGCTGCCTACCATTATATACGATGGTAAAAAAATTTTTATTTCCTTTTTATAATCTACTTTACCATTCTTCATTGTTTGATTGCAACTTAAATTTTTATTGGCTGTTGAAATAATAACTTTGGGCCTAATCATTGTTTAATATAATTCTCCATCTGAATGATATTTTTAATGATCCTGTGTTTCATAAGGTAACTACATTAGTCAGTCTGTTTCACTGAAAGTTTAAGCAATTGTATTGATATGTAGATTGATTATAAACCTGTATTTGGCAATGTATCTTATTTTGTTAAGATATAATTTCTTTAACCATTTGTAAGTATATTTGCTTGATTTATATGTAGGAATCTTGACTACAAAATTATTAATACATTTTTGTTGTGGACAATGAAAAATGTTTAAAATCTTAATCTCAAAGTAATTCTAAAAAATAAAAGCTTTTTTTTAATTTAATTTATTTATTTTTTATTACCTTTTACCTGATATGTTCTTCAGCCTTCTGCAGTTGTCTTTTTCCATACTTATCTCTTCAGGAGGAACAAAATAAGTCATAGAAACACATTAGAAAGGAGAAAAAGTGACATTAGTTTTTCTTCTTTTTTTTTTTTTTTCTAAAAGGAACTGAGACTACATAAGTAATTCAAGTAGGGAATTAACATCCAGGTTATAGTTCAGGAGAACTAAAATTAGTTAGAGATTTTTCATTTTAAAAATTAGTATACTTGTTAATTGTTAGTTTTTTGTCCCCAAGCCTGTCAGTCCAACTGAAGACATTATTTTGTTCAGATTTGTAAGTTAAAGAACTTTTATTCCCATGAAAACAAAATAAAAACTAAATGATTCAAGTCAACTAGATGCAATGTATATTTGAGTGGTGAATTTGCAATAATTTTTCTAATGTTATCTTTTTGATCATATTTTTTTCATGCTTTCATTATTCAACTTTGTGTAGCAACAACAAATCATTGCACATTGTTACTTATTTATTTACAATATGTGAATAAAAATTAAAAATGTATTGTGGGGGAGTTACCCACTTAATAATGGACTCTTCTTTGCCTATATTAACCGAGAGTTAATTACTCTCGAGGATGTGTGCAGGAGTGAGAGAGACTCTCATGAGGAGTGAGCAAGGGCGACAGAGACTCTGGTTCCCAGTACAACTTCAGTTCAGCGCAAGCTATTATTACTTTCCTCTTTATATCTCTTTGTCTCTCTTCTTGACGTAATATATGTTCGTGAACCTACCACCTTGTTGACTTATTATTTTATGGTCCTATACTGGGTCCGTATCAAAATGTAAACCTGTTTAGTTGGATATCACTTACAAAGCTTTTTCAGATTTACTTTCTGATGTTCTTGATATCTGAAGTGTATGTGTGCAAATGCAAATATATACCTCTTTTTCTCTCTCTCTGCAAGTTCATATTTGAAGAAGCCTTGATAGGATCAAGTGATAAGCTATTATGGATGAAGGCAAAATGTTTGATGTGGTTACAATTTTACCTTTAGACCATCTTCATCTCCAAAAATAATTCTGTAGATAAATAGTTCAAATTATCCAGAAATCTTTTCAATTATATTTAAAACTTGAAAATATTACTTGGATATTATGCCATATTCTAAGCATCCTAAAATTCCTCTTTAAAAATGACACCAAGTTGATGGAATGTGTTTTTGTTTTTAAATTTACTCTTTGACATAGATTAAAATCATTATTCCACTTTTGAAAGTAGATTGTACAAGACTTTTAAAAATTATTTTTTTAAAAATTCATTTTCTCCATTTTGTTTAAATGCAGTTGTTGTTTAATTTAATATCACTCAGGAGATAAGTTTTCTGACTTTCTATTTGCATTCTTTAAATTTATATATTTCTGGAAAGAAAAGTTTGACATGGGTATGAGCATGTATTTTTTTTCCCTTATCTTAGAAGAGTATGACTATAAAGTATTTTTTTAATGTAGATGGCTGTATATACATAGCTTTATTAAATTTCTACTTATATATTTGTGGACAATGTTTTATTTATTTACACACACGCACACACACATGGTTAAATAAAGAAGACAAGAGGATAACTATATTTTTTCTTGCCTATCTGTTTTGTTTTGAGATGGACTTTATCAGGGCAAAAAGATGAAGTGAATTTTATTTTAAATAACGTATCTATTCTTTCATGTGCAGTGTAATATCATGTTATGAGAAGTCAAAATTGTGGTCGAATTTATTTCAGTGAATTACTAATGCATTTGCTAAATTGTGTTCTCTCTTCTGTGTTCATATGTTTTTTAGGTTTTTACTTGTTTCTCCAATGTACTTTGTGGTACAATTTTGGCAATTTATTTTGTATATACATGCTTGTTCGTTATTATGGTTGGGTGGGGGGTGTCCATAATAGTTTTTGAGGTAGTTGTTACTATTTGCATGTTGTTTAGATGGGATAAGATGTTCTGGATAGTGGATGCCATGGTAGTATAATTCATCTGCTATTGTTTAATTTATTATTGTTGATAATGTTGTTTTTGTCATGGTTGTGTATTTTATATACCTTTTTGTGTTGTGAATAAAGTGATATAGATATTCTAAGTTTTTGAATGTGTTTTCTATATATGTTTCCTCTTTTGATAAATATTGGGGGCTACAGATTCTTAATGCTTTTAAAAAGAAGCCTATAATAATACCAAATTTGATTTTAGAAGAGTGGTTTGAATAGAAATTGATCAGGCTGTTTTTGTTTGTAGCTTTTCTATAGACGCCAAAATTGATTTCATTGTTATTTTTGTGTTATATGATATTTAGGAATGGAAGAGTCTAATTGGATTGAGTTACAAAGGTAAAGTCTATTGTAGGTTCAATGTTGTTAAGTTTATTGACAAGATCTGTTATGTTAGTAGTTTCTGAATAGATTAGTAAGGAATCGTCTATATATCTTCCGGTTGGTGGTACAATGTTTTTCAATAGATCCCTTTCTAGAAATTCTAAAAAATAAACAAGTGAGAATGCTGCTGAGAGGCAACCCCCATCTGTAAACCAAATGTTTGTCTATAGAAACAGTCATTGAAAGTGAAGAAGCATTGCTTAGTGAATACATACACAGACCAAATTTACACATGAATTTAGTATGTATATAATTTGGAGTGAATGAGTCGAAATAAGAAATTAGTAGAAATGTTTTTGATTATATCATTCATTGCCAATAGAATCTAAATTGAATTTCTTGTTTGCAAGGATAGTTTCTCCCTTCACTCTGCTGAACTCAGCACCAATTTCAGGAGCATTAACTTAAATGTTAATTTTGCCAGTTTTTTTTCTTTTAAATGATTTTTTTTCTCTTATTCTAGCTTAGTGAGTCAGAAGCCTTTTGATGGTGCCCAAGGCAACCTGAAACGACTCTTAGAGAAGAATTTAAAACGCTTCACTGAACTGAGTCAAAAATCTCCACGTGATCTTCCTCCTGAACAACAAAGGCAAGTCAATAGGCATTTTTCCAGTCAACTTATACCTTCATATTATTTTTTTTGTCCATTATAATAATAAAAAAAAGGACTCTGGTTTTTATATCATTAAGGCAAATGAAAGTCTTTATGAATTTTATTTTTTATGTATTATTGATTAATATGTGTACATACCAGATGCAATCGATAAATTATCATGTAACTTACACAAAAATTAAAATAATGTAGACCTCTTTTTAACATATATTTACCAAAAGTAAACAAAAATATCTTGAAATATGAGTGAGTAAATTTCTTCAATAAAACTGGAATCTCTTGCTTGTGTGATATGATTTAGAGTTCTGTTGCCAAATTTAGTTTTCCAGCAACCACACTCTTGACCTAGGGCAACACTATCTCTTCAAGGTACTTGTGGGGAAAATGAATAGAAGCATGGCATTGCCATCACTAGTGATCTGGTCAAACGTCTTCATAATCGCCATAATATTTATCTGATTCTTTCTGAATCTTCTACACTGTCTTCAGATTGACACTCAGACACTCTGAAATGTTCATATTGGAAATTCCAACTTGAATGCCATACTGTTTCCAAATTTTTGGAAAGTAAATTGTGTCATGCTGCTCTTTTTCTCACAAATGGTACCCAACTGACCCTAGTATACTGTGCAATTGGTAAAAGCATAAATAATACGCATGCACAAAATTAAAAATATAAAATGGTGACATTTTCCCATCTTACCTCGTATGTTTTATATTTGTCCTGAATGATTGGTTTATCATAAATCACTTTGGCTGAGCAAGCAATTATAAATAGTTAATTACTAATGTAGTTCTCTCTCTCTCTTTTTGCAATCTTACAGTGGTATGATTACACAAGACCAAATTTGAAAAAAAGTTGTATTACTCCTATAATTATTGATTTGTTAACTTTGCTCATGACTAATATGAAATCTGATTCTTTGTTTTTTTTTTTTACAACTGAATATTTTTTCAAGAGAAGTGCTTTTACTGGTTTAACTCAGACTTATTAAATTAAACTTTTTATGTTTTTTATATGTTGTTATATTAGAATACTTTAAAACTTATCAAAGATCCTGTCCATTTGACTATAACAACCAGATTGCACAGAAGTGGAAAAAGTAATTTTAGATATTCACTCAACTACATTCATTTCCATTGGCTATAGTGGTATCTGAATGATGAGATGTTGTCAACTAGTGATAGAATTGAGCAAAGGCAACACAACTTGAACCAGAATTTAAAGTAGTTTCACAAATTCTCTTTTCCATGGCTTTATGCAAATTTTTTCATCAAATTTTCTTTAAATTTCAGGCCTCGTGACATCAAACGATTTTTTGTCCATTTTCTATATCTGCTTGACATCTTCTATAATAACAGTAGAAAGTAAGTCCTTTATTAGTTCTGGCATGAATGTTTTGCTTTTTTTGTTTGTAAAGAATTTTATCTTGTAGGTGAATACAATGGGAAGCTGATTGATTTCTAATGCTTTAATATATCTATATTTTTTCTCCTATGAAATAATAGAGCATTCAATGTTATTACTTGATTGCAGAGAGCCTTTGTTTTTAAGACTGATTATCTCTTAACCTGTTGATATATTTCTATATTGGTTTCTTTGTGAGCCCACAACTTTTTTTCCATCATCATTCATGTTTTAAGTTTGACATTATTATTAATATTATCAGTGTCCTTAATAATGGCTTGTAGTGTATACAACTCTAATAACTATTATGGGGCAGAGGTTATATAATTTTAAACAGAAAATCTATTAATCAAATATTAATTTCATTACCATTTATATATTTTTGTAAAGTTGCTTACTTCCTTTTGCTTAATGTATAATGAGATTCCTTGAACTGCTTTTTACTAGTGTTTTTCTTTGTGTAAAGTGGATATTTAAAAGAAAAGGGTAGGAAAAAAATTGTGTGTGTATGTGCACAAAGACAGATCTGTTTCACTGAATCTATCTATCGCCCGGTTCACACTCCACCCTCGTCTATTGAACAGGTTAAGAGGCTCATCCCTTGTTCCCTGTTTAGGATGTGGTTTCCGGCTTTCTCTTTTCCAATCTTCTCACTTTGGTTTCTTTTTCTTTTTTTTTCTTTTTTTCTTCAATTGGAGTAGATAGATCTATCTATCGCCTGGTTCACACTCCACCCACGTCTATTGAACAGGTTAAGAAGCTCATCCCTTGTTCCCTGTTTAGGATGTGGTTTCCGGCTTTCTCTTTTCCAATCTTTTCACTATTACGTAGCCCCCTGCACATCAGTGACGTTACCACCTTGCTCGGGGTGATACAATTAAAAAAAAAAATCACAGCTCATCAGTGTGGTTAGACTCCAATTGCTTTTAACCCAGGATTGAAACCCGACCGAATTGGCGTCAGTCGCCGATTCAACCTCTGGACTATGGGTGCTCGGAAGAAGGCAGACTTTTTTAGCACGTATATTATCATTATACACGCCCAATAGCCAGAGTGCTCTAATTCATTATTGAATGAGCGATGCGTACATGCCAGAGTAGCTACTGTTTTTCAAAGTCTCCCATTCTTCTAGAGTGTTCAATCAGGGTGTGAGAGCGTAAATAGTCATCCGCAGACAGATCTGTTTCGTTGTATCACAGCTCATCAGTACGGTTAGACTCCAATTGCTTTTAACCCAGGATTGAAACCCGGCTGAATTGGCGTCAGTTGGTGATTCTACATCTGGGCTCTGTATATATATATATCTATAAAAGTGTTGAGAACTTGGCTTGATTCAATTTCCCAAATATCAGGATATTTTTTAAAATTTCTTCTGGGTTAGGTTAATGTTTCAGCATTTAACACACATACAGGAAAGTGGCTGAAAAATACTTGGCTTAGCTTGGTTTATTTTGCAAAATCTGTGCTTTGATATTTGGTCATAGAAATATTTTTTTGAGATGGGTTAGGCTGAGAACACTTCACTACCACATATATTTTTAAAAAAAATTTTAAAAAAAATGCATTTTTATTTTGTATATCAAAGAATGTTAGTCATTTGATACACTATACATGTGATGTAAAAGTATATCCTTGATATCGTATTGACATGATTACTTCATACAAGAGGTCACAAAATGCATTCCGACACACCTTTCATTAATAGTAAATTTATTAAAAAAAAATTCAGCTATGTGATAACCTATGCCCAATCTATACTGTTAAAATTGTCAAAAAATAGTTCACTCCTAAAACCAACTACATTATTCAATATAACAAATTTTATCATATCTGAAGTTTTATTTTTTAAATATTAAGGCTGCTTTTTGTTAAAACTTTCATAATATATTGGACAAAAATGAATAGTAATTTGCTCTTTAAAATGTCATAATTCTGCTCAGACATACTTAAAGTAAGCACTATTAATATGGACAAAATATTTGCAGTCATCCAACATTTCATTTATTACATCATGAGAAAACTGGTGTCTTAATTGTCAGCAAACTGCATTTTTGATATGATCTGCTTTTAGTTTTTGTGGTTAGATGTGGTCATCTTGGAGTAGACTAGGCTCTGTTTTTTTTTTTTTTTCTCCACCACAGTCACATTTTCAGTTTTCATACAGGAATTAATGTGCAAGGAAAGGAACAAGCAAGTGTCACACTGTACAATTTGCTGTTTGTCAGTCAAATTATGATGTACCTGCCTTAGAATTTTTCACTTTGCTTATTTGTATCTAGATTTACAAGCTATCTCTAGCCCAAGTATTTGCTTCTGGTTGAACCACCACAGCTGTCTTCAATTCTTCATTGAGTGATAATTTGTAATTATAGACATGTTCATCTTAGAGATCCAAATCAACAAGAGTGAAATTTTGGAATCAAGGATGCACAATCAGTTCTGAAACTGCCCTAAACCTCCAAACACTATTGATATTGCAGTTGACTTTAGCAGCACTGAATTGGCTGAATTTGAACTTCTGAAGCATAACAACACAAAGATTTGTTTTGATTGGCAATGAAAAAAAAAATCTAAAACTTCAATGTACAGCTGAAAGAGGAGAGACAGAACTTTACAAATGATAGGTATATGTACAAAGGGAAAAAACAAAAAGGAAAAAAATGATCAGATTAATACAACAAATAAACAGCCATTCATTTTTTTTTTCAATCTATTTTCTTAACCCAACACTGTTATATATTTAGCTGGTTGTATACACTCCTGATCAAAAATTTAAGACCACTTAAAAATCTTTAAAAATAATTTTTTTTTTTACAGATAGATATTAAACTCCTACCACTTAAGGTTACCAATACTACAATCTAAAAGGTTATGGAAACAAAAAGCTACATTCCAAACATTTTATTTAGAAATTTACATTTTTATAAAATGTGGCGATTTACACATGATCAAAATTATAAGACCAGGGGTATAAATTGTTAGATCTATGGTAATTCCAATGTTTTTAGTTCAGTTAGAGATTAGCAATCACTGTGTAAAGGTGTTACCATGCCTAAAGCAAGCAAACTTACCAAAGTTGAGCGTTCTCGAATTCTAGAATTCCATAAGCAAGGTTTGTCACAGTGGGTGATCGCAGCTAAGGTAAATTGCAGTAAAACTGTGATTTGCAACTTTCTCAAGAACAGTGAGAATTATGGAAAAGCAAAATCCTCTGGTAGGCCCCCAAAAATTTCTTCTGCATTGAGTAAGAGAATAAGATGGGTTGTTATGAAAGAGGCGGGATGTTCTTCTAGTCAAATTAAGACAGTCACAGATGCTGATTGCAGTCCCGTAACCATCAGACGACACTTAAGACAAAAAGGCATGGTAAATAAAAAGCGTAAACAAATTCCTCGGCTGCTTCCACATCACAAGGTGGACTACTTAAAGTTTGGTTGTGAATACCAAACATGGGATGTTGAGAAGTGGAAGAAAGTCCTGTTTTCTGATGAGAAAAAATTCAATCTAAATGGTCCTAATGGCTTCCAACGATATTGGCATCACAAAACATGCCTCCTGAAATTTTCTTTTCATGTCATAGTGGTAGAGAGTCCCTAATGGTATGGGGTGCCTTTTCTTACAGAGGGACGATGGAGCTCCAGGTGGTGCAGGGTTGTCAAACAGCCGCTGGTTATGTTAGCATGCTACAAAAAGCATCATTGATGATGGAGGGCCATCATTTGTGTGTGGATGGATGGTTATTCCAACAGAAGAATACTGCAATCCATGCTACAAGACGGACCTTGACCTTTCTACAAGAAAATGGGTCCATCTCTTGGGACATCCTGCATGCTCACCAGACTTGAACCCAATTGAAAATGTTTGAGGATGGATGACAAGAGATGTTTATTGAAATGGCAAACAATATTCAACAAAAAATGAACTTCGTGAAGCCATCTTCAGAAGCTGGAGCAACATCCCCCGCACCTTAATGGAAACGCTTATTTCTAGCATGCCCGACAGAATTTTTGAAGTCATCAAAAGCAGTGGCGGTAGAGCTCATTATTAAATTTGGTTGTTGAACGTTTTCATACACTTTTTGTACAATTTCATAGAATTTTTGTCTCTGGTCTTATAATTTTGATCATGTGTAAATCGTCTCATTTTATAAAAATGTAAATTTCTAAATAAAATGTTTGGAATATAGCTTTTTGTTTCCATAACCTTTTAGATTGTAGTATTGGTAACCTTAAGTGGGAGGAGTTTAAAATCTATCCGTAAAAAAAATATTTATTTTTAAAGATTTTTAAGTGGTCTTAAAATTTTAATCAGTAGTGTATATGCATACAAGTAACAAAGAATTAGGAACAAAAAACTAGCTTCGACTGAGATGTAAGCTTTTGTTTTGTGATATTTTTGCTTTTTTGTATACTATCATGTGTCAACTTGTTTACCAAAGTTACAGGCACACCATTTTTTAATGAGTATATAATTTTGAGTTGTGCTTTTTGGTTGTGAAGATTTAGGTTGTTAATTGCATGTCACAAGAGCTCCTTTTGAGGGTAACGAGTGTTGCCCACCTTCTCCACTTACATAGGGGACAGTATCTTTTATTTACTTTTTTTAATATTATTTAAATCTAGTTACCAGTTAATTTCTTTTTCAATGAAGATTTGGGAGTATCCTCAGGGTTTCAACTGGTCCATTCTTTGGGTTTCTTCAAAGGGTTGTTTCAGTGTAGAGTTGGTTTTTGAGTTGCATTTTACCTGAAGAAGGTTAGAGAATAAACTAGCTGAAAATGGTGATAAAAAATTAAAGATGATTTTAGTTGAAAATATTGACTTTTAACAGTTCAAAATCAAGTTAAACATATAATATTTTACACAAAACCTAAGAGCCACTCAATAGTTAGAACTAACCAAACCTTTATTTATTTTTATTTTTTTTTTAGTGTGGAAGCCCCTGAAATTCAAGAATGCTGTCAGAATACTCTGCAAGACTTCAACTTGTGCATGTTCTATGAACCTGTGTGCTACAATACAAGAGACTCTGTGACAGGCACCATGCACCATCACAATACTTCTTTTTTTGATCATCTCCAATATTTAGGTGATGATATTGTTTTCAAGATTGCTGTCATATGTATGGCCACTGTCCATCTGCTTGAAAGAAATGGTTTGTACACTTAAATTCAGTATGTTTTCTTTGTCAATTTGCCATTAACCTGTAAAGTGTAAATTTTTGTTTTGTTTTCATATAAGCCATTGAAATATAAATATACATTGAGCAGCTAAAACATTATGGTCACCTGCCTAATAAGATTTTAGTTTTCCATGCACCCACAAAACAGCTCTTTCCCATTCGAGCATGTCCTCCAGAAGACGTATCAAAATTCCCTCTGGAATCTGGTCTAGGATGCTAACAGCATGTCTTTTAATTGTTACATATTACAATTTCTACAGAGTGGGATCTGGAGAATTTGATTGGTACAGTACCACAGTAAAGCCTTGATGTTCCTAAAATCCTTTTGTAGTGCAAAGGAACATTGTTTTGCTGAAAGATGTTTTTGTTTTTATAGAATACTATTGCCATGAATGATAGGACCCAGTGTTTCAGAGCAGAACATCACCTAAACTATTTCACTACAACTAGATGTCATCACTTTCCTAGAATAAAATATCATGCTGCTCACCTTATTCAGGAGAAAGTAAGACTCATCAAATCAGGCAAACTTCTTGGATTTGATACAAGGTTCAATTCTAATGTATGTCTGCCCATTAATTAACATTGTTATTCTGAGTGACCAATCTTAGGCAACAAGGATTTATGTGCTGTGTATTGTAACATTACTTTTGTCCTTCACCTTGATTAAAGCTATTTGCAATCTGTGCCTTTCTGTTAGCTTAAACTTGGTGGGGAAAGCCTGTTCACTTCTCATGTAGATAAATGTTAAAATGTTATCAGCCTATTGCTTTGTTGGAAGTTAATGATTTTTTTCTACTTTTTAGACAGTTGGTAGGTAGCTCATCACATGATGATTTTTCAGAAATACTTTATTCTTATCATCTGGCCATAACAGTTTGGTCTTTATCAATATTGCTCAGCCCTTTTCTTTTTGTCCTTAATTGCAACATTCAAAATAAAGTACTTGAGTCAGGTGTACCTTTTTATATACCAATAGGTGGTATCTGTCATTCTGACCACATGTGGCTGCTCATATTTTGGCACATAATATATACCAAATCCCAGTAATGATGTCATTTCTTTATTAAACATCTAGAAACAGCAATCCATTGGATGGATTCGCTCCCCACTTACTTGTAACAATAGACCCCCTCAGCTGACGTAATAGGTAAAGAGGTATTGTAGTTGTGACAAATATACCAGATTTAACTGTTTGGTTTGAATGATTGAGACCAGAAAGATGAGGTACTCTCTCTTTCTGGCAAATGGTCTCTTTTTCTTGAATAATAAAAAAGGTATACTACGAATATGTGAATTCCACTCAGGGTGATGCAAGAATGTGGCCACTTGTGACTGTCTGACAAAAGTGGCAACCACTCAACGAAGTTAAATATTATCTCACCTCACATTTCTCACAAGGGAAACTGGAGTCTGTGTTGACAGGTGTAACATATAAAGATCTTGTTGCAGATCTCTTACTCACCTTTATACTTATCATGATACCTTTTTGGTGAAGATTTATTCCAGTAAGATAGCACAAGCCTCATCATGTACAAGTGGCATGAAACTGATTCTAAGAACACTTGGTTGACGTTCACTGGCCTTTTTATATTTTGGAAATTTAAACTCCATTGAGCATTTATGGGGCATTTTGAACATTGCAGGATATTCTCTGCAACTACACTCAATAAATAATATTAAAAAAAAAAGATATCAGTTATGAACACTTTGGAACATGCCCAGCCAATGAGTTCAGCATCTTGTTCATATATAGCAAAGATTATTTTGCTGAAGAAAGAAAATATGCATTATGAGGTAGCTCCCTCTCTCTCTCTAATGTTTTAGTGCTTAAATTTATCAATTACTTACATTTTTTATTGTTCATTTACATATTCTTTGAAGTAGTGAAATCATTAGAAAATCCCTTAAGCTTAATTTTAATTTACATTTAGATTATAAACTATGAATTATCATTGATAATTGTTTACTATGTGATTTAATTTTCTGTTTTTCCTTTTTTTATTTTTAATTGACTCTTTATCTTCAGAAATTGATTCTTAAAAGTTTTTAAATTTATTATCAAAGCTAAATTCTATTTTGTTTTTGGCTTTTTACATGTATTTTTCTTCTGTTGAGATCATTTTCAAATTTAATAACTTTTCAATATTGATTTATATCTGACTTCATTTTTTACATTTTATCATTTTTTATTTAAGCATATATACATTTTAATTTTACCTTTCAAATTGAATATTTACATTTTGTATATAATTGGCTCTCTGTACTTTGTTTTTGTTCAATATTTTTCATTTTTGTATTCATAAATTTTGACCCTTGAATTTTTATTATAAACTTGTCAATTTGATTATATTTTTACATAAAAAATGAAATAATTGTGATATGCAAGAAATTTTTTTTTCTAAGATTATTTTTCCTTTCTCATTTCATTTGTAATTATCTGTAGAATTTTTTTAAAAGCTTTCAGTTTAAGAAAATAAATTGTTTATAAAAGACAAACTCACTCAGATTCAAATATTGTTTTCAAAAAATATTAAAATGAGTCAGTGTTTTAAAGCCAGTTAGTGCTAGAAATTTTTTTTTTTTTACATCAAGCAGGAAAAATTCTCTTCTTACCATAGAATCTATACAAAAATGATTAATTTAAAATTCCATCAGATAAAAAGAAGATACAACTTGATTTTTTTTTATTTTTATGCACATTCATTTGATAAAACCTCAGTAAAAAAAGAATCTTTTATGAAAGATTGCCAGTATTCAATCATGCTATTCATTCTATTAAGATATTTCTTTGCAAAATTGATTTTGGCTTGTGATATATAAAATGTTGTGTGTGTATTCGTGCACACTCTCAAATATATAATCAGAACTTTTCACTGTTTTTATATCTTTTCATATAATTTCTTTGTTTTTTTAACCATTCAAAATCTTCATCCTACTATCAAGAGGTCAGTCAATGCAATTTAATAGCATATGTAGAAAATAAGACCACAAATTCAACCAAACAGTTGAAAATTTACAAAGATTTTGTTTTTTAAAATTCTACTTTATTATTATTATTATTATTATTATTATTTTTTTTTTGCTTTTATTATCCATCTCAATTGAAACCAAGGTTACTGAATAATGTCATAAAGGGATGATGTGCATATTATAAGGATATGTAGGATAGATAATAGTTGATCCTAGGCTTGCAGAGGTTAAGAGCTTAGTGATTGTGGTGGCAATCTCTAGAGATTTCCTTTTGAGTAAGTGCCATCATCAAATATTATCAAAATATCAATCTGCACCTTGTTTTTTTGCCAATCTTGCCTTTCCTGAGAGAAATGCTACTTTCCCAAGACGACATACACAACAACAAATACATTGAAAAATCAAAAGAAAACTATTAAAAATCTTTTACATTAACCTTTGAATATGTGCAGCACAAATGTTCGTTTCATACCGTAACAACCTAATCACAATCCAAACAATATGTATAAAAAAAATTGAATATTACGCCCTAACTTTACTTTCCCCCAGACTTTTTATTAGGACACATTGTGCCCTCTGCAGGCTATAACTGACCATTCAACCATCTGATGAACATTCATCAACATTCTCAAATTTACAAACTGTCATAAACCAATGACATCCTTGCCTCTCTATGTATAAACACATGCAGTATAATAAATCCTACATTGCCTTGATAAGGTTCCTCAGAGGATGAAACATATTGGCTAAGTACAGTTTTTCCTCTTGACTCTTTTACTCATTTTCTCTTTTCTACAGATACATTCCATCTGAGAATATTTACACACACATTTCCCCATAATATCTCTGTTAGGGTTAGGTGATATTTCTCTTTCTCTCTCTCAAATAATCAATGTTAAAGTAATGTGTATTTCTTAAATGCATAGTAATTTGTAGGTTACCTATTACCTTTTTAATAATCTATATTCAGTACATATAAGATTTTAAAAAATTTACAAAAATGAACATTTTTGTCTTTATTTTATTATTATTTAAGAACAGTAACCTTGTGTCTGTTAAGTATATGAACATACTAAGCAGGCTAACTCTTGTGTTTTCAGATTTTCCTTGGTAGGTAAAAATGACAATGTAACTAGGCAATATACAGTCAAGTAAATATTTTGAGGAAATTATTGTGGTTTGAAATAATTAAATATCTTTTATGAAGTTTATATTAATTCTGCAGAAAATTGTTGAATTATATAGTGTGTTAAATTTTAAAAATAAAAAACCAAACTGAGAGTTAAATCCATAAAACCATGTATTTTGAATCTTCTTCATCAAAAGGATGTTTTATATATCATTGATTTAGAATTACACAAAAATGTTACCATTGTACTTTTTTAATTATTTGTCCCCCACCCCAAGATCACCATTATCAGAATTGATTATATTTATATCATCTAATTGGGTTTTAATCAGCACACCTTCAAAATCAATGTAACCTGGAATAGGTATTTTAAGATAAATGCAACATAACGAATTTGATGATAATTTAATATGTCACAGTCAGGAAGAGTCTTAACGCAAACTACTTAGAAATCAAAGATTGTTAATAAAGCCCAGCTGGTTTTCAATAAGATTAGAAAATAATTCCTGGAAATATTCTGAAAATTTTAATCAGAACTATAATTAAAATAGCTTTCAATGTTTATTTCAAGTAAATGTATTGTCTTAGACTATTTTCAAAAGGGTATACAGCTGGTTACATTCAGTGTAAAATTTGAAGCATAATCAAAATATTTCTTTGCATCATTAATGAATTAATATTAACAAAATTTGTGGTTTTAATTGATTTAGTTGACTATCATTGTTTAACATAAAATGTCTCAGATAATTTGGAGTTGATAAAAGAAAAATGCCTGGGTACTTTGATTATATAATTAACACATGATCTATGCAAAATATGTATGTAAAAAGAAATAACTCGATTTGTGCTGATTGCTTGTAATAGATGATGAAAAAAAGTAAAACAATTAGATGAATAATAATTATTAAATATAATTAGTCTCTACATAATTGTCATGTTATGTAGTAAAGTATATCTAAGTTTGAGTTAATTGAAACCTTGTACATGAATAATGATATGTAATTTTATGACACATCAGCATTTGAAATAATTTAATGCAAGTTATTGAGCTAGAGAAGGCTGAAGCATTCTCTTTGTTTAATAATCACCTGGAAATGTAGTAACAGGCTTTCCATGTGTCTACATCCTCTAGTCATCCTTTTGTTGCCTCTTAGAAAGCGGTAAGGCAACTAGAGCAATGTATTTTAACCATCATCTCCACTGTGCACTGATATTTGCATGTATGTGTGTAAAATGTTTTATCAATATGAATTGTTGGAAATGCTGGATGTATGAGTTTTTTTTTAGGTAAGATTAACTTAATTACCAAAACTTTGAAAAATTGATTTTTTTTTTTGTCTTTCAGAAAAGAAAATTCAAATTTGTTTTCCTTATAATAGTCTTTGATAAATATGAAAAAATTCTCTTATTTTTATTAAAAAAAATAAAAATCATGTTTTTAATTTATACAATAATTCAGTTCATGTCTTTTTGTAAAAAAGTAAAATATCTATTACATAGACATATTCTTTGTTGGAATAGTAACAAATTTTTATATATATACATATTTCTTTCTACCTTGTGCACACTTACACATTTTTACCTACTGTTCTCTCTTTGCATTGAGAGCGGGAGGTCACACAATATATAAAGAAGTGCTGAAAAATTCTTAGTTTATTAACAAAATTAAACACCAAACATTTTTCTTCTCTTAATCATTTGTTGAGTAGGGAATTTTTCAGATAAACATAACCATGCAATTTTATGTGCTTCTTCTTAACAAATTTATGTTCATTTTTATTATATATATATATACTAGCAGTATAGCCTAGCGTTGCTCGGGTGTAATGAAAGCTTTAAAACTAATCCATGGTCCTGGAGCTCAGACTCTTTGGACGGTGGCACGAAAGACTAAAAAGCAATAGTTGTTTCCAGTTAAAGTGAAACTGTAGACTGAAAGAAAAATGAATGGATGTAAATCAAATTTTGATTTCCTGGTATTGGTATCAAATAAGTTTTTTTCGTTATAAACTGAATTTTGAAGGCTAAATAAATCCTCTGAGTAAATGGTATCATGGCTGAGACTAAGAACTACAATTATACCTACTTAGAGCCAAACCCGAAGCAAAAAACTAAAATAAAAGGGAAAAAAATGCATACAGGCAGATAAACAGATACACACACAAACATCTTGCCTTTTATTTATATATATATAATCGATTTTCTGCACTATTGTAAGAACTGCAACTTTGAAACTTCTGAATATCATTTTTTATGTCTTTGTCTATGAGTGTATCAAATTTGATTAAAATCAGACCACTCCTTCTATAACCTGATTTTTTCGATTTTCATCGGGGGTACCTCGACACAAAACCTAGCTAAGAACACTCGCAGATGCTTACAGTACAACTGTGTAACTTTTCAAGAAAATCGGTTCAGTCGTTTCGGAGTCTGTAGGTAACGGACACACACAGACAAAGGTCCATTTATAAATAAGATTAGATTAGATATACACACACACACACCTCCTTGGTCATTGCATATGTGTAAAAGAAAAAAAACTTTTTAAGTGTACAGTTGATACCATCTTTATTACACATATCCTCAAATGAATGTGTGTGTCCTTACACCTTATTTGCCAAGGCTGCTTCTCCTGAATCTTTCCAATTTTCTTTCATTGCCAAAATGAAAGCTGGAATTGGTTTGATATGAAAGCTGGAATTGGCTTGATGAAGAAGAATAGTATAGAATTTTAGATACAAAGGTTCCATACTTGTGCTTGCTTGTCTAGATTTTGGAAGTAACTAACAGACATACAGTCTGACTTGAATGTTTCTTTTTCTCATTTTGGAAAAAAAAATTAGTTGGTATATAATTTGTCATGTTTATACAAATTAAAAATGATGTATAAATTTGAATTTTCACAGAAGCATGTAAGTGTGCATATTTAACACTGTGTACATACCTGTATGAATTACTCTTGTACTGACATATGTCCACTAAATATTTGAACAGTTTATATAGAGATGTATATACATTATATATATAAATTAATATATCAGATGTAAAAATGCATTAAAATGTAGATTGATTTGACAATATTTGCCTGACCTCAAGAGCAAGTAACTGATTATTCTCCTGAATTTATATTGTCCAATATTTTTTCATCACCTGTGCACATGTAGTAATGTGTTGAAAGTAATAGAAGAGATATATATATATATATATATATATATATATATATATATAATGAAAATATAGGATTTTTAAATTTATCTGCCAAATTTATCAATATTAATACACCACTTGAACATAAGCAGTGGAGTTTTAAGCATTTTCTAACTCTTTGCAGGAGTGTATACATAGATTAAAGTTTACAGAGTTATATAATGACAAGTATATGATATATATATATATATATATATATATATATAGCGAGTTTGGGGAATAATTCTGATAGGGTCTAAGCCAAGGATATTTACTTAAATGTTAATATAGACATATGTACATATTTATTAGAATTATGCATTTGCTGGTGCACAGTAATTTTGTACAGAATAAGTTTTTTTTGTTCATTTTATATTTGTTGTACAAGAGATATACTGAAAAGAGGGGAGGGAGAGAGATTAAAGCCTGCTTGACAGTGCAAATATATACCACCTTAGCATCTTCCCATGCATATAGATAGGTACACATTTTTCTATATGGAAGTTGTATATTGATGTATATAAAGTTCACTTCAGTTTTGCTATATAGGTAAACACTTAGCTACTGTGTTTATGTAAATTACAGACATATGCATTGTGAGTTGGAAGAGCATATTGTATATGCATACATGCATGTGTTATGTATATATATAATACTACTACCATCACCTTTTTTTTTTTTTTTTTTTGCTTCTTTCACTGTAATAGTGCTGGATGCTGCAGTTGCCAAAGGCATATCACAATTTATTGATTATTATTTTTATTTTTTATTTTTTTTGTTGCTTTCCTAACTGTTTTTTTTTCTTTCACTTACCCCTGTGCTTCTACTTACATACTTCAATCTTTCCTGATATTCAGTTCCTAATTTTGACATTTTTTTTCTTTATTTTTTTCCCTCCTTTCTGTCCCTTAGTTCTCCTCTCCCTAAGCTACATTTCCTTCTCCTTTATGGCTTCCTAGAAAATTTAATTGTGATCTTTCTCAGATGTAGACTATAGAACCATCACTCTCCACTTGGTGTTGTGATGTAGCATAGCTGTTAGCTTGAGCATATTAGAGAGAAGGGAAGACAGCATAGGTGTATAAGGGGGAAACTTCTATGAGATGAAAAGAGATGCAACAATGATGTTGAGGTGAAGAAGAGAAATTTTATGAATGATGCCACTGGTTTGGCAGTAAAATAAGACTGTGTATGTGTCTTACTATTGAGGGAATAGTAGGCCTCTTCTTTTCACCTACTACAATCTAGGAATTGCCCAGAAACCTTTTATCTGCACCCTGTCACAGTATCTTCTACCAGAAAGTGTCCTTAAATGGCAAATTATTAGTGATTTAATGGAAGACAAATTACCATCATTATTTGGCATTGTAGATTTTATAAGTATGAAATAACCGGAGTAAAGAGTCCTTTACTATTGCATAAAACAAAGTGAATTTGCAGTCATGAGCATTGTGAAATTGACATGAAATATTAGAAACATAGTCATATAATGTGACTGGACATAGGAATCAACACTATAAGGTGACTGAGTTTCACACTTTAAGTGATTTTTAAAATCTGTCTGAAAATTGCTTGAGGCTTGAAATTGACACTCACCATGCATTGTTGATTCTTATGTCCAAAGTTTATATAAACACCCACTCTTTAATACTGATTCTACTTTCCTATAAATATAGCCTATTTTAAGCAATGTCATGTATGCTATTGACTGGCATCTATTGTCTCTGAATGTTTGTATACTCAATGTAAGTTAACTAAATCTGTAAGGAAGAGTTGTACCTAGTTATATTTTTCAAATAAAATATTTGAAAACTTCAAAACCTACATTCTTTTCTTTATAATTTGGACTTTGTATCCTCATTAGGAAAATTCTGATTAAGTAAAAATATCAAGATATAGTTAGTGGATTTGATCAAGGCTTATTTCTCTATAATGGTATTTTATATGATACTAATATTACCATTTTAAATATTATTATCTGTGTATTTGAATAATTTCCATAATCTTTTTTTGTGAACATGCATGCTGACTGCTTACTTTGGAATAACACGGTGGGTAGCTAGTCTTTCTTTTGTGTGTGTTTTAAGTGGATACCTGTATTAGTTTTTTTTTTTACAGTGTTCAATTTGTCTAGTGTTTTGTAACTTTAAACATTATTTTTAGAGGATACCTGTACCTGTATTTGAGTAAACACTACATCTTTTTTTTTTTTAAAAAATGTTTATTTCATCTACCAGTTAGCACAGTTAAGAAACTGGAATGTGCCTTCTGACAGGATTTTCTTTATTTTCTTTCTCAAGTGTGCAAGCCAGTAGATGCAATGAATTTTTTTGTTTTGTTGTTCCTAAAAAAGGAGCATCTACTCAAATTTATCTGCTAAAAATAGTATTCAAAGCAAGAAAAAAGTTTGGATTAAAAACTAAAATTAATTCTTTAGAAAAATATATATTTAGAATAAAGCTATTATGTATATATATTGCTATTTTTAGTAATGTTTGGATTGATTCTTAACCCAGATTTTCAATGTACAACTTAAGATCAATTGCTGAAACATCAGTTTAAAAAAATAGCAAGAAATGCAAAAATTTAGTATATAATCATTGTTTTTCTCTTATCAGAAAACTTATTTCTTTTGTTCACAAAAAGCCTAAACTGAAGCATGAGAATGATAATGTAATAGTCAGTGGACAGTAATAAAAAAAAACTCAAATATTTCCTTCATAGATTAAGTTCAAATATGTTTGGTGCTGAAATACAATTGTACTTATTTCATTCCCTTTCCCAACACTATAATGTGTTGATATAAAAGAAAGTGAAAGAACAGATTAAAACCCACTGTTGAACCATTTACTTTTATAAAGGATGCTCGATACATTTTATTTATTTATATATATATAGTCATCCGCAGACAGATCTGTTTCGCTGTAGCACAGCTCATCAGTATGGTTAGACTCTGATTGCTCCATAACCCAGGATTGAAACCTGACCGAATTGGTGTCGGTCAGCGATTCTACCTCTGGGCCACAAGCGTCTGGTAGAAGAAGGCAGACTTTTTAGCGCGTATATCATTATGCACGCCCAATAGCTAGAGTGCTCTAATTCATTATTGAATGAGCAATTAATAGTTATTAATAACTAGTCATGGGTAGGATTTATTAAATCAATGTAATAACTTTCATTCTAATTATATATATATATATATACATACACACGGTACACTAAATCTAAAATAGAGCCAACACCGACCGTTGTGTGAAACCGCGGTTGGTGTTGGCTCTATTTTAGATTTAGTGTACTGTATTTTTTGCTCTACTTTCGTCTAGAGCACTTTACTGTTAAGGTTTCATCTTGGGATTTTTTTCTTTCAAACAAGCACTTGACGCATTGTTCTTGTGTGCGGTTTGTTTCTTTTTTTTCTTCCTCTTTATTTAACCTACGAGGTAGTCCTCGTTGGGTTATTTGACGATTTAAATTACTGTTAGAATTGTTTTTTTTTTCAGATATTTAGTCTATAATTATTAGTGCTGCTTTATTGTAATTAAGTATATTAATATATATATATATATATAATTAGAATTAAAGTTATTACATTGATTTAATAAATTCTACCCATGACTAGTTATTAATAACCAAACTAAGCATCTTTGGTACATCATTATGTCAAGTATCATTCATGCACTGTTCTGTTTAGTTCAGGTTATATATATATATATATATATATATATATATATATATATATATGGTTGATTATGATGTAGATATTTCCCCTTCAAAACATTAATTCTGGATGAATTGATACACATGTATGCATATCCATATGCATGATTAGGCTTAATTATACACATGTATTGGCAGAAGCGTTTGAAGTATTTTCTGCATATATCTGCTGCTGTTAGTTGGTTCTAACCAAAAGGCTTTGCTATTCAACCAAGTTCATGTCACCTAGTAACTAGTTGTCATGCAAGCACCTACTCTTGCTTTAATGGCGATCATACTTGTAAATAAAAAAAAAACACTCCCTTCCTGATCCATGAAAACTTCTACTACAAAATCCATCTACAATCTGCATTGCATTTCTTTGATCTTTTAACATGGATATTTTTTTTAATCTGTTAGTAAAATTGCAATTATATCCTTCACAAAACCATTTAGCTTCTATTTAGTTTCTTTTTTCTGCCATTCATTTTTAACTTCTTTATGAAGTGATATCAGTGTTTTTGCTATCATTGACTCTGCTTAGTTTTAACAGCTTTTGATAAGTTCAGTCTTTCTTTGGCAATAAAAAATAATATTACTATTGTTACTACCATGAGAGTTGCCATCATTATTACTTTTTCACCTTGTCATTCTAACCATTCTCACCAATATCTTCACCTCTGTATTCAGTTTCATTTTGAGTTTTTTGTTTTTGATGCTTTTGATAAGTATTCATGCTTATTTGACTATTTTTCCTTGATTTTGTTTTTTAGAAAAATCTTTAAAACATTTTTTTAAAATTCCATTTACTCATATTGCAGTTAATATGAACTTAGTTAAAAATGTCCTGTTGTTGAATAAACTTTAGTATTTGGTTTCTCATTTAATCATATGCAGGAATTTGCAAAATTGTGTGATGTAAAAGTTACACACATTATTGATCCAATAGCCATGATTGAAATTTTATTTTCTACAGAATGTGCATATTTATAGGTTTTGTATGCAATATGAGATCAGACTATTGAATAAATTTCTTTATCCCTATTAATTTTGGGGCCAAGATGAAGTTGTTGCCTTTCCAGTGTTTGTTGAAAAATTAAACAATATATTCACTCGTTACTGCATCTACCATTATTGTTATCAATATTTCATGGTTATTAACCTTTCTATAATAATTATTTCTATACTTTCTAAATATGTTGTTATAAATAATTACAATGAAACAGATAGAGAAAGTCTAGGAGTAACTATCATGACCTGTCACAATTGCAATGTAACACATCACTCAATAATTCCCAGGCCTTATATATAGATGGCACCACTAATAAAAAATCCATATGATTTTTATGAAGTACTGACATTCAAATGGCACATGACAAAATTTGGGCCAAATCTGATTATTAGTTTACAAATTAGTTATTTAAGTGAAGCTACTGTTGCAAATTTTCAAAACAATGGAAAAATCTGAAATTCATGTGTTGATAAGGCATTGCTTTCTGATGGTAACACATATTGTTCAAGCAAAGCAATGGCTTGATAAGTGTTATTTGGACTCTGCTCCATCGGAAACAATGGTTAAGAGGTGGTATGCTAACTTTAAATGCGGTCATACAAACACAGATGATGCTGAATGCTCAGGTCACCCAAAATTGGCAGTTGTCTTGGAAAACACCAAAAATATCCACAAACTCATTTTGGCCAATCGTAAATTGAAGTTGCATGAGATAGCAGAGGTGTTGAACATCTCAGAAGGCAGTGTATTCACCATTTTGCATGAGCATTTGTCAATGAGACAGCTGTGTTCTAAGTGGGTGCCGCATTTGCTCACAGTTGATCAGAAACAATAATGCATCAACGATTAAGATCATTGTTTGCAACTAGAAAGAGTTTTTGCATAAATATGTGACAATAGGTGTAATATAGATCTACCACTTCACTGGAGTCAAATGGGCAGTCAGCTGAGAACCATCAGCAGCAAATATTATATAGCATTATTGGTGAATTTGAAGGAAGAAATCACCAAAAAACAGCCACAAATGAAGAAGAAAAAAGTGATCTTTCACTGTGACAACTCACTGTCACAAGTTGATTGCAACAATAGCAAAAGTACATGAATTGCCATTTTGAATTGCTTCCACATTCACCCTATTCACCAGATCTGACCCCGCCAGCGACTACTGGCTGTTTGCAGACCTTAAAAGAATGTTCCTGGGGAAAGAGATTTGGCTCTAATGAAGAAGTGATGTCAGAAACTGAAGCATATTTTGAGACCAAAGACAAATCGTTCTACAAAAAAGGCATTGAATTGTTAGAGAAGTGTTGGAATCAGTCTTCTTCTAGGGTGATTCACTATGTTGATGAATAAAGTCAGCAGCAAAAGTGATTAATGTTAACCAACTTTTAAAAAAAATGTGTATTAATATAAGTATGTAATGTGTTGATGTAATGGAATAGCTGTTTCAAGTTTATTTTAAGAATTGGTTAGAATAAGTTCACTGCTAGTCGTTTACGAAATCTGTTTAATTAATTTTAAGATATTTGATTTCTTTGTAAAATTTTCAAGTTTTTATACATGTATTGTGTTAAATTTTCTAGAAAAATCTTGTAAGCCAGAAATCTGACTAAAAGCATGATTTTAAAACTTTGAAAGAATCTTTTCTTACACACTCAGAATTTGTATATATTTATGGTAGAAGAGTACTTTGTATCAGAGATAAATCATTTGTATAGACTGTGTTTATAGGAATCAGCACTGCATGACTGTCAGTTTCATATCTTATGCAATCTTCAGGCCATGTGTCACTGCTCTTGTATCCAGATCTTTTACACACGACACACACTAAGATCATTAATGAAAAATGTGTGCAAAAAAAACTGAAACAAAATCAGAAAATAGATTATAATAAAAATTTTCAACGACATAAGATTCAGAGTCAACATGATAACAAGCTTAAAAGTGGTAAGCTTCTTACATGTAACTTCAAACCTCTACAAAGTATAAAATAACATGAAAAGAATGTTTTTTTTTTTTTTTTTTTTTTTTTTTTTGCAAATCTTACTTTTAAACTTAAAAGAAAAACAAATATGATTAAAATTGTCAAAACAGGGGGTAAATATATAACCATCAAGAAACACTTCCCAAAATCAATCAGACCATACAAAAATATTCAAATGAAATACTATATAAAAAAAATTCATTATAGTTGCACCAAATACATGCTACAAATCATAAAAAAAAACAACAGAAAAATCCTGTGATCCCTCTATCACCTTATTAGTTTGTTACCGCTTTTTGGCAAGGTATTCGAGGTTTACTCATGACCCACTCTCTAACAATATAGCTTCTACTTCATCAGGTCCACTGATGATGTGCAAATGGCCATCATTGAATATGCATACCAAGCTCTTGATCATAACAATGAAACTCAAGCCGTGGCTCTAATTATCTTGAAGGCGTTTGACAGGGTTTGGCATGCTGGCTGTCTACACAAGTTCAAAGGATACAGTACTACAGGATATTTGTTTGATTTAATCCAATCTTTTCTAACAAATCATGAAAAAAAAAAATTACCGGTACACCACAGCCTAACCTGTAATTGTATAACAAATTTGCAAATGTTCACAAAATTGGAATTTGCCTATAAAGTAACATTATATGCCCATGTATTAAGATCCAAAAGAAATTCAAAAAAATATACATATAAATATTAAACTTTCTGGAAACAGAAACTATTTATATAAAAACTCCTTTAATAACAAAAAAAAAAAAATTTGCAAATAACATAATTCTCTTAAAACATATATGGCAACTCAAAACAAACCAAAATAGCACCAGCTTATAACACCACTTTAAAACAAAGTATTCATTTATATAGAAAATAGTCATAATCACTTTTCCTGATTCTCCAGAATTCTTAAAAACAGGGACTACAGAAAACTTCCAACAATCTAGGAAGCAGAAAGGTAATATTTGGAGAGGACTGGAGCCAGCTTATGGGGCATATTTTTTAGAGAGGACAGCTGGGATATCATCACCTCTGCTTGTCTTATAGGAGGCTAATTTAGAGCTTCTGTTCTTGATGTAAAATTGGGTGAATCAAGTGTTGAATTGGAAGAAAATTCCCGAACAAAGCATTGAACCTTTTCTCCTGTAGATGTCAAAACTTTGAATTGAATGGAGGATTTGCTATTTTTTAGCACACTCTCTTACAGTTATTAAATGTAAGGTGCAGGAAGAGAACTGGTGTAGATACGAACAGGGTGGCTTCAGGTTTGCCCATTGGATGAGCATGCAAGGACATCTTTCATGTGCAATATGGCACTGCAAAAAACCCGATATGAGCAACCTTTCTAGACACTATGCAAGAGTTTGATTCTCTAAGTACCAGTCAGGAAGCAGCAACCCAAAAACTCCAACCCAGTACCTTCAGTAGGAAGAGATGTTGCTACTATCCACACACATCACAAAAAACTTGTGACAGCACCACTACTAAGGCCTAAGGAAAGGAACTGAGAACCCCTTTCTAAACAGGAAACAAGGGTAGAGCCTTTACTCCTGTTCAAGAGAAGGAGGAGGACTATGGACAGTGTGATAGAAAAGCCTATCTACTTCTTTTTAAATTAAAAATGTTATGATGTTTTGAATTAGTTAAAGTTGAGATATCCATTAGAAATAGCTAGAAAACAAAAAAAAAAGCTTAAAAACCATCAGTTTCATTTCAGTTAATTTCTTCAAGTATGAATTCAAATAATTTATTCAGAGAGTTGAATTGACTACCAACAGAGCTTTTTGACCATGTGATGTCATGTGATGTGTAACATTCTAAGATATAACCCCTAAAGAAGAACTAATACATGATCTAAAGATTATGTGACAGTCACCATTTTTATTCTAGCACTGTATGTATAGGGTGCGATGGGTAAATTGTCCCAGATTTTATTTTTTGAATTTTACACATGTGCATTGTTTGTTTTTGTTTTGTTGACTACACAATATAGTAGGGTCAGTTGGGCACCATCTGTGTGAAAAAGAGCTCCAGAACACAATTCACTCTCCCAGAAATTTTGAAAGGGCTTGCTGTACTTCTTAGCATTTGTGACAGAAGCTCCAATACAATCATTTCAGAGTGTTTTGGTGTCAATTTGAGGACAATTCAGAAAGAGTTGGATGACTCTAATGGTGATTCCAAAGGTACAGTAACTTGGAAAACTCTCTCTGGTTGTTTTGATAAGAAAAGAACTCCCATATTTGTTGGTGAGGGCCTCAGAATCAACATACCAAGACCTATATCAAGTGCCTTGAAGAGGTAATGCTGCCCTGGGTCAAGAGAGTGGCTTCTGGAAGACTCGATGTCTGGCAACATGACTCTGCACCATGCTACACAATCAAGAAAACTTAGTAATGACTGTCAGGTAATTTCTGCAACCACATCACCCCTTACATTTGGCCATCTAACTCCCCACACTGTAACCTCTTGGATTATTATGTGTGGGGCGCAGTTGAGCGAGAGTCCAATAAAACTCCTTGTCACACCAAAGATGAACTGAAGGCAAAGATTATGGCAGCATTCACCAATTTAAACAAGGTGTTCATCCAGAAGTTATCTGAAAACTGTGGTTAAAAACAATGGCAATTTTATTGAATAAATTTACTCTTTAGTATTTCAAGATATTTTTGTGTAATTTTGGTAAATAAACCTGTTAAAATGAGATGTCAGTGTTATTTTCATTTTTGTGTAATTTAGACAATTTATCTATTGCTGTGTGAGTGTGTGATAAGATGGAGAGATCATCATTTTCAACATGAGTGTTTAATGGTATGGTCCACACTTGATGCTCAATTTGTGGTTATACTTTCAATGGCTTTCAAAAGCTGCAGCATTCCACATGCAGGACCAGGAATAGCATTCCATGAATGTAGGATCAGTGTTTAGTGATCTACCTTTTTAATAAATGCATGTTAAATGCATGATCTCTCAACAGTTATGCCTTTTATGCACTCCTGCTTGGCATGATCAGAAGCCACTTTCTCAAAGAACGACTGAGAGGAGATATATATATATATATATATATATATATATATATATATATGTATTATGGGTACTTGGCCAAGTGCTTAGAACGTACACTTTTTGACCATGGAGCCCAGGTTTGAATCTCACTATGTTCGATTTGTCAGGAATATTGACTTCTTGATGTTATTTTTCTAGAGGTGAGGATCCCAGTGTGCAACACCTTTGGAAAGTGCCTGAAAACCATAACACAGGTTGACTTGTGACTGAAATTGGGCATAGTTGCAGTATAAACCACTGGTGGGCTCTGTGGGTGTTGAACAAACACAAATGTGCCTGAGCAAACGTCTGCAATGGGGATTAGCTACTCACCCCAGTAGACAGGTATCCCCGGACACAAATAGCCTTCCATTATTATTATTATATATATATTGATATGTTTCTGTTATTGTGTCGGATTTCGATTCATGTATTTAACTCATATATATTATAAATTTTGTATTTAGCGTTAAAAATAGTTTCTGCTTTATCAAAGTGTCTTCCTTTTTTTAAATATCCACCTAATGTGCTGATAACTTGTTTTGTTGTGCAGGTTCTCGTCAAGTTACTGCTGCCATGGCTTTTCTACTTGCTTTGTTTTCTCATATTTTGAACCATGTGGTGATTCGGTTGCAAGGAGCTCTCTATGACAAGGAGAATCTCAGCAAATTGGCTGTGGCTGGTGCTGGTAAGTTTACTTTGTCTGTTTACCATATTTCCTCCTTTTCTGGCAAAACTGCCACATGACAAGTGACCTCTATGGATGCTTTCTTAAGGCTACAATTGTAACTTCATAATTTTCATTTCTCTACTACTTCCTCTTTCATTTGTATTGCCTCTTAGTCATAATAACTATTTTAGCAGTACTCTTCAGCACTAAGTGGCTCTCAAGCCTTGTATTGGTTGAACATATGTATACATAATTTATTTTCTGTGTATTTAGGCAGAAAATGTTCTTTATGGCAAATAATATTAAAAACAGACATTTTGCTTTGATTAATTTTAATAGTAAACTTTTCCAAGTTATGAATAATTCTCAGATAAGAAGGAAATTTTGTCTGAAGTTTTGACAGTTTCTGATAATTTCCTGCATGTTTGAGATATATGTGTGTGTGTGTCTGAGTGAAAAAGAAGTTGTAAATTTAACTGTAACAGGAATTTTAAAAATAGAGTAACTTTCCAGTTTCCCAATTCAATAAATTTAAAAAGGTGTGTGAAACAGGTAAAGTTACTCTAAATGAATATTCTTAAAGATTCCAGTTGCATTTTTAAACTTTTTTCATATATGTTTTACCATGTGGGATATAATGTATCTATTCACATGAGTATTTAATCATCTTGAGACATTTTAGCATATTTCTCTTATAACTTTAACTGTCAATCAGTTGTAAAGGTTGAAAATAACTAAAAAAAAATAAAATAAACAAAAACTTTCAATTAATAAACATTTAAGCAGCAAATAACTTTGGTGGTTGATTTGGAGAATATTTCCAGGTCTGTTCATATCCTTTTCCGAAGTAATATATTAACAAAACCAGTCACACCTCTTATCAGTTTTTAGTTGCTAACAAGTATATTTATTTTTGGATGCTTTTCATCTTTATGTGCCTGTATAAATACATAAATATAGGGAAAAATGAACAAATCCCTTTTTGGATAAAAGGATAACATGTTTTATAGGACTGATAAAATTATTAATGTGCCAGAAAACCAATCATACTCAGTTGAATTCCCAATTTGATTGAAATTTTTTATATTAACTTAACATTTTGAAAAAGAGCGATAATGTGTTTCCTTATTTAACAGGTTTTGGTCTTGTCTGAAAATGTTTTACTTCACTGGGAAATTAAGCATTCATTTTTATGATTTATAGTGAATTTGGTTCATATAAGAATATGAACTTTATATTCTTGTATGAACTAAATTCACTATAAAGTTAATATATATACTAGTTTGTATCTCTGTAGTAAGTAAATTACCTTGAAATGCCTTCAGAAAATGACTGAAACATTGGCATCAGTTTTATAATAAAAAAATAGTAATTTTAGGCAAAAGACAATATTTTGTAATATTTATAAAGAATTTAATAAAAGTCTATATAAGCTTAATATATTATTATTATTATTATTATTATTATATAGAGTATATTTGCATACATATACATGTGCCTATGCATTTTGAAATTTGTGTCCATGATGGATATTATACTCATCTTTAAATTGATTCTTTAAATTCTGAGGTATTCATTCAGGTTTTATATTCATTGGATAAATCAGACCCCCAATCAACACCCATCCCACCCCAAAAATAATGTAAGATCACTTCTGTCTATCTAGTTCCCTGGTTCTTATCTACTAGGCTTTCTCCATGCTTTTAATACTAAAACGATAACTTAGATGCTGAATGATACAGTGCATGTTTACATATTCTTGAATTATTTCACACATTGTGTCTAGGTACATGTTAACACACACACATCTATATCCTAATAAATTTGTACTTTACATGCTGATTTTATCTTTTTTTTTCTTTTTAATCAGTTCTTACATGCAAAATATTTAGAGAAATATAAGTGTATGCATAATATTTTATTTGATGGTGTGTCTAAATGTGCATAGCCACACATGGATATCAAATACTTGTGTGCATAGGCTACTACAAGAATCTTGAAGTGTTGAATGGTACTCAACAGCATATTTGACAGTAGGAAAGACCCCTTGAGGTTTGCTTCTCAACAGAAATTCATTCTACTGTTTCAATCATAAATTTCAGATTTGATTTAAATAACATTAAATAAAAAGAAAATTCTAAAGAGAGAAAATCTCTTCATTCAAATACCACTTACAATTAAGTTATCCATTTTTTCCTTGTTTTGTTTATTTTTCTGTGTATCTTCAACCCCACCACTACCACACCCTCCACACTTCTCTCCAGTTGATTTCAAGTCACTTTTGGAGTGACTATCTTTAAGTGCACTTTCAGGATTTTTTTACTTTTATTTCTTCTCTTTAAAATTTTTCTTATTGCTTCCTGCCAAGAATTCCTGGCACCACTGAACTTTGGATTCATTTCAGTGCTTGATATCTTGTCAGTCATCATTACTGTGCCATGTTCTGGTCCACCATGTCTACTGGTCATACAACAAACTGTCTTAATGTGAGATAACTATTGATTTTCTCTTTTTCACACACATAATAAATTTTTTTTAGTGTTTGTCACCCACTCACGCACATATATTTGTGTGTGTAAATATGGAATATATGGAACCTTGAAAAGTTTTTGGCCTGGCCCATTTCTCTAAATAAGTATTGATAGTTTGTCATTTGAATGCAGATTCTGGGAACTATAGTTTTGTCCATTTCTTTCATATATATATATATATATATATATATATATATGTGTGTGTGTGTGTATGTGGGGACTATTTTATCATTTAAAAAAAAGATTTAAGCCATCTTAAATCTGATTGTCTTTTGTCATCTATTTACTTCTGTGTGATTGGTTTGGATTAATTATTATTGCAATAGAATTATTTAACTCTAATATGAGAATCTTTGTTGTTGAGCATATAGTCAAAGTTAATAAATGAACTGGCTAATAATCTGAACCAGATTAACATTTGCTTCAAGTGGTTTATTTGACATATTTGTTCAGATTAGAATAAGCATAAAAAATGGTTTTGTTAATTAAAAAAAAAAAACTTTTATTCTTATCAAATTAAAATCACTTTACAATTTAATAGAATGTAAACCTGTAATGTGCTCGTCAAAATACATTCCACTACTCAATAATTTTATAAGTTGTTTTAGAAATACGCCTGTTAATATATTCGAATAAAGTTTGTTTTGGAATTAGGTTGTGCATAGTATCTGACTACATTTTAACAAGGCGCAACGCTTGTCAAGTGTCTGCTGTGTAATGAGATACATGTTTTTTTTTTTTTTTTAATTATAACTTCCAATATATCAGGGGATGTTGGACAGTTCTTAGCTTGTCCAAGAAGAGATGCAAAACAAATATCTGACATTTGGTGGGATTTTGGGAAAAGTATTGAGCTAAGAACTTTTCAGCACCCTGATCCTGATTATCCTCATAATATATATATAATTTCCATCTATAGTAACTATCTACTTAAAAATTACTTATTTCTTTACTGAAGGGGAATACAAATTTTTAAATTCTAGCTGATGTTTCTTTTCATAAAATCATGTGCAACCCATTTTGTTAGCCTCTGAATTTTTGTATAGCTGATGTATCTATCAACAGCATTCTTTTATTTCTTTTGCTGCTTCTTGTAGGTGATGAAACAGAAGAAAGACTTGATCATACTCACCCATCCCCAGTTGGAAATACTGTTCCACCAACTGATAATAGCAATAAAAATCTCTGTTTGAATAATACCAATAAAGTTGCCAATGACAAATCAACAGCCAATTTTACCTGGGTCCAGCAGCAACAAGCACAATCCACCCCAAATAATGGAGAACCTTCATCTGTAACTTCTGCTGATAAAAAGGTTAGTCCTTTAACCCCCTTAAATAATTCCAAAATTCATTTTATTTTAAATTTATTATTTTTAAAAAATTGTTTGGGTTTTGAAATGGGTAATAAAGTTTGTCAATAAAGTAATATAAAAATCTAGAATTTTTTCTGGACTAAAAATAAAGCAAAAGATCAAATATCATATTAGATAAAAAAAATTTTTTATTATGGAGTCTGATTAGAACAAAATTTGTTTTTGTTTTTAATGACCTTTATGTCTTTTTGTAGAACTCCTCAAACCCAAAACAATGAAGTAGTTGTTATCTATGTTATTTCTTAAAAGGATCAGTTAACTTGGCTTGATCAATCTCTAGACAGTTCTTCTTACATAAGGAATGCTTCTCCTCTTCTATAGATGATAAAAAGTATTCCTGAGTGCAGCAGTTGAACTGATCACAATGTTTAACTTCTATCACACATAACTGTAATTATCTTTAACTACAAAGAATTCTTCTGTAGCTGAAGCCTTTTCCAGTACTGAAACCATACACCATCTTCTAAGTCAAATATCTTTTGTTAATCTTTTTCAAGTTATACATCTAATTATAGTTTTGAAGTTTAAGTTAAGAATTTTTCAGGAGCCAAAAGACCTATTTGTTAATGACTGAAGTTCTTTATTGGATGTATGAAATAGCGGTTTTAAACACAAGTAAAGAATTCAAGAAATACTCCAAGTTCAAAATTATCTGATAGCTTTAAACATTTCCAGTTTTTTTTAATAGAAATTAAAAAATATCGTAAAGCAATTTTTTTGTTATAAATAGGAAAACTTGATTCATTTATCTTCAGCTGACTACATATAAAAAAAAAACAACTCCTTAATGTAAAATTGATATCAATGATTATTTTTTTTATTTTTGTGTAGCTTTTTGTTTTATCTACTGAAGTGCTTAGTAATTTTGAGATGGTGATTATCTTGCTCTTGTTTGTAAGCTTTTCATATTTATGTTAGTGAAACAAATTTTGATGAAGATAGAAAATTAAAATTTAAAAAAAGTATCATTATTGTCAAAAGCATTTAAACCTATTGTAAACAGAGGAAACCAAGCCAATAGATTTATCTGATTGCAGCTTTTAGGCCTATTGGCTACCTAGAATTTTTATGCTCTACATCTATGGAACTACATTACAGAAATAACCAAGTAAAAGAAAATTTTTTCTATTTTCTCCTTGTCTAAAACATTGCAAAATGTTGGTTTATATTTACTGCAGTTCCTTTGTTACAGAATAAGATAAAATCTGCTTTGCATATTTTTATAATATATATAAAATATTAATAAAAAAAATACCTTCAATATTTATCATTTGAAATCAATTAATCAGATTTCCAACAAATCTGAATTTTACTTTTATTGTATGTTAATATATTAATATTATTATTATTAACAAGAGATCTTTTTCATAAGTGAGATGTAACAAATGTCTTTAATGTTAAAGGAATTACAATTTGAAAGTTACAAACAAGAATATCTATGATTTTATTTCCTCAACCTAAGAAGCTCTTTTAAAAAATAAATGTTCAGTCATTTGCTATAGATTGATGTGTGAAAGACATATGAGTGTTTGCTTATATGACATGATATATAATTAAATTTTACATGTGCAGATAAAAGCGAAGTCAAGGTAACAATTTGCTTTCACTTTCATTTTTATAATAATAATCCATGTTAGGATTTTTTTTTTATAATCATTTTCCCCCCATGCAAGGCAGGACTGCCACTGGTGCGCAGGGGGTTACTGTGAGAGAAAAAACAAGGTACAGTAGATGTTGAAGTAAAGATAAGAGATGGATGGTAATAAAGTAAATAAAAGATGGCAATTTATGTTGCATTTAAACTTTTGGAGATTATGGCTTTCAGGGAAGTGAGCAAAATGGTAGAGGGAGTTCCACAAATGGGAAATGCAAGAAAGGAAACTGTTAGAGTAGAAGAGGCGATTACATTTAACTATTATGATGGTAAATGGGTAGGACCTAGATGCATGAGTAAGTACATGTGGTTGAGGAACCAGGGGAAAAAAACTTCGTCAGAGCAGTTGTCATGAAAATGTTTGTAAAAAAGACAAAAAGAAGCCACATTACGTCGGTGAGAAAGTGACTAAAGGTGAACGGCTAAGTCCAGATTCATTATATTGCAGATCCTTCTTTGGATTTTGTTGAAATCCTCAAGATTAATAGCAGGAAGCATCCAACCAGATATGGCAACAATATTCAATGCACAGATGAATGGTAGATTTATAAACGTACAAAATAGATTCTAAGAAAAAATTCCTGGCCCGACACAGTGAACCAACCTTTCTAGCAGTAGATGCAGCTATGGATTCAATGTAGTCATTCCATTCGAGAGAGTAAAGCCAAGGAGGCGAAGTGTGTTGCTCTCTAGGAGATAAGCATCATCCATTCTGATGGTAAACAAGAAAGTTTCTTTACGGTAGTTGAAGGAGAGCAGTTTCATTTTGGAAGCATTAAAATTTATGGGCCAATTTCCTACCCCATTCAATCACAGATTCTAGATTCTTTTGAAAGACAGCAGCAAGGTTTACTTTGTTAGACTTGGCAGATTTCTTTTTAAGACGAGAGTAAGTAGTGGTGCCATCTGCATAGATGCCTATTTGGAAACTGATTACATCAGGAAAATCATTGATGAAGATCAGGAAAAGCATAGGGCCTTGAGGGATGCCCACATTTGTATTAAAGGCTCTTGAAATTTACCTGTTCAAAACAACCTACATTTCACAATTTGATTGGAACAATTGAATTAAATTGAACAATCATCCAGAAATACCATAGATGTAGAGCTTGCACAGAAGGCCAACAAGCCAAATTATATCAAATGTTTTCTAGATATCAAGAGCAACACCTTGAGCTTTGCCATTCTTATCAAGGACCTGGTATATATATATATATATATATATATATATATATATATATAGTCGGTAGCATATCAACAGTAGACCTGGCAAAGTGGAAGCCATACAGTTTTTCAGGGAGAAGATTGTGAGTAGTGAGATGCCTAACCTAATTCAACATTGATAATAGCCTCAAATATCCTTTCTAAAAAGAGGTAAGAGGCCAATAGGGCAATAATTAGAGGGATCAGAGGGTTCTCTTGATTTCTTAAAAACAGGAACTACAAAGAAAGATTTCCAACAAGCAGGAAGCAGTTAGGCAATAGGGTATAGAGTTTGGAGAGGACTGGGGCACTTTTTTTTTTTCTTTAGGATGATCCATCACTGAATATACGCTTGCTTTATGGGAGTCGAGCTTAGAAATTATGTTAGAAATCAGAGATGGGGTTATTGGTTGTTCAGCACACTCTTGCAGAGCCGCCAGTAATCTTTGGAAATAACTTGTAAGATGCGATACACTGTTTCATTCTATCAGCAAATAACAGCTTAACATCATTTAGGACATGCTTACACTCATTACAATCAGAGATAAAAAGGTGCCTATTGTCATCAGACATGTCACTCTGGTATAGTCAAAAGAAGTGATTCCTGTGGGTGATGACAGCCAAGCAAACAGAAGAGAACCAAGGAGATGAAACAGGTTTAAGTCAGAATTTCTTAGCAGAGATGAAAGCATCAATGTTGGCTTTCACCCAGGAGGAGACTTCAGGGGCGCAGTCTTGAACAGGAATACTAAAAACTGTTCCAAGGGAAATTGCAAAGGAAATCACGGAATGAATCCCAGTTTGCTCATTGATAGCAGTAAGATATTCTACTGATAGAGGTTCCTGGATGAAGAGGGAGTAGAAAGAGACATTTACAGACACCACGGCATGATTAGAGTTGCCAAGAGGGCAGAGCTGCATAATATGTTAACAGTTCCAAGATAGAAGTATAAAAAAGATCTAAAAGGGAAATATGTGGGGAAATCCACCATTTGTATGAGAGACTGAGTAATTGAGAAGTTTAGCAAGATCAGTGACAGTTTTCTAGCCATTTATTAATTGTGTATGTCAAAACTGAGTCATTCTAATGATTTTTAAGCATGCATATGTGGGCTGAAAGTTTCTAAGCCTTCTCTATTCTTGACAATTTAGACAGTTTTTTTTTAATCTCTTCTAGGTTGAGCCAAAAACTTTTCAGCACCAAGAATGTGTGAGCTTGTGATGCAATATATAAACAAATGTTAACACTTTTTTATTATACATTGTGCATGTTAATAATGATAGACTTTATTAATAACTAAGTTGGTGATTTAATATTATGTATGTCCTAATGGAAAATTTTTGTGAAATATTCAATTCAGAAATATGCCTAAAACTGTACATTTCCTTGCCACCATCCACTTCACAAATACTTGTAATAGCTAACTCCAAAATTAAATCTTGCAAGATGGAAAAGGAAGAAATTTAAATGGTCCAGATTATTGAAAACATTACTAACTGAATGTCTATAAAATGTTAACCATAAAGAATAACAGGGCTTAAGTACATCTTTTTAATTTTTATTGGTTTCAATTAACATTTCTTTGTAATAAAAGTGGAAGCTAATAAATTTGTTCTGAAGTACATACAGAAGTATGATGCTAGTTGTTATTAATCTCAATAAAAAAAAACAAAAAAAAAAACAAAAAAAAAACAGAGATGTAAACATAAACATGTATATTCACTGACAATAACATTTATAATAATAAATAATGACTGATTAAAAAATTTAATTTGAAAGTGTTGTAACCCTAAAAGGTTACTGTGTGAGTAATCACCAAAACAAAGGTTGAGAATAATAGTAAATCAACAAGTACAAGACTCGCACACTGCGGGAGTAGGAGAGTTGATTTTCAAAACGAGACTTTAATGATGTCCATTTTTTGATGCATGAGGTATTTTCTTTTTTCATTAATCTATTATATTCCATAATTTTGAAAAAAAAGTTTGTATTTTCTTTTTCTGTAAGTAGAAATTTAATTAGTCATCTTATGACAACCCTAACCATAGGTTATTAATTAAAAATTTAAAAAATACAAGACTTTTCTTGAATACATCTGTACCTTTTTGTTGTATACCTACCTATATATAGGAATGGGATGTTCCTATCCTCTTAAATACATGGACACTATTGGAGTAGAGTGCTTATACTGACAGTTCACTACTGTTGTAAATATGTTAGTAATACATACAGAAAAATGATTTGTTTCATAATCCACGGAAATTTGCTTGATGTAAGGTGAGGATGTAAAAATTTTAGCCTTACATGAATTAAGGATTATGTTAAAGTTGTTCTTAGTATAGCAGTAATGTTGGATTGTTATTTAATCTAATTTGTGTGTTGAAATTTTACAGTGCTAAAATTCTATTGAGTGACTCAAATATTAATGGCATCTGTCAAAGAACAATTATTTCTATTTTGGCCACCTAGTATACCCAAAATAATAATAGATAATTGTATCTTGTGCTTATTAATATTGAGTTTATTAACTTGGTTGACAGTGCTTCTTTTTGTTCATACTGTTTGCCATAAGTTATCAACAACTAATATAAGGAATAAGATTTGTCTGTGGTCTATATTCTCTTTATTTTGTGTTTTTTGGCTATAGCTTTTCTTTCCCAGCAACAGTTAAGGTAGATTAATTTATATCTCTGATGATACAGATTTATGCTTATTGAGTATTACTCTAGTATCTTTGTACTGTGAGGGATGAACTGTGATGAGATATGATGGAGTATTGTTTTATTCTTTTCTTGATTTGCAGTTTCTTTTGATGGCATTTCCACCTTTTCTAACTCTCTGCTCAATGTTTTGTCCTGACCAAACACTCCACTTAATATCATAACATACAAATCTTCTGTAGATATTCCATTAGTATATTAGCTTGGAAATACAAAAGGGACAACAAGCTATTGATAATTATTTATGAAATAGCATTAAAAAAGAGAGCTATTATGAAACAAGGACCTAATATAAAATGAAAGTTGTTAATGGTATGACAATCAAACTGAGGCTGTGAGAGCAAAAGACAGATTCAAAAGAAATAACTATGAAGATGAAAATGAAGAATAAAAGGAGGTGAAACAAAGCAGTGCAACTGATTGATAAACAAAAGCAAGCAATTATGACATACATTACTATACTCATCTGTTGATGTTTGAGTTGGAGAAATTTAGGAGATAAGAATGTTGATAATTTATTCTTCCTTCTCCCCACCCCAACTATTTATCACTTTTTGTTTGTGTATAAAATAGAGGATAGAGAGAGCAGTTATAGGTAATTTTCGTTCCTTCATACTTTTGGAGCAAGCTTGATGAATTTGATCCTCCCTGAGTACCACAATCTTAAAACCTTGGGCCAAATAAAACAAAACTTGATACATATCTATACAATCATATAATAATTCTGCTTGTTCCTTCCTTAGCTAGTTCATTAGTTACTTAGTTCTTCCGTCTGTTATGCCACCGAAGAAAGATAATACACAAGCTTTTCCTTCCTCTCTATCTTTTGACTCTCCTCAGCCTTTCTCTCACCTTTGCCAAATGGAAGGGTAGTAAAGAGTGAGATAGTAGGAGGAGAGAGCCTATAGCATTACCGTATCAGTAGTAGCTTAAGTTGGTGGTTGTAGCAGTAATTGTGTGTGTGTATTGTACAATATAGTAAAAATAGGTAGTTTTGTTGTTATATCCTGCAACCTAATAATGAAATTTCTGGCCTCTACACCCTTGGCTATTATTCAGTTGGTCTTTTCTGTTTACAATGGACACAGGAGCCATGATTTTTCAGTAATAAAAAAAAAATTTTCTTTTTTAAAATCTCACAAAGTAGCATACAGTATTTTGGTTATGGTCTGTGCATATGCCACTTAATATAAGATTACAGTAAATAGCTTCTATGGACATTACTTTTATAGATATTATAATAAAATTACACTCTGTGTTATCGTTATTTTATTATCCAATACCTTTATGTTTGAAGACATTACTATCATTTGTAGTATGACAAAGTAAAATTTTTCCAGGAAATAAAAATTATCCTTCCGTAGAAATTCCACAGGTTCCGCTAGTAATATATAAAAACAATATGATTGTCATTTAATAAAAAAACTTAACTGATTGAGTTTCAGCTGAATTTTTTTTCAATAATATTTACCACTAGTGGAAGTCCATTTAAGCATTCCATACCAAACCCAATCGAATCTACTAATAGAAGACAATGTTTGTTCATTCTCTCAAGGTCAATGTACTGATGATGTGTGGAGGCTATGCTGATGAAATAAGTATTAATCATTTGGATTAGAATGATCTTGAACAGAAAATCAACATTCTTTATCAAATATCCCAAGAAATTGTGGATACAAGATAGTCTCTGTTTTAAACAGAGACTATGGTCTGGAATTGGAATGAACACAGTGATGGTACACACCCTGAAGCCATCATAAAAATACAGAATATAGTATTAGTAAATATTAAACACTTCAAGTACCTTGGTGTATAGATCAGTTATAAAAAATTATAGGAGATAAGGAAATTGAATGTAGAATATGCTGCACTAGAATTGCTACAAAACTAAAACATTAAGCTAACCACTTGGGTCTTGTTTGTCAGTATCCTTGTCAGATTAAGATTTTGCTATGGATGTAATGCATAGCATCAAATCCATTCAGAAATATCTAAATTGTCAGCTGTATACAACTGCTTTCTCAGACTTGATGGTTAAAAATGGCTTTGAGCCAGTGAAACCCATGGGCCTTGCTAAAGACTATTCTTTTTTTAAATTTGTAGACTGGTGCTACAGAATCACAAATAACTGTACCAGATGACAGAAACTATATCACTTGAGGACTTTCAACAGCAGCAATGACTAGAATGGATATGAAAAAAATAATTGAAGAGAAAACCATGACTTAATCATGATATTAACATTCCACACTATTTCAAATAAAAAGGTTAGGAAGGAAAGCACCATCGCTACTGGAAAGATTGATAATAGCTACTAGTCTTGAGAAAACTATTTTCCCAAAGAATTGTTTTAAGTATTGACTACTTGTTCAATGAATGTCTAATGTTTCCTAATAAGGAAATGGCTCATATTACTATTACCATTTGGTGATTGTATTTTTACAAATGATAAAAATAAAATAATATCATATACAACCACAACCATCTCATAAACTCACTTATAATTCTGATCAAACTGCTATATAACAACACATGACACAGAAATACAAAAATTACATGAATATAAGACAGCTGTTTTTGAATAACATTAATACTCAGCAAAAGAAACTGTAAATATGGGATTACACATTTTTTTGGAAGCTATTCATATTTAGTTAAAACAACCAATGAATAAATCCTTTATGATTCCGGAATAGGTATTCTAAAATGTAATTCTCAGAATCCACAAATCATAAAAGGTTACAAACTCCTCCTTCCTCCAATGACCGCATGGATCAATTTGATATGAACTGCTCTACAATTTGTGAGGTTAAAAAAAGATTTTTCTACTTCAATGCAAATTCAATATCTAACTCCATTTTGCCAAATATACTATGCTTCTTTTTTTTAATTTTTTATAACCTTGAATGACCACTGAAGTTACCTATCTCTAAGTTCTGAATACATTGAACAAATTGAGGAACTATATTATAAAAATTTTATTCCTACCAAATCCAAGCTCTTGTGCTAGACACAAAAACTTAGTAGAAATAGTAAGACATGATAATAAGTGCAAAATGATAAAACACAAGACAATCACTGCATAAAATTTTAAAAAGAAAAACATTTTTTTACAGTTTACAATTACAAAAAAGTACAGAAATTCGCACAAAAATTTCCTTTTTTGCACCTATTAAAGCAGGAAAACAATTTATGATAAAGGACCACCAGCAAAAAATGTGGGGGAGAAAAATTTACAACTCTGAGGAAAAGACAAGGATATTTAAAAATGATGAAAACAGAAAATAAGCTAGTTAAAAACAAAAAAACAACTTTGATTAAGAAAACAAAAGATAAATGAAAATACCTATTTGCTAATTGCTCCACAGATAGCTTGGATGGTGGGGGGGGGGGGCAGTAATTTTTTTTAAAGTTGCTTTTTACATAGTTTGTTCTTGAGAAAATTTCTCCAAAAAAATCTTTTTGTATTAGGCTGTCCAACCTCAGAATAATTTTCAATGGAGCTTTATATTTCTTCTGTCTTTCTGTGGTTGTCTGGTAACAGGTGCCTTCTTGATGTTCTCTTGATGTCTATGCCTTCTTGGATGTTGACCTGCCTTCTTCCCTTGCTGTCAAAAGATCTCAAATTTTGGCAGGTCTTAACCAATGAGCTGAAAAAGATATATAATTGTAACAATTTTACACAAACTGCTGGCCTACATAAAAATGCACTTCTCTCAAAAGAATGTGCATTAAAATAAAACAACTGAAACAATTATACATTTAAATAAGGTTAACATTTTTAAAATGATAAAAATAAAGTTTTTATAATATTTATCTAGAGAATCTTATGTCTGGCAAGGACTCTTATACAGAAACATTCAGACTTCATCAGGAGTACAAGAAGAAGGAAATGAGAGCCCCAGTTTCTCTCTTCTTAAACTGTGTCTGTACATATGCAAACACAGATCTGATGAGATGAGCACTAATTATTTAAACATTCTATACCACATCTCAAACAAGTCTACCACTAGAAGACAATGATTCTGCTTTTCCTCTCAATGCTAACATGCTGATGACTTGGGTGTTCCTATTTAGAATAAGAATGGTCTTAAACAGAAAAATTCTTTATCAAATGTTCCAAAAAATGGAAATTGAGATGAAAGCTGTGATGGCATCTACCTTAAAGCCATCATAAAAGACGCAGGATGTAGAATTAGTAACGACTAAACACTTTAGATACCCCAGTGTATGGATCAGCTATAATAAATTAAGTATAAGAGAAAAAGAAATTGATCATAGAATGGGTTGTACCAGAAGTAATTTTGCCCAACAATGCAAATTGCTATGAAACCAAAACATTAACCTAAAAATTTGAGTCATGTTCTTAAGTAGCCTTTTCAGATTGAAACTTTCATGAGTATGTCATGATTGGTGCCAAATTCGTTCAGAATTAACTAAACAATCAGCTGTATACAGCCACTTCCTAAAATCAATGGTGAAAAAAGGTTTTGAGTGAGTGGGTCTTGGCAAAAATATACCTGTTTTGAACATTGTTGACTGGCATTACAGAATCGCAAATAAAGAACTGTACCAAATACCACAAGCCACATCAATTGATGACAACCAACTGCAGCAACAAATAGAATAGCTAGCACATGTAACTTAAAGAGAAACTGATGACATAATCAAGATATGAACATTCCAAACCACATCAGATAGAAGGTTAGAAAGGAAACCCCCATCAATATTGGAAAGAGTGAAAATAGCGATTGGGCTTGAGAAACCTGTTTTCCTGAAAATTGTTTAAATAGAAAGATTTTATAAATTTCAACAATACTAGCTGCTTAGTCAGTGAATTTCCTATTGGAAAATGACAAATATTACTGTCAGCCTTGAAATCATGTGGATTAAAAATTAAGCAGGTAATTAACACTTTGTGGATAATTCTTACTTCAGTGACATAGATTTACCAGACAATTACAAAAGCCAAAAAATTCAGCTTAATCTAATTTTGGAAGTTCATTTGTAGTGAAATATTCTTTTTAATTTGGAAAGTTCTTTATTACAATTTTAATAATTGCTATAATTACTACTTTTTCTTCTGAAGGAGTATTGAACTACTGTTTTGCTAACACTTTTTTTTAATCAGTCAGTAATTTGTTGAGATGCAGCCAGCTAGGATTCTTTATCTCTCCTCTGTCTTGCATATCCTTAAACATTAGCACATTCAGTTGAATTTGTTTATCTTTTTAGACATTTTTACACAAATACAATGTTGAGCTTTTATTTTATATGATCATTGTTTCTATAACTCAGAATGACATGATACTTTCTTTCTTTTATTATATTAACAAAGTAAGCAACAGCTTCAGCATAGTCAAGCAATGCCATAGTCTATGCACACAAGGTTTACTTAACTTCTCTCATATATATATATATATATATATATATATATATATATATATATATATATATATATATATAAAACAAATATTTCCTGAGTCTCTAAAAAAAAATTACATGAGTTTCCATTGAAGAAGTTTGTAAAGGTTGCATTTGAGAAGCACTCAAGAGATCATGATTATTTTGTATATTCATAAATAAAATTCCAGTCAATTATTTTATATTTTTTTTGTCTTTTCAGGGAAATAAGTGATTATGGCCCTCCATAATTACCTGTTATTTTAATTATCTGTGAATTGTCATAAATGTTTGGAAAGATAGTTGAATTAATGAAACTGAAAAGATACAGGTCCTTGAGGAGTTAATTATATTGTTTAGCTACAAATAGCAGATTTTATTTCGTCTTTGACAGCTGGGACTTAAAGGAGTGCAGTAAGAGTTCAAGTAATGGCCTAGTCCATTATTTACTTTCACTAATGCCATTTGAACAAGCATGAATTCATTTTTATCATCAGATTTATGCTAAGCAGCAGGATAGATTAGTCTCTTTAGCCTTGGGTGGTGGCCAATCTAAAAGAACATTTCTAAATTCAAAACCATATTACCTTCCCTATGGTTTTGAATTTAGAAATGTTCTTTTAGATTGGCCACCAATTTCATTAATTTTCTGAACTGACTATTAATAACTGATAGAAATAGATGATAATGATGATGCATATTCAAGTTGGTGAATTGTTAAACTATCATTTTATTTAAAAGATGTTAAAGCAGAGCTTCCTGAGTTCATATTTCTCATAACACATTTTTCAAACACACTAGTATCACCCAAAATTGCTAATTTGAAATGTAAATAGAGAAATATCCAAAGAATGCATTTTCACATAGAGACGTTAATTAATTCCTGATTCTTATATACCATGCACAAGCTATATCACATAGCCCATTCTTCTTCTTCTTCTTATATGTGCCCTGTCCTTTCAGGACATAGGCGATTATGGCCTTCTACGTCTCTCTATCCCTGGTGGCTCTTAGCACACTTTCTCCTGTTACACCACAAAGCCCCTATTCTGCCATCCACCCACTCAGGCCAGTCAAGTACGTTACACACTGTTTTCCTCTGTCTTTTCTTCCCTCTATTTGGCCTGTTAGTATCAGGTTCTCCAAGCCCTCCTTCCTTATTGCATGTCCCAGGAACTTTAGCTGTCTCTTCCTGATGTTCAGTATTAATTTCCTTTTCGTTTCCGTCATTTCTAAGACCTCATCATTGCTTACATGCTCGATCCATGATATTTGCAGCATCCTTCTGTAGAACCACATTTCAGTTGCTTCAAGTTTTTCCTTTATCTTTGATGAAATTGTCCAGCATTCACTGCCATATTGAAGAACTGACAACACATAGCAATCCAATACTCTCTTCTTTGTTTCTAGTGAAATTGTCCAGTTTCTTAATACTTTACTCAACTTCTTGAATGCTTCCTTCGCCATGCCAATTTGCCTTCGGATTTCTGTGTCACACTTTACGTCTTTTGTTATAACACTTCCCAGGTATCTACATTTTTGTACCTGCTTGATCCTAGTATCCCTGACCTGTATTTGGCATATTGGGCTGCTCTTTTTACTGATGACCATGTATTCGGTTTTCTTGCAGTTTATTTGTAGTCCTTTCTTATCACTCTTTTCAGCTACCTTCTGTAGGAGGTCTTGTACTTTCCTTTCTGTGTCTGCTATCAGCACTGTATCATCTGTGTACCTTAGATTGTTTAAATTGTATGTGGTTCAAATTGTGGCCTCCGATGACAAATCCTGGCATAACATCTGTGATCTTCAGAATAGTCTCAATGTACAAGTTGAATAGATCCAGTGAAAAGACACATCCTTGTCTTATGCCCCTTTCTATCTTTGTATATCTGCTGAATTTGTTAACTGTCCATATGCAGGCGGTTTGCTGCCAGTAGAGATTCTTGATTACTCTTATGTCTTTCCCAAATATGTCAAGGCTGCTGAGCATCTCCATCAGTTCTTTGTGGTGTATTTTGTCGAACACCTTTGCATAATTGATAAAATATAGGTACACGTCCTTTCATTTGTATTGCTCTTTCAGAGAGCATCCTAATCATAAATTATGGCATTCCTTGTTCCAGTGTCTTTGACAAACCCACACTATTCTTGTCCTATCTCTGGCCTGATTCTGCTTCTCACTCTATTCATCAGGATTCAGGTGATCAGTTTTGTAATGTGGCTCATGAAACGGATTGTTTGGTGGAGTTTGCACTCATTTGTACCTAGCTTCTTAGGTAGTGTTATAAAGATTGACTTGCTTAGGTCATCTGGTATTACTCTTTTTTTTTTTTTGATCGTGTCACCCCAAGCAAGACATTTTACTGCCACTGTTGTACAGGGGGTTACATAAGATGAATGTTATGAAGAGTGAGAGGTTGCAGGGGGTATCAGGAAGAAAGTAAGAGAAGGAAGAGATTACTGATGAGAGTAAGGTGGACGAGGATGAATGTTATGAGGAGTGAGAGGTTGCAGGGGGTGTCAGGAAGAGAGTAGGAGAGCGAAGAGAGTACTGATGAGAGTGAGGTGGATGTAGAAAAGCATTAAAGAGAGGATATAAGTTAGTGTGACAGGAAATGACTATTGATTTTACATTTAAATTCTTGGAGATTGTAACTGTCAGGAAAGCAAGTATGCGGAAGAGAATTCCACAGGCGGGAAGTTCGAGAAAAGAAGCTGCTGGAGTAGAATTTGCATTTACAATTTATTGGCTTCACAGTTAAAAGGTGGGACCTAGTTGCTAATCTTGTGGCTCGAGGAAATTCGTATATAGGGGGTACCAGTGAGCTAAGTTCATCGGAGCAGAAGCATTGAAAGTATTTGTAGAAGAGACACAGGAAAGTCACACTGCGTTGGTGAGAAAGCGACTATATCCTAGCTGCCAAGTCAGGATCGATCACATTACAGATTCTCCGTTGGATTCGGTCGAGGATACCTTAAGTGGATAGCAGGAGCATTGAACCAGATATGGCAGCAATACTCAATGCACAGGCAGATGGTAGACTTGTACATGTGCAGGGTTGTTTGGGACTGGAAAAACTTCCTGGCCCTACACAGAGAACCGACTTTCTTAGCAGCAGATTTAGCTATGGATTCTATATAGTTATTCCATTTGAAGTCTGGTGTGAGAGTTAACCCGAGGAGGTGCAGTGTTTCGCTTTCCAGGAGAGAAGCCTTATCCAAATTAATAGGCAGGAAGAACGATTGTCTGTGGTGGTTATAAGATTGCAGCTTCATTTTTGAAGCATTAAAATTTCCGAGCCATTTTTTACCCCAGTCCATCACAGATTGGAGGTCCTTTTCAAGCTTGGCAGTGGGGTTTGTTTTTTCAGCCTTGGTAGATTTTTGATCGAGACAAGAGTAAACCGGTGTCGTCAGCATATATGCCCACTTGGGATCTTATTACGTCAGGGAGATCGTTAATATAGATAAAGAAAAGCGTAAGACCAAGAATAGAGCCTTGAGGGACACCCGCATTCATGTGATAGTATTGGGAGGCTTGTCCGTTCAATACTACCCTCATTGTACGGTTTGAAAGGAAGGACTGGATTAGGTCAAACAATTGTCCAGTTATACCATAGCCCTGCAGCTTGCATAGGAGGCCAGCAGGCCAGACTCTGACATACGCTTTGGAGATGTCAAGGGCCACAGTTTGGGCTTCACCGATTTTGTCGAGGGCCTGGTGTATATACTCAGCAGTAGACCTAGTGAAGCGGAAGCCATACTGTTTGTCAGAGAAGAGTCTATGGGCTGTGAGATGTGTCACCTCAGTGTTGATGATTGCTTTGAACACTTTGCCAAAGATTGGTAGGAGGCTGATAGGGTGATAATTAGTGGAGTCAGAGGGTTCTCCAATATTTTTATATATAGGAACCACGGAGGAGGATTTCCAGCAGGCAGGAAAGCAGAAAGGCAGAAGTTATAGAGTTTAGAGAGAACAGACGAGAGTTCAGGAGCACATTTCTGGTCCAGCTACTTTGTTTGCTATTCAGTTTGTGCCATTGCAGCTTCTACTTCAGACCTTAATATTTTCGGTCTGTCCTCATTTGTGTGTATTATCAGTTGTTCTCTCTTGTTGTGGAAAAATCTTTTATATATTCTTCCCATCGCTGGAGTATTTTCTTTTTCTCCAGTATGATCATTTCATCCTTGGATTTTATACATCCTGTTGAGGAGCAGGTATTTTGTCCTGTCAGTTCTCTTATTTCTTTATGCATGTCTGCTTTATTAGTCCTGCTCAATCTCTCTACTTCTGCACATTTGTCATTGAGCCATTCCTCTTTAGCCCGTCTGCATTTGCTCCTTATTTTCTTGTGTAGTTTCCTGTATTCCATTCCATGTCTTGGCATCATTTTCTGTCTCCTTTGCATCATGTTGAGAATCTCTTCAGTCATCCACACATTTTTTTCTTCTGCATCTGATTTCCTTTGCTGTTTGCTGATGTCACTAGTGCTTCCTTTAGTGAATCCTATTTCAAGTTTCCTTATCCAATTTGTTCTTCGTATTTGTTTTTCACACTGGTAGCGTATTTTTTCTGCAGGTTGAGGTCATTCATGAGTGTTGAATTGTAGTCTTGATTCATTCTCTGGAGTTTCACTCTTAGTTTGCAGATGACTGGGAGGTGGTCGCTTCCACAGTCAACACTTGGATAGGTTTTGCATTGAACCACTACATTTCTGAATCTTCTGTTTATGGTTATGCAGTCTATTTTTCATGTTGCCTCCTGGGCTTATCCATGTCCATAGACATTGTGAGTGTTCTTGAAACCAGATATTAAAAAAAAAATCATATGGAAGACAGAGGTAAATCTCCCTTTCAGTTCTCTCACCTCTGTAAATATGCAATATTAACATCCACTGGTGAGATGACACAAAGGAAGGTTCTATATGAACTGCTTCCTTTGCACATGTGGGAGAATCTTTACCTATGTTGGCTGTGTCTTCTTCAAGCTATCAGTCTAACACTGCCATTCCTTATCTTTTCACTAATTTTCCATCTCACTGAAATAATATTTTGATGTTGATCTTTAACTTTATTGTACACATAAAGAAGCCTAGTGCAGCACCCAGACTGCAATACAACAGACTTGTGAATGACCTCAACCTGCAGGAAAAATATAAAGACAGTGTGAAAAAGAAATACCAGGGACAAATTGGAAACAAAACCTCTGATGAGCTGGAATTATTAAAAACTGAAGTGGAAGCTGCACTGGTCAAATTGAATAGAAACAAAGCAGTATGACCAGATGGTACTGTAATAGAGATACTAACAGCCTTAGACAAATTTGTGTAGATAAAATTGTAGAAAGAATGAAATCTGCAACAGTGGCAATATACTGGAACATCAATTTTAATAGCACTGCCAAAGAAGCCAGGTGCAAAGGTATGTGAACTCCACCAAACAATCAGCTTAATTTGTCACATAACAAAACTTATCATCTAAATTCTGATAAATAGAGTGAACAGTAGAATAGAGGCCAGAGATAGGACAAGAACAGTTTAGTTTTGTCAAGGACACTGGAACGAGGAACGTAATATTTATGCCCAGAATATTATTGAAAGGGCAATAAAAATACAAGAGGACATGTACTTGGGTTTCTTAGACGATGCAAAGGTGTTTGACAATGTATGCCACAAAGAGTTGATAGAGATGCCCGGCAACCTAGACATATTTGGGAAAGACATTAGAATAATCAAGATCCTGTACTGGCAGCAAACTGCCTGCATACAGACAGGAAATTAGTTCGGCAGATATACAAAAATAGAAAGGGGTCTTTTCACCAGATCTATTCAACCTACACAGTAAGGCTTTTTCTGAGAGAACTAGAAGTCTTGCCAGGATTTGTCACTCACAGCCACAATCTGAATAATATAAGATATGCAGATGATACAGTGCTGTTAGCAGACACTGAAAGGAAACTACAAGACCTCCTATGGATGGTAGCTAAAGAAAGTGAAAAGAAAGGACTAAACATAAACAACAAGAAAACTGAATGCATGGTCATCAGTAAAAAGAGGCACTCAAAATGCAAACTACAAGTTGAGGATACTGAAATTAACCAGGTTCAAAAATTTTAATTATGGGAAGTGTTTGTTCTAACAGAGGAGGGAAAGTGTGACACTGAGATCCGAAGACATATTGGTATGGCCAAGGATCATTCGAAAAGCTGAGTAAAGTATTGACAGATAGGAAAATTTCATTGGAAACAAAGAAGAGAGTACTGGATTTTTATGTGATGTTTGTCCTTCAATATAGCAGCAAATGCTGGACAATCTCATCAAAGATGAAGGAAAGACTTGAAGCAATAAAAATGTGGTTCTACAGAAGGGTGCTTAGGATATAGACTGAATATGTTAGCAATAATGAGGTTTTGGAAAGGATGGAAATGAAAAAGAAACTAATACTTAACATCAGGAAAAGACAGTTGAAGTTTCTGGGACATGTAATGAAAAAGGAGGGCTTGGAGAATCTGATACTCACAGGACAGATAGAGGGAAAGACATACAGACAGGAAAGCAATGCATGACATACTTGATGGTCTTGAGCAAATGGATGAGAGAGTAGGGTTTGGGAGGAGTAATAAGAGAAAGGGTGCTAAGAGCTACAAGGGATAAGGAGATCAGGAAGGCCATGATTGCCTATGTTCTGAAGAGACATGGCACATAAAAGAAGAATAATTATCCTCCCAGTTATTAATTTCACTTCCCTGTGCTGCTATAATTCCATCAATATTAAACATTGCAATCGGCTCCATATAATCAGGTCAAACTGACCAATTATTACATTAACTGAAGTAAATCCAAGCAGTACTACAATCAAAATGATATTTAATAGTATCTTTATAGTTGCCAGCAGTGAAGAATCTACACCTTATATGACTTTATTCTCATGTACAAATGAATGGTCTGAGTGTTAAAGCATTCTTTGGAGCTTTTCTTTTCTTGAAATAAATTGTGATAGTAATTCATTTTCCGGCTGTGTGTGTATGCTCATTAGAATGTCTTTGCCATGCTGCAGCAAGTATGATGAGATGTGTTTTCTTTTTTTATACTTTAACATTATATGTCACATGATTAATTTGAAGTCTTTTACTTTTTCTAGTACAAAATTGGTAACAAAATTTTTCAATAAACTTAGTTGTTTTTCAGTAGTTGGGTGTATGTATTTCTGGAATTTTCATATCAGCATTAGTGAACATCATATTAATTTTGGCTTATAATTCTTGGCCTCATATTAAGAATAACAGGAAGATATCATGATATGAATCAGTTCTCGCTAGTTTAATTCTTTTTTTACAACTCTGGAGAGTATTATTATCAGAATTCCACACCATTTTTTAAAATTTCTTTATTGACAGTGTTACAACCAAATTGCCACAACAAAATTTAAAAAGAAAAGTAAAAATAAGAATGTTTAGTTTGTTGCCAAAAGGTATGGCCAAAGTTTTCCACACCAGTAATAGGTGGTTTCTTTCACATGGTCAGATACATGGATGAGTAAATTAATCACTAGAAATGAACAACAAACACCAGTATGAAAATTTAACAAGATTTAATAGAGAACAAAAATAATACAAGGAATCATGTCTTTGTGGAAAGTGTGTGCAATGTATGCAATTTAAAAATCAAAAAAAAAAAAAGAAAAAAAAAAAAGAACCCACTTAACTCTTGTTTGAAATCACAAATATACTCTTTTCTTTTCTCTCTTTCTCTCTCTCTTTTATATTTTGCATTTCTTTGTCACTTTCAGGAAGCGCCATTTAGCTACAAGCTTTGACTACTTAAAATTGTAATCTTCTGTTGCCAAGTGATCTTCATTTCCTCTTTGCAGTTTTTAACAGTATAAAAGTTATCTATTCTATTGTAAAAATTCAACATTGAGTTGATTTAAGTGGTCTAAGTTTTTCTTAACTGGAAAAATCCTACATGCGTTTATATTGGTTGATTAACCCTATTAGTGATTCACCATTGCCTTTTGCTTTGTGACTATTTAGTCAATCAAATAAATGTTCATATGCAGCTTGGAATTAATGTGAATGAGTTGGATGAAATATTCAGCCTCTTCATTTTGCAAACTCCAAAAGGGAAAGGGAAGTCTGAAATTTTACATTGAGGCTGGAAAAGGTGTGTTTATGAGAGTAGTAACATTGTTTAAATTCTCCAGCCAAAATTCCGATGTAAACCTAATAATGTTTTTTTTTTATTTTATTTATGGAGTAGATATTAGCTGGATAGATTACATGGGTAGACCTATATTTGCCATCCACCAGACACTTTGATGGACCTACAATTGCAAGATGTCAAAATACCAGTTTTAGCATTGGCCTTATCTAAATTCTACAAAATTTGTCTGTTGTAGAAATTAATAATATTGTTCATTTTGTGCATGCAGGAATAACTAATTTTAACAGTATTTCTATAAAAGATTTTATGTAGGGGATTATTGGTATGGAAATGCTTGCTTACAAATTTCAAAAAATATTTCCCTATATTGATTTTAGATAGTCTACAGAATGAGTGGAGGTTAAGCCATATTATTTTCCTTTTTCTATGTTTATTTTTCGCACTAGATTACTCAGAATTAACAACTGGTTTTATATATACTAATCTATTCTTGAAGCTGCTTTACTTAAGTGCTTATTATATAATTTTTTATTTTCATTAAAAACTTTGAGGTGTGAAGATAAATCGATTAATTCAGTGTTGAGTGGTTGGAATTAAGTTTAAAAGCAAATTTTGCTTATATATTCTATCATTTGAATTTTTTTCAGCTAAACATAGACTGCATCTGTTGTAAAGGTTATTGGGGGTGCAATCTGAACCTATTAGTGTGTGTGTGTGTGTGTGTATATATATATCTATATATATATATATATAAAAACACATAACTCAATAAGTTTACAAATTACTTATTTATTAGTTATTTAAGTAAAGCTACTGTTGCAAATTTTCAAAACAATGGAAAAATCTGAATTTCGTGTGATAATAAAGCATTGCTTTCTGATGGTGGAAAAATACTATTCTATCAAAGCAGTGGCTTGATAAGTGTTATTTGGACTCTTCTCCATAGGAAACAATGGTTAAAAGGTGGTATGCTGACTTTAAACGTAGTTAAACAGACACAAATGATGCTGAATGCTCAGGTCACCCAAAATCGGCAGTTGTCTCAGAAAACATCAAAAAATCCATGAATTTGTTTTGGATAATCATAAATTGAAGTTGCATAAGATAGTAAAGGAGTTGAACATATCAGAAGGCTGTGTCTTCCCCATTTTGCATAAAAATTTGTCATTGTAAAAGCTGTGTTCAAAGTAGGTGCCACGTTTGCTCACAGTCAATCAAAAACAGCAACGCATTGAGGATTCAGAGCATTGTTTGCAACTGTTTCAATGTAACAAGGAGTTTTTGCATGAATATGTGACAGTGGATGAAACATTCACTCAGGAGCCTGAGTGTACAGCAGAAGGTGAAAACCGCCCAAAGTGACCAAAGACGCAAACATCAGCGGGCAAGGTTTTTATAACATTATTAATGCATTTGAAGGAAGAAATCATCAAAAAACAGCCTCAAATGAAGAAGAAAACACACAGTGTCACAAGTCAATTGTAATGATGGCAAAACTACATGAATTGCACTTGAAATTGCTTTTGCATCTACCCTTTTTTCCAGATTTGGCCCCCAGTGACTACTGGCTGTTTGCAAACTTCAAAAGAATGCTCCAGGAAAAGAGATTTGGCTCTAAAGAATAAGTGATATCAGAAACTGAGGCATATTTTTTGGCCAAAGACAAATCATTCAACAAAAATGGCATCAAATTATTAGACAATTTTGGAATCAGTGTATCACCTTAGAAGGAGAATATGTTGTTGAATAAAGTTGAATTTTGCCTAAAAGTTGTAGTTTTATTAGTTACACTCAGGGTTTATTGAGCGATGTGTTTTATAAAAAAACAGGCAGGCCAACTCTTTCTGGGAACTGATAATTGGGTATGAGGTAATTTGATTTAGAGGGCCCCTCCACTGATCCTCAGATCCCAGTGTATTTTTTCTTCTATACAGTTTTGTCTTTTCTCATCTAAAGAAGCCAGAGAGAACAGACAGTCTTTATATACAGTCACATGCATAAGTATTGGATACATTTTATTTTCTGTTATAACTCTAGTTTATGTTCGCCATTTTGCCTGATATTTGGTAAGTAATATTTTGTAAAGGTTTTTTAGTTTTATGTTGAAGGAAAATTAAAAACTCATGGTTGAATCCATTTTTTTTTATCAAAGTTCAAAATGAGCCTATGCAAAAATATTGGATACATGATACTTTTTTCAAATTTCCAATCGAAACTTTGTATTTTAAAAGACTTTAAATATTCAAATTTTTGATAGTATTGGAATGTTATCTCTGACCAATCAGAGAAGCACACAATTGCTTACAAGATAGTGTTACTAATCATTTGACTCTTTTGCTGTGCATTCTGCAATTCAAGGATTAAAAATGGCAAAAACTAAAGAATTATCCAGAGATATGTGAGATAGAATCATTGAACGTCACAAAGGAGGACAATGTTACCAAAACATTAGCAAAGAAATGAAGTATTGGATACATTTTATTTTCTGTTATAACTCTAGTTTATGTTCGCCATTTTGCCTGATATTTGGTAAGTAATATTTTGTAAAGGTTTTTTAGTTTTATGTTGAAGGAAAATTAAAAACTCATGGTTGAATCCATTTTTTTTTATCAAAGTTCAAAATGAGCCTATGCAAAAATATTGGATACATGATACTTTTTTCAAATTTCCAATCGAAACTTTGTATTTTAAAAGACTTTAAATATTCAAATTTTTGATAGTATTGGAATGTTATCTCTGACCAATCAGAGAAGCACACAATTGCTTACAAGATAGTGTTACTAATCATTTGACTCTTTTGCTGTGCATTCTGCAATTCAAGGATTAAAAATGGCAAAAACTAAAGAATTATCCAGAGATATGTGAGATAGAATCATTGAACGTCACAAAGGAGGACAATGTTACCAAAACATTAGCAAAGAAATGAATCTAGCACTAAGTACAGTAGGAAATAAAATCAGAAAGTATAAGAAGTATAGCGATGGTACAGCAAACCTTCCAAGAAATGGAAGACTGAGAAAAATAAATGAGAGGACTTCAAGGTTGGATCAGTATAAATGTGCAAAAAAAAAAAAACCTTCATTACTCGTTCTGAAATTAAAACTGATCTTGAGAGTGCTGGAATTAATATAAGTAAGGATACCATTAGCAGAGCTCTATATCGTACAGGCTTTGATTCAAGATCATGAAGAAAAGTGCCTTTACTAAAAACAAAATATGTCAAAGACCGATTAAAGATTGTCGAAACTTATGAAAAGTAAGGTATGGGAAAAGGTAATCTGGTCAGATGAAATGAAAGTTGAACTATTCGAAAGGAACACAGCGACAAGTGTTTGGTGAAAAAATGGCACTGCCTTCAACAAGTTTGTTTGGGGGTGGTTTCATTATGATATGGGGATGCTTTTCATCCAAGGGCACTGGTGAGTTACTAGTTATCCATGGTAGAATGAATGGTATTATGTACAGGGAGATTCTAGAGAGAACCTTCAGAAATCTGCAACTTCTTTAGGACATACCACAAAAATTACAAAGGAATGGTTTGAAAATAATGGTATTAGTACTCTCAATTGGCCAAGTCAGTCTCCTGACTTGAATCCAATTAAGAATTTGTTGAATACTTTGAAGGTTAAAGTTCATAAGCAGAATCCACAAAATATCAAGCAAATAGAGATATTATGCAAGGAAGAATGGGGTAAAGTAATGGTGGATCAGTGTGGAAAACTGGCCAACTATAGAAAGCGACTGGAAGCAGTGAAACAAAACAGAAGCTACGCAACAAAATACTAAATTGATGTATCCAATAATTTTGCATAGGGTAATTTTGAACTTTGATAAAAAAAATTGATTCAACCATGAGTTTTTAATTTTCCTTTCAGATACAACTAAAACACCTTTACGAGATATTACTTACCAAATATCAGGCAAAATGGCGAACATAAACTAGAGTTATAACAGAAAATAACATGTATCCAATACTTATGTATTTCACTGTATATATAAGTCTTTGGTCATAATTAAATTAGATCAGTACTCAGTTGTATGAAAAAGTGCTCAATACATTTATATTGTAAAGTTTTTGAATATTTTTTATTTAAAAATGAGTTATTTCTGCAATCTAGGTTTCACCCTTTCGGTATCTTCAGGATATATAGTGTGTATATGTACGCACAGTATTAATATACTTTTAATATATTTACCTAGAACATGAATATGCTCTGTACATATCTAAAAAGTTTAATTCAGAAGGACAATTTTGAGTAGAAATTTGGAATACCAAGTACTCAATTTAGCCTAATACAGCATCATTTGTGTGGGTTGCAGATAATTTTTATGATCATTATTTATATAAATTGCAGTTTCTTTCAGTTTTTTTTTTTTCTGTAAATTAGTAAGACTTATTGTATGCTGCTTTAGTAATTTTCTTTTCATCTTTTTTATTAAATAGAAGAAGTTATGCTTAAGGAATTTGAAGCGACGTCGACGTCGGCATCATAGTAGCAGCAGTAATGCTTCTGCAGTGTCGGATGATGATTCTGATCTCAGTGAAGGTAGATATGACTTTTTTTTCTTCTTTTTCTTTTACTATTTTGAAATACTTTTCTTTTAGTTTTCAATTATTGTTCTTTTTTAGAATTAAAAAAAAACTCTTAATTTGTTCATTTAAATTCTGCAAAAGAAATCAGATAGGAATGGAGTGATTATACAATGTAATATGCATCTCCAAGACAATTGAATTAAATTTTCCAAGTTTATTTAAGAATGAGTAATAGATTTTTCCATGCATTTTTTTTACTTTTGTATATTTGTGTCTTGAAGGAGTGTTACAAAATTTATATTAAAACTTTTCATCTCTCAATTAACTGGAAAAAAAAATAACTATGTTGGATTTGATCTTTTTTATGATCAGTGATTTATTTTTTTCCTTTATCCAAATTAGGTGGAGAAGATGTGAATGATGCTGACATGTTATCTGATGAATCTGATGAGGATCTTGGAAGCTATCTTGAACATGACTCTGATTCTGATTTATCAGACACACTTATTGATGGACAAGATGTACCGCCCAGTTTTTCGTTGACAGGCCGGAATAACCAGCTCTTAACTAATGGGCCTGGTTCTGCAGATCATCGGTCAAATGTTGCTGCTGCCGCTGCAGCCGCAGCAGCCGAAGCAGCTGCAGCAGCTGCAGGTATGGATGGGAACTGGAACTTGAGACACCCAAATTCTCGCAATAACATTTGGACTGATGCTGCTACTAATGTCAGTCTTGTACATTTCTCTTCTGAACTCCTGTCTAACTCAGCCACATTTCTTGGACAAAAACTGGAGCTGAATCTGAAGAACTCAAAGATGGACAGTGCTGACAGCTGCATGGATTTTAATTTATTCAAAGACAACAACATTGAGCAAAGAAACTCTGTAGTTTCTGGTAAGACATGAACACAATTTTTTAGGTTCTGTTCTTGGATTCTAGCAGAATATTTTTAGGTTTTTGTTTGTGAATTTTCTGAAAAAATAGTGTCATGTTATAACAACTCTGTATGCTAGATGTGTAAGTATAATTTAAAAATCTATTTAACTATGCTAGCAAAAAAAAAGATGATTAAAAAGAACTTTGCAAAAATAAATTTGATAATGAAATTTTGGAAAATTCAAAATGGAAATGACATCTTCAGTAAAACTTGAAATGTGTTTTAACAAAATAATTCAAAATCATATTGTAGCTTTTGCTTTTCTCCAAACTGTTTGCTAAATCTTAAAATTCTTGCTGGAAGAATTGACTTTGTAATTTTATGACAAGGATAACTTTTCTGGTATTATGTGACTATCAACTTTATTACAATTTGTTTCAATGAATTCATTAAAAAGAGAACTGTAATAATAATTTCATGTGACTTGAGATGCTCCACTTGATGGTATCTTAAAAAGATCTACTTGTTTCAGGCTATAACACAGTAGAAGATTGGCACTCAGCAGAAATAACACAAAAACTCCATGACTTTGTGATAGAAACTGACACAGAAACAAGCCGAGGGCCAACTGACACAGGTGAGAAGAGACAGATTATGAAAGAAAATATATATAAATTTCTTATGCTTCCATTGTGTTACTCATTTAGTAAGGTTGAGATTCAAGTAAAGAAATTTTTCATTATAAACACAATTAATGTAAATTTAAATAGATCAGTTTTTGCTTCTGTTATAAAGTTTTAGAAAAGATATTTTGTTAAGTCATTATAAAAATTGTTTTTTAACAATTAACTTAGAAATATCTAACATCACTCTTCTATTTTTCTTAAGTATACTGAATTCTAAAGAATCTAAAGTACTGAAATTAGTGGTGACGTAAAATTAATTTACTTATTTTTAAATAGAATCAAACTTCAAATATGATTAGTTTTGTGTTTTATTTGCATGACAAATTATTCTGAACCAAGTCAAATTTGGTTTGGCATATTTTGCTAATAGTTAAAAATAGAAGTTTACCTTTGAGTTATCTCAAACATTATTAAATGCCATTAGGATGTTTAAGTCAACATCTAAAAAAGCTTTTATATCCACCTTTGTTTTTTTTTTAAAATAATGTTCATCAAAATGTACCAATTTTTGTTCATTGATTTTAATATTTAAGAAGGGAAGAATATCTTTGGGATATTATGCTTCTTATATGTTAGTAAAAACACAAACAAAAGATTTGTACAGTTTTTGGAGCATGTCCTGTGAATAATTGAACATGTTAGAAATCATTTTCATTGCTAAGTAGACCAGTTTAGATGGATAGTAATCAAATTAAGCCTTTACTTGAGGACAATCAATATATAATATGGTAGCTAACCAATATTTTCAAAATCATTTGTACCAGGTTGGTTATGTTGCTTTGATGTGTCACTTCCACATAAATGGGAAAAAGTTACGGGACCATATTTCTACATGATGAAACTTTACAAGCAAGGAAAAGATGTTGTTTTAAAAAGTTAATTCAATGAAAGCAATCATGAGGCAAGGGAAATGTACTGGCACTAAATAGAACAAAGTCCACAATTCATCATAAAATGGTGATGCTGTATATGTAGTGAGATGGAAGGGAGTTTTCTACTGAGACCTAAAGTCAAAATTGATTTGAATAATTAATGCTCCCCACAAAATAGACTGAATGCAGTAATCTACAAAAAAGTTTAGAGTAGGTTAAGAAAAATAGAGAAATATTTCATCTAGATAATGCTTGTGTGTAAATTTCTTTGGTTGCCAAACAAAGTGTTGCAATTTGGCTGTCAAATTTTCATTCATCCAATATATTTACCAGAAATTACTACAAGATACTATTTAATTTAGTTTTCACAAAATTCTACAAAAGTCACCTACAGTAATTGTTTTTAAACTTCTGTAAAGTATCGAAAACCCCTAAAATATTTTTAAATTTAAGTGTTTTCTATTGCAACCATCATTTTCATCATGTTATAATAATTTTCATTAATTTATATTAAGGATAAATTAATTTTATGAAAGTTTGAATTTTTCAAAAATTACATTAAAAACTATTGCAATTTTCTTGATGTTTAAACATCCGTAAAATATCGAAGACCCCCTAATTTTTTTAAAAATCAAAGTGTTTTCCATTAATACCAAATGGGTTCAACTTGTTTCAGTTGTTTTCATTAATTTATCTTAAGGATGAATTAATTTTCTGAGACTTCAAATTTTTCAAAATATACATTTTTTCAAAAATTACATTAAAAACTTGGTGAGAATCTATGAAGTTGCTTGACATATGGTAGAAAATATTGGAATACATTTGTAAATATGCTGTTCAAAACAAAAAAAAAAGCCTTTTATTTTTACTTAATAAACCAAATATGTTTTGACTAACTCTGTATAATGTGTTCAAGGTTTCAATCACATTTGAAAAGTTAAATATGGAAATTTAAATGTGTATCTTTGAATAGATATAAAGAAAATGGTAATTGTTGGCAATGTTTTCCTATAATGTTTATTCTGATATAACTTATAGAGATTTCTATCTGGTGAGTTCTTGTAAAGATTTTTGAAAAACTAATCTTAAAATGGAGATTGCATTTTAGGGCAAAATACTTGGTTTGGATTTGTTATATTTAGCACTGATATCATTAATAAAAAGTTACACAGAATACATAAACAAAGTGCCTTGCCTAGTTTATTTATTTTGCATATTGATGTTGAAATCTTTTAATATAATTATTTAATGATGTTTCTCATTATGGCATTTCTCATATAAGTAGCTACTGTTGGATATAAAATCTATAAAATTTGCAGCCATATTTTTAATTTCTGGCTTTACTTTGAATTTTGTTCTATGCTGTGTTGCTCTTTGCTTTTGTGAAATGAAATGTGAAAAAACTGTTTTTGAACAATTTTAATTTGGTTGCTGTTAATTTATATTTATTTAGAATTATTTTTTTATTGTCTGAATTATTTTTTTTAATTTTTTAATTTTTTTTATTTATTTATCTATTTATTTTTCAGAGCTTTCCAGTGCCCTGAGTGAAACAGATGCTGAAGGGGAGAGTCAGGTGGACAGGTAAAAAGGTTTTTATTTTTTCTGTAGGCAAAATCATATCTGAAAGCAAAAATGATAGTAGACTAGGAAATTTTGGTTTCTAAGATCTGATGTTCAATTACATAAATTTTAATAATAAATAAGATTAAATTTATTCACTAATTTGCAGCCTTTACTCTGAATGTCATAGAATTACATTCACTTTTCAGAAATTGATGTAGTTTTTTTTGTGAGGCTTATGCATTTCTCTTTGTTTTAGAAGGTTAGGAGTTATTTTTTTTGTATGCTTGTCTTTTGTGTTGTATGTTGGTAAATATAAATAAAAGTGAGCAAAACATAAAATTCAGAAATCTTGAAAGCTTTTTATGAAATGAAATATTACTATCTGTTAACGGAGATGGCCTAAAAATGAATTGAGTTAAACTGACATTAGATCGTGAGTTCAATGCTTTAAATCAGATCACTGATATCAGTCTAGTAATTATATATACACACACACATAAATTTACTATATATATATATATATATATATATATATAGAGAGAGAGAGAAAGAGAGATGTTAATTTTTCTCTTTGGAAGAATTCAATGGTACACTTCTGCTTTGTATATACTTTTATGCCAGGCAGCATTATTTTCACAGACTAATCAAAACAAAAAACACTACTCTCAACATGCTATAATTAGATCTGTGTGTGTGTGTGTGTTAAAAAGTTATTTGAAGATGATTTGGGAAGATATTGAGCCATGCCATCTTGATAACTGTCTACAGCTCCCTGATATTTGTAGGTGCAGGGTCATGTATGCCAATAGATCTCTCTACCATGTCTCATAAACGTTCAATTGAGCTCATGTCATAGTGTTCAAGTGAACATTACACCATTCATTGGAAATTTCCAGAATCCTCCTCAAGCCAATATTGAGGAATTTGAAGCTGATGACACAGTGCATTATCCTGAATCCATTGTTATTGGGGTACAAGGAATTCATGGCCAGATATAAATGGTCACACTGGAGTGCAACATAGTGGTTACTGCATTAGTGATGTATTTAGGTGGACCAGCAGACACATGTGAACATACCCAATTATAGAACCACCATCACAACACACACACACACATATCATTTCTGAAGAAGAAGAGTTTTTTTTAAGAAAGCTTATGGTATAAGATTACATTTCCAGAATTCCCCTCTCAAATTTTGCAAATGAGGTCACTTTAAGATAGTCAGAATGGTTAATCAGATGACTAGATAAAAATCAGATTAGCCAAATTTAAACACAACTTTTTTTTAATGAATATTTTGGAAGCAGTATGGCTGTTTTGTTGCATACAATAACAGGCTACTATTATCACTTACTTACTAGAAGTTAAAAACAGTAGTTTAAACTTTGTTTTTGTTATGTACTTAGAATTTGATTAAACAGTTTGTATTGAGTCAAATGTTGGTGTTGTGCAATTTTAATTTGTTTAAAATGATAATTTGTTTCCAGAAATGAAGCTGATCGTCTACATATGCAACATGTAATTGAAGTAACCCAAAATGAAGGCCTCCTTCATGTTGTTAAAGTTCTTTGTGACTGGATGAAGTGTCATGCTAGTGTCATAACAACCTGTGCACAGGTGAGATCTATACTCTTCCGTTTTCCATTTTATGCCAAACATTAACTTATTGTATCCAACTTTCTTCTTTTTATTTTTATATTTTGATTTTCTTATTACAATTTTTCACATTTCCAGACTAAATTCTCTCTCTCTCATATATATATATATATTAAAGAGTGACCACCAGTCAAGTAATTTTGATCAATCATTAAAAATTGTCTGTCTTCGAACATGTGGAGAAACAATTTGTAGGTGTGTGCATATCAGTGTCAGACACAGAATTTTGGATATTATTACTAGTTTTGTCATTTTAGCAAGTTCAACAATAGAAAAATATGAGTTAAATTCCCATATTTTTGTACTGTTTATCTATCAACATCACATCCTTTGATGTGCTTACATTCTAATGGGGAAGTGAGTTTGCAATAATCTTTTCATACGTAAATTCTTTTAGTTTGCTTTTAAGCTTGGTTTTATAGCAGTTACCTCCCTGGAATTATGTTTCTAGTTTTTTTTATAAATTAGCACTTACAAATGTCCTTACATTGAATATAAATTGTAACTTTTAATGCGTTGGATTGATACGTATTATTTATTGATATCACTAAACATCAGACAAATTAATCCACAGTTGTTATAAACTCAGTAAAATCTCCTTTAGCATAGTTGAAGTGAAGCTAAAGTATTGGATAGTATTAGTTTGATCATAAAAAAATGTGAATTAGTCACTGCTGATGTAATTCTCAGACTTAATAATTTATATATATTTAAAAAGTATTTCAAATGTTAATGCTAATAATCGTTTACTACCTGATCCTGTACAATTTTGTTTAACCAATTTTAGAAGAGCACTCAGAATGAAACTTATTAGTAATGGCCTATAAAATTCAATTGTTAACCAGCCTTCTATGACATGCTACCAAGCCTTCAAAGTATACTCTTTGCACTAATGAACTATTTTTTATTCATCACACTTTTCATGAGTAAAATTTACAAAATACTAGTTTTACCATGCCATAAAAACAATTTTTACTTAGTCCTAACTGCAATGACCCTGTGGTATCATATGGTTATTTACTGCTGTGAAATAGCTAAGTGGCTGTCATACGAAATGGTGTTGATTTGCTCAGAAATCATGCTTTTAGTACATATTGTTGTCATGATGATAATTATGTAATCACTGAAGGCAATTAAATTTCTTTTAATTGTTTGTATACAATGTATATTTTTGTCTGTAATATTCTCATTGTAAAGATGCTATACTGTATTTCAAGTGCTACAAAGTGACTTTGATTTTAAACAAAAGTATTAATCTGTATGTAAATAATCATTATTTTTACAGGCATAATGCTAGCTTTAGATATAGATTATAGTAAAATTCTTAAATTTTTATGCCTTTTTTTAATTTTTATAAAACTCGTAATGTCACTGTCTTCACTGAAATAGGTTTTTTCTTTTGGATTTAATGCTTGCCACATATGCACATTGCACTGAGCTTCATTTATAAATATTATCAACAATTATAGTTTGTCATTGTTGTTAAAAAACACACAGGGTATTTTTTATTATATATATGTAGTTTTGTAGTATTTGTATTCAAATATCTTGAGTAAATTTATTCTATTTTTATTTACAAATATTCAGTGTTTGATCTAATGTTATCTTCTTACACGCACATGTACACACTTAAAAATTTGGTAAAATCTCCATATGAAATATCTTAAAATTTCCATTCTCTTTGCTTTGTTGTAAATATATTCTAAAATCATTAGAAATCTCCTTCAAACAATATAGATTGTTTTTAGAAAATCTTTTGTTGTGAATATTTTCAATTATTACAATGTTGAACACTCAGTATAAGTCCTGACATCTTTGCAATTAGTAAACTGTTTTCTCTCTAAAGAAATATGTAACAATAACCTGAAAATGGAGCAAGATAGAAAGTAAGGAGGATGAGGCAAGACTTCATATTTGTTGCCATGATCTCTTTCTGAAAATGATCTTTATGACTAACCAATGATGGACACTTTCCTTGCAAATATTTGTGCAGTGCTTCCAATTAATAATTCTTTGCATAATCTACAACTATTTTCTGATGTAACAACTTTCATATACCACCAAACACAATTTTCAGTAGGTGATAATTATTTATATTTTGATTGAATATGATTATAGAGAACCACTTTTCATCACTGGTAATTCTTCTTGGGAAATGTTTGGGGACAAGTTTCATATTCAATAACAAGCAAAGGACAACTCTCTGATTAAGGTGACAAGTGATGATGAAGAACCCGTTGACCTAGTTTAGAAACTTTCTCTATTTATGAAAGTGTTTTGTGAGTGTAGAGTGACTTTGAATTCTTTTCCTAATTTCCATGTAGTTTGCTTGGGGTTTCCTCAACTGTGGTTTGCTAAAATGAGAAATTGGAGAGCTGAGTTCAGATTAGGGTTAAATTCGTTTCATTCGCTTATGCACAAATGCCCTTGGAAAAGGTATTAATCCATCTCTCTCCATCTATGGGTCAAATAGCAGGACAGATTGGGTTCTATAGCCTTAGTTGGCAACTGGTCTACTGCAGAAAGTAATGGCAACCTACTGCAGAAAAATCTTCTGCCTAGTTAGTCATGGATCGAAAGAGATGTTGGCTCAAGTATGTATCACGTATGACAACTTAGTGACTGGTTTGCTGAAACTCAGTCTCAGTGGAACTTGGTTGTCCATTTCAAAAGGAACTGACAAGAGAAAAACTTCTACATTTGAAATTGGTCAATCCCCTGTTAGCATGTCTAGATACTTAAAATTTTATTTTCATAGACAGAATAACTATTTTGTGGCATTTCCATTTTGAATTCATGCAGCATACAATGTCTGATTGGGTTTGATATAAACTCAATTTAAAATTTACCCACACTGATATTCAATAATCTGTAAAAGAAGAAAAAAGAAAATTAGAATATAAATATTAATGTTTATTTTACTGTATTTAAAAACAACATTGAAGTGATCATGTCAAAGATACAACAGGACTTTCTTTCCACTAATAGCTTTTGATTTGTGATTTGTATAGTGATTTTGCCTGTTTGTTCAAAGTGAGTCTGGGTTATTAGTTTGAAAGAACTAATCTTTTAAATTTTTTTTTAATAAATATAAATTATTGTTTTTAATATTATAAAAAATAAAAAATTAAATTTAATTAATTCTTTAAAGGCAGTGTCATTGATTTTAAGAACTGTTAAACCAATCATTTGCACATTGTCAAGTAATGAATTCCATATAAAATTGACTAAATTTAAAGATTGGTTAAATCAAGATTTTATCAATAATGATAGAAAAATTCTGCTTCAATTTTTTTTTCTCTAAGCTAGGTTTTCTTTTATTCACTAATTATTGAGCATTCCAACAGTATTGTATATGTTGAGAAATATGATTAGGAAAAAATCAAACTAATTCTTGTAGTACTCTCCTATTTTTCTTTTTAAGGGTGCATCTTACAATAATACACCTTATATTTTAACATGATAATTTCTATTTTTTATCTTGAAAATCCAAAATTTTGTATGAGGATTATTTTGATGAAGTTTTGTGAGATTTACATGTAAATTTGAACAAAATTTCTTCAAAAACTTGATATGTATTAGAATGTGAACAATTTATTTATACCTCCAAGATAACAACAGAAAGATAAATATTGTAGAGAATTTCAAGCAATATATTTGTATTTTTGATTATTTTTCTAGCTTCTACAAATTCTATATACCAGAAATGAAATTAAAAAAAAAAACCCACAAAAACCTGATCTATTTTGTTTGTTCTCCCCCTAATAAAGATGGGTTTTTGTAATTTGATCAAATGCCAGGATTTTTTTTCTTTCTTAATCCCTTCTTGTTTCAGCTGAGAACATTTCCCTATCTCCTAAACTTCCTATAATTTTGTTAATTGCACTTAAATCACTTTTCTATGTAGAATTTTAGAGAAAAATTTTCTTTACTCTTCCATCCACAGCCAATCTTATCAAACAGATTCTACAGTAATAAAAATATACAGAATGATAGGACTTGGAAGAAAGTAAATTTAAATTGGAATAATGAATTGAAATAATATTCTTATATTCTGGGGAACAAAGAAATATTTCTTCTTGGATAGCAAAACCTGTTTGTTACCAGAGAATATTGTTTGCTTGTTTCTTATCAGATGAAGTGTGAAAGGAAGAATAAATATGACCCCAAAATGATTAACAAAATGCCATCAGAATAAGTTGGAAAAACAAAACAAAAAATCAAACCTGAAGAGTCAACAAAAAAACCCAAAAAGAACACCATTTGTTAGTAGTAGCTTCAATTAAGCCAATCAAAAATAAGTTCAAGAGCATCTAACATTATTATACATAATTGGTGTACTTATTTGTTCTATGAATTATTATAACAGAAGTCATGACAGTTTTTCTTTTCTGAAATTGATAATGTTTATTGGTTACCAAATTCAATACACAACTGAAAAAAAGAATTATGAAAGACCACAGGAAATTTTTTTCATCTAATATGAATTTATTTACTGGACTGTGTGACATTTTATGTAACTGGCATCATGCTTTCTCTATTATGATGATCTGATAATATACTCTGTAAATAAAATAACCAAAATAAATATCACTCCACAGGAAACTTATACTGCATCCCAAAGTTTATTTAAAGCTTTGATAGTGTAGGCTGATGTAATATACACCCTTGAGCAAATTAATTGAAACATCTACGCCAGTTTCCTATCTTTCATCATATAGTCAGTTTTAGACCCACTGGAGTGACAGGATGTAATCAATTTCTATTTTGTCCTCAGATTAAGTCATTTGCAGTAGTGTGCAATCTATTTTCAATGTGTATAATGAAATTTGTTTGGCCTTGAAAAATATTGTGTCATCTGTGATTGCATTACATTTTTATCACACCCAGACACTATTGCGTGAAAATTCATTTTCTCAAAATTTAGATTAAATTATATATATTTTCACGAAGATTTTCTAAAAACAAAAAAAAAATTCAAAGATAATTTTATTAATCTATGATTAAGTCTTGAAAGTTTCATTAAAAGCTAACAATTATTTGATTTTTTGCAAGAATTTCCAAATCTCTGTTTTTTAATACAAAAAGATGTAAAATTTTCCTGTATTAATCTTTGAAACTCCACTTCCCCTACAGATGCAAGAAAAACAAGATTCTTAACTAAAACTTTGAACATGCTAGAAAGTATTAAAAATTTAATTAATGAAAAAATACTTTGGTCTTACCACTTAATAACAAAGATTTTGATAATAAAACTTTGTTTTTTATCATGTTTGGGACATATTCTTTTTTTTTTTTCCCCCTAAGTAAATTAGTGAAGGTGTATACACACACTCACACACACATGGTTGTAATTTAATCCTGGTTTGTGCAATCTCTTTCTTCAGAGTTCCCAATCTCTCTGGTGTCGCCTGTCGGTGTTACTGAATTTCTTGCCACTTGAAACCGACTTGCCAGATGACAGGGGTAAGTGATGCCTTTTACAATTGGCACTGTTCATTGCTCACACAGACAGTGTCTTTCAATCAAAGCCATCAAAGATCTCTTTTCAGGTTTAATATTTTCTCTTCTCACTTTGTTTTCAATAAAAGACTTGCCAATTTTTTATAACTTTGTTTTTTTAACCCTCTAAGGGCTTTTTAATTTTTTCTAGCATAAACTGAAATATTACTGTAAATCACTGTCTAAATTTCAAGGATGCAGAGTTATCATTATTTACATTCGGACTATTGTTCTGTTTTGTTGTTATCACCCTTTGGCCAGTGTGCTCTTCAAACTTCATTAGGTGTATGTTGATCTGGATAACCTACAGGGAACTTTACCTTTTATTTAATCCATGGGGTAGATTATTCTCATTTCACTGCCCAATTTTTCCCTATGAATTAAATAAAAAGTTCAGTTTCAAATTCTCTGTAGGTTAACCAGCTCATCATACCCCTGATAAAGGCCAAGAAGGCCCAATGGCTGAAAAGTTTTGATAATTACTAAGATGAGATAATAGTTCTCATAACTGTAAATATTTACTTATAATAATTTTTATAAGTATTTTTTAAAGACAAACAGTACCTTAACCCTTATGCATTTGATCATGGTATCTTATTTATACATTTATTAAAATTAGCCTGAAAAGTACCAAGAACAATTTGTCCAGTTATGACCTTAGTTCAAAATGCTTTAAGTCTCTTTGGCACACATTAAAGATTTATATATGTATCTTATATTTTCTCCTTTTATATTGTTTCCTTGAGATTTCAAAAGAAAAACAAATTTTTTGTCCTGCTATTGCACCTAGCATTTTCATCAATATTACTTTCAATATTAAACTCTCTCAGGTTACCCATGGATTGATTTGATAATTTTATTAGAATTGAAAATCTTCATTTGGTAATAATAAATACAACCCAAAGCTCATGTTTCAGTTAGTTTGGAATATGCTTGCCAGTAACATTTATTTACCTTGAACAGTAAATCTAAGAATTACAAATATCATTAACAGGGAAAAGAAAACTGGTAAAGTAGAAGAGAATAATTTTTACAAGAAACTTTGTATTTTCTGAGTTTAATGAAGGATAGTAGTATTTCTTTATGAGGAATAAATTTTTAGGTGACTTACATTACTATTTCAGTGTACAAATTTATTTTTTCTATTATCAAAATATGTACATTTGTACTTTCCTTTCTCACAAATGATGGTATGATATTGTAAAAAGATACTCATTTCTCAATTCTCCCTTACTTATTCTTTTTGTTTTTTTTATAGATATACCAGGAGTCTTTCTCTCTTTTTTTTAAAAAAAAAAAAAAGAAAAAAAGACAGCATGAATTCATGAGTAAATGTATGTTGGGTGTATATTAATAACTAAATATTATAATGTCTGAATAAAATTTCCAATTTTATTCTCTATATCTTGATAAAGAACCATCTTGTATATTTTGTTGGTTCTTCAATAGTCTTAGCTTCTCTCACAAGATAAGACATCCTGGATTGATTGGTCTGTTCATTTTTTAATATAAATCAGTGAATATTAGACTTGTGTTAAATGTTACTGGTCTTGAAATTTTATTGTTAAAAATGTGTAAACAAAAATTGCAGGTTAGGTTTTAGGAGAATAAAAGATATATTAGGAAATTATTTTTCATTGTATATCATACAGTTTTACATTTTAATAAAGTTTTTTTTTATTATTACTATTAAAATCAATAATAACATAGCTAAGAAGCTTTGTTTATTATTTTATGAGATCCTGTGGGGTAAATAATTTTATGAAATCTCAAAAAAATTAAAAAAAAGCATATGTGTGTACTATTTGTGTGTGTGTGTTGAAAAACTGTTCAGTCTTGTGCATTTCCTAAAATCAAACCAAATGATAAAACATTAGAATTTTTTAAAATTATTTGTTCTTGGTGAAAACAAGATCTTTTCAGCACCCTTCTTTTTTGTGTGTAAATATCTAGCAGTTGAATATTTTTTTTTAACTTCATATTATGATTTTGTTGTGTTGAAATGTCCCACGTTCCCTATCGCCTATTTGGACTAACTATATTAGTAGCCATATATAGTGAGCACAGGAAATACCTGTGACTTACTTCAGCAATTACTAGCCTGCCACCAGATTCCCTGTCTTGCCATAGTGTATTTTCTTTATAATAAACCTCTCTTCTTTCATCTACAAGTGTTGCTGTTCTTTCACTTGAGTACCACCGTTTCTATTTGTAACCTTTTTAAAGGATACAACAGATTTCTCTAAAATTTAATTTGTCTATAAGAGTTTTAAGATGCAAGATTTTAAAGTAAGTCAAAAATAATAATATAAACCTTAAAATATCAAAATCAACCAAATTCATCAGTTTTTTATTAAATAATAGATGTATTATGCTGTAACGTTTCATTTTTTTGTTTTAAGTATGTTATGATGGAAGTGTGTATCAACTTTATATATTTTTTATTCAAATGTTTGTGAGAAATGTATAAATAAATATTTTCATAAATTTAAGAATAAAATTACTAATTACATGAAAAAATTCTGTCTAAGTTGACTTCCTAGAAACTTGTTCTTAGCTTATGCACATGTATTGCATATTTAAACATCAAATAGATCATATCAATATATATTTACAAGATATGTCGTTGACAATATTACAGTTTTCCTATTTAAATTTTCTGTTAAAACTTAATTCTTAAGTTAATAATTGAATGATGAGTTCTGGAACAATAAAATATCTGTAAAAATTTCCCTATTGTATCTTTAAATATTTGATCTTAACAACTTTATCAAAATATTGGAATAAAAATCATAAATATGAATGCTTGGTGTTATTTCATAAGGTACCCCCCCCCCCCCCCACCACCACCAAAAAAAAAAAAAATTTAAGGTATGAATTAAAAAAAATGAAATTTCTTTCTTGAAGCTTTTATTTCAATTTAAATTTCAAGCTAATAGATTAAATTTTTAATATTTTCAATAAGCAAAATAGAATGCTGTATTTTAAAAACTAATTTAAATTGACTAGAAGGAGTTTTTCTTCATCTTTCATTGAAATGTAAAAATTATAAAATCTTCCAAAATAAAAATATACTTTTCTAAAATTTTATTTGAGGGACATTATATGATTTAAAGTATAATTAATCTGATTTGAAATAAATATTATTTAGTTTGAATTTTAAATATCACAGAAATGCATTTCTTAGATCAAAAGTAGCTGTTCTAACATGTTGACAGCCTGATGACCGATCTAATGTTATTCAATGGATACTTTATCTGTAAAACTTAATTTGACAAAATGATGTGAGTTCTTTTTTTATATAATTTTTAAGTACTCAGTTATCATAAAAATTTTAGAAAATATTCTGTCATGTTTTATTAAATTTTAGAAATGTTGACTTTAAATTTATAATAGTCATCACTCTTATTTTTTGAGAATGTTGTGTATGGTCATCTGTACTTACAAAAATTTGGCACTTTTAAACATAAACAACAAATTCAAAATTCTTTCAAAAATATTAGTGTTTGATAATTTGTATTAAGCTTTTCTATTTTTGATTAGTAAATATAGTTTTCACTTAATATCATCTAAAAGGCAGAAATTAATACAGAATTATAAGATTTTAATTTTTATAAATTTTTTTAAGTAAAATTTTAAAAAATATGAAAACAATTATTGTAAAAATTCATTAATCATCAAATGTTTCTTTCAAGACTATAGTGTTCTTAAAATTTCTTATTTATGAAAGCAATTAAAAGCTTTCCTAATTAAGTGCAAATTTTCAGTAAATGTTGTTTCTGTTTGACAAAAACAAATTGATGATTTAAATTCTCCAAGAAATCTTGCTCTTAACTAATATAAATACAAAGACTCTGATATTTGGATTCATCAAAATTTTATGAAATTAAGTGGTAGTAATAAATGTAAAAAAAAAATATTTTTACCAAAATTTTTAAAATAAAAAAAAATTTTCAAAGATAATTTCATTCTTGCAAGAATTTTTAAATTTGTTTGTAATTTCCCCCCCCCCCCCCCCCCCAAAAAAAAAAGACACTAAATTTTCCATATTAATTTTTGGCTCAGCTGCTGACTAAAAAAAAAAAAGTTTTTTAACCAAAATTTCAAATGTGCTGGAAAAATATTTTTTTCTAAAAATTTAATAAAATAATAAAAAATATTTTGGTCTTTCCTCTTAATAGCATAAATATTTTGATGATAAAACTTTATTTTTATCAAGTTTGGGACTATTTTTCATAATGATATTCTCTTTTTTTTAAAAAAAGTTTTGACAGTACCTATAAAAAAAAAGTGTGAATACAAATGAAAAGATTTAAAGTAATTGAACTTTCCCATTTCACTGAAACACGTTAAACACACAAGTGTTATTGCCTCTTCTATCTTCTGTCAGTCTTTCATTTTCTCATTAAACCTAAGTAGTATCTCTATGTTTTTTTTTGTTTTTTCATTTTTCTACATGATCAAAATGAAATAGTCCATAATTTATGAGGTTTTTACTAAAAATTTTCAATATCTTATGTTTTAAAATTAATTTCTATAAATGAAAAAGGCTTTGTTGAAATTTCTATTTTAGCATTAATTGAAAGCTAAAGGGTTAAATTTACTATTTCTGTTACTCTGTGGTGTATTTTTCAAACAAATTATATTGATTAGAATCAATTTTATTTTATTTTTTTTAAATAGCCCTTTTTAGCCGTCTATCATTGCAATCTAATTTTCTTTATTAAAAAATCTTTTAAAAATAAAATACTTTTCTGAAACTATAATAAATCTGATTTGAAACCAGTATTATTTAGTTGAAAAAAAAAAATGAATTTTAAAATGAACAGTAGTAGTGATTTATGTATCTTTCAATACCTGGCAGGTGCTTGTCAAGCACTGATAAGCTATTTGCATGTTTGTTGCTGTCCTGCAGAGACCTTATCTGCTAAAACATAATTTAAGAAAATAATAGGTGAATGCTATTTTTATATAATTCTTAAGTACTCAAGTATTCTAACAAATATTGTAAATATTCTCTGTAATCTAATTTTAGGAATATTCACTTTAAATTTACTATAGTCATCAGTTTTATTTTCTCATAATGTTGTGTATGGTAATCCATACTTTAAAAAAGTGCATGTTTTATACACATGAAAAAAAGTTATTTTAAATCTTAGAGCGTGATGATTTGTATTAAGCTTTTTCAATTTTTGCTTAGTAAATATAGTCTTACCTTAATAACCTAATGCAGACAAAGTTTTGGAGAATTTTTAAAAGATTTTTTCAACTATTATTATTAAACTAAAATTATTATAATTTAAAAACAATTTTTGTAAAAATTCATTATTCATTGCAAAATATTTTTTTCTTCAGACAATTATATTCTTGACATTTATTTATAAAAGCAAGGAAAAGCTTATCTAGTATCATTTTATTACATATTTTATTTTACTATTCAGAGCAGATTTTTGAGAAAGTGGCAACTGTTTGAAAAAAAAAAAAATGATTTACTTTCTCCAAGGATCTAACTAATACCACAAAGTTTGTGGTTGAATTTAATTTCTAAAAATTTTATGAAATTAATTAGGTTGTGGAGTAACATATGTAAAAAAGAAAAAAAGTTTACTGATATTTTATAAAAATAATTTGTGAATAAATCCTAAAAGTCTCATTAAATTCTGAAAATTTGATTTTTGCTAGAATTTCTAAAATGTGTTTTTCACTGGAAACATAGTAAATTTTGGTCCCACAGTGACACACACACACAAAAAAAAGATTTTTAACCAAAATTTAGAATATGCTAGGAAAAACAAAACATTAAAAAATAATTTGATCTTTCTTCTTAATAATGACGAAAATAAAACCTTGTTTGGGGCCTTTTTTCATCATGCTAGGCTGTTTTTAGCAAAAAAAAGTGGAGGTGCCTAATTAATGTTTATTGATTAGATTATTTATAGCAGCATCAAGATACCACTTAATAACAATTAAAAATAAATTAGCTAAGTTTTCTTACCTAATTTTTGAAGGTTGTTTGAAAAAAAAGAGATTAAAATCATCTTCAGGATTGAACTTCTTTCTAAGAAATAAAATATAATTTACTGAAAATGTCATATTTTTTTTATATTGTGTACATTCTGTATAATGATTTTTGGTTACAGATTATCAGCTTATGGTTGCTTAAAAATTTAAGTTTAAATTCGGTATTCAATATAATGACATTATTTAGCAAGTTTTCCTAACAAAAATAGGTGCTAGATTGTATCTAAAAAGAATTTAGAAATTTGGCTTGTACAAATTTGTGTAAGCATTCTAGTGATTTAAAAAAAAATTCTAAATTTTTTCTGAAAATTTTTTTTCTATAAAATTTGTTTACTCTCATTTGTTATTAATTGATTTTATGGCACAATATAAAAATATTTGAAACTGTTATATCAAACAATATCAAATGGAAAAAAAAATGTTAATTTTTTATGAAGTTTATGACAAGTGTAATATTTATTTCTCCCATCAATAACATCCATTTCTCTGTTGTAAGAAAATTCAGTTGGTATGGACTAGTCACTTTTAGGCTTTACATTCTGTAATTTTTTTATATTTTTAAAAATGTACCATTAATATATATATATATATATATATATATATATATATATATATATGTGTGTGTGTGTGTGAACACACAAATGACTTTAAAATTGCACCTACAATTTTCACGCTGTTAACAGCATGAAACTTATAGTTGCAATTGCTATACCCTTTTGCCAGTATTGAACATTCTTGTTGATTAATTTCTGCCTGTATGTATCTATTGTTTAAAATTTGCTATATTTATGGGTAAAAAGTGATAAATCTTGTGGGTAGAGCATTTCTATATATAAGCTATGTAGAAATAGAAATCAACACTGCATGGAGACTAGCAGTTTCATGTAGTAAGTTATAATTCTGATGATTGTTTAAAGCATGAAACTGCCAGTCACTGTACAGTGTTGACTTCTATTCTACATACACGTGAGAGTGTATGTCTGTTACAGTTACATTTTAAAACAGATAAGCCTGGAAAAGACAGAATTACTGGATAATACTTAAAATTGATATATATCAGCTATAGTTTGTTTTTAGTGGTTAGCATTAAGATAAATAAGAAAGTGTAGTAAGTTCCTCTCGTTTCCCTTCAACTTTTAAGGGATTTTCGTGTATGAATTATTTCTTATTACTATAAACCTTATATTTAGGGGATACACATACTGCAGTAGAAATCTTTGTCTTTTGATAAAGAAAAGGTACCTTTGACAAGGTTCGAACCTGTGTCCCACTTCCTCTATATAAGGGGCAACAGGTTCAATTACAGTTTAACTTCTCCTCCTCCAAAAGAGGAGCTACTTGAACACATGTAACTAAGTATTATGTTTATAGTCATATAATGTGTGTATATATGTGCACACATAATATGGCATTTAAATGGTTTCAGTCTTGACCCTCTTGCCAAAATATTTGATGTATTTTAATAGTTTTTTGAAAGTAAACTATATTTCTTTAAAAAAAAAATAGTAAACTGTTTCTTTTTATTAAATTTTATTTACTGAATGTATTTTTTCTTTTCAAAATTACTTTCATCTTCTATTATCAGTATTCTATAAAGTGATTATTTTTCTGTATTCTCAACTCATATGTAAGTAAATTTTACGTTGAGTAACACTTTTATAATTTGTACATTAGGTATCATGTTTTTGCCTCCTTACAACAAATGATAATTTAAATGAACTGGTTAGTGTCTGTGCATAAGGGGAAGGCACGATGTTTTGCATTCACAGCTTAAAACCTTTTTTTATTACTCTGATAAAATAATAAAGTTTTCTTTCTCACCATATTGTTTTCTTTTTCATATTTAATTATGTGAAAAGTTGAACTGGCAACACAAATTAGACAGAGACAAAGATTTTGCAAGCTATTTTAACCTGAGCAACATTTGGTAATCTTGCTGGCACTTAATATTTTCCATTTTGTCAAAGTTTTTCAATATCTCTAATACATAGAGAAATAAGTCCAAAACACAGAATTTAGGATATGCACCTTAGATAGGCTAATATGAAAATTCCTGTATATGGTCTGCCTAAATTCCAAACAACAAACTGGAAAAGCCACTCATAAGTAAGAATCATCTTGGAGATTAAGTGGGTAAGGTATCTTTTGATCAGATTATGAAACAAAGAATAATCTTCTTAATTCTTTTTTTTTTTTGTTTTTGTTTTTCTGTTTTTTTTTTCCTGCTATCTTTTGTATATTTATTAGATTCTACAGATATTGACTTAAGATTTTCTGAAAGATGAATTCTACACAATCTAAATCTCAATATTTCTATAAGTATACATGTACAAGTCATACATAAATTGTGTATGTATTGTGTGAGATTATATATATATATATATATATATATATATATATATATATATATATATACACACACATACACACTATAGATTGTGTGCATGTGTATATGATAGAACATTATGTATAAATTATTTTTTATATTCATATATACAAGCACATAAATTGTAAATTTAATATTTTCTGTCTACATGTTATTTGTATATTTGATAAAATTCATAAGCATAAAGGTAATGTATATTTATTGTTTATGTATTTATATTTAATCTGGATTTTTCTCTCAGACTCAATGTATATGGGCAATGTTCAATTTGACTAAAATATTTGAGTCTTGGCAAGTTGACATTGAAGAATATGCTTTTATAGATGATTGAATAGTTAGCTTGATGCAATATTTCAATCTCAGATGAAAATATAATTCCCTTTAGCAGTGAAGACAAACCTGTTTTTAAGGTGGGGGATGTCAAAAATTAACATCCAGTTTTAATTTACTCCCATATATTTGCATTCTATTCTCTGTCATATATATATATATATATATATATATATATATATATATATATATATGAGAAAGAGAGAGGTGTGTGTATGTGTCTGTCTCTGATTTTTCTGGTTCAAATGTAGTAAACTCCTATTTTTCTACATTATCTCACTGATTGCAAAACAAATGTTTTTCTCTGTACATGTACAAATTTAATTTGTTTCTCTACCTAATTATAACATCTGAGTATAATCTGAAAAATATATTTTAGGTAATATATTTGTGTTTTAGATTGTGTGTTGTAATAAGTAATGCATTCTATTTATTTCTATAGAACACATGGTTGCACACTCTAATCTCTCTTTCTCTTTATATTTATATATATATATAATTATTGTTATAATAATAGCATACTGCAACTCAAAAAATTATCAAGTTTTGGTGCTCAATGCACCATCATCAGGCAGTAAAATGTGGTTCAGTTCTGGGGTCATATATATATATATATATATATATATATATATATTTGTTGTAACCTAAAATGTTACTGCATGAGTAATGACCCAAATGAAGGTTGGAAACAAATTGTAATATTTATAACCCCATCAACTACAAGACTCACAAGCTCCATTAAGTAAATAACCACTGCTAGCAGAGAAAATCATCACTCTCACAATAGAGTCTAATGTATTATATAAGGATTAGGACATATCCATTACTGTCTGTAGGTATAACAATATTGATAAAGAAATTTAAAATAAAAATAAAAAATGCTATCATATTAGTTGAATGAAGCGGTGTAGGAAGTTATATCTTAGAAGATTTATGGTTGCATTTTTTATTTTATTTTTTATTATAAATTTCTTTATCTCTCTCTCTCCCTATATATATATATATATATATATATATATATATAATGTCTATGACCCCCCCCCCCCCCGTCCTGTTACTGAGCCATATTTTATTGCTTGATGATGGTATATTGAACACCTGAAACTTGATAGCTTTTGAGTTGCAGTATGCTATTATAATAATAACTATATATCTATAAATGCTAAAACATAGACATTCAATTTTTGACCGAGCTATATGGCTCAGATTACACACATTAAAAAGGCTTTGTGCTGCATTTTGTCTCAAGTGGAGAGGCAGATAGATATTATATCTATAAATGCTCTACACCTGTATTGAGTATTTTATAAAAAAGTAAATATTAAACTGTGGAATATATATTCCATTAGTTTAAATCACTTAAATGCACACACACACACACACACACACACTAGACTTTTCATTGGCATATAAGGGTATAACAACATGGTTGTTAAAACTGAATAGCCAGATTACCTACACATATATTTTTTTATAATCATTTCACTCTAGTACTGCTATTGATGCTGGGGGTTTACAGTGAGAGAGCATAAAAAAAGGAAAACAAGGTACAGGGTGTGTTGGAAAAAAGACGAGAAAGATGGGAATCAAGGAGATAAAAGATGGCAATTGATGTTGCACTTAAACTTTTGGAGATATCAGGGAAGCAAGTGTACAGAAGGGAGTTCCACAGGCTGGACGTGTGAGCAAAGAATCTGAGAGAATAGAAGTGACAGTTACATTTAACTGTTTTGACAGTAAAAGGATGAGATCTAGTTGCTAAACCACATGTACATTTGTGCTGATGGGGATAAGCGCGGCAAAGCAAAAGCCATGAAAATATTTGTAAAAAAAAAAAAAAAAAGATGGAAGGCTGCCGTAGATTCGGTAGCCTTCCATCTGAGAAAGTGATTGAAGTCAAGCTGCCAAATCAGAATCAATTGGATTTTGTCAAGAACCCTTAGATGAATAGCAGGAGCACCCAACCAGATATAGCAACAGTATTCAATTTTTTTTCTTTTATTTTTAGGATTGCTGTGTGTTAAGAATACATGATCAATTGATAAAGAAATGTACTCTGAAGCCAAAAAATATTTTAATCATAACAAAAGTCCATTTAAAATAAAGGTCGTTTTTTTTTTTAAGAAAGCAAAGAGCATGGAATACATATAACTCTGAGTATTTCTTCGTAACTAAAATATATACTTCTTGCTGGAAGTATGCAGTCAAGCTGTAAATATGACAGTTTTCCTAGACATGTATGAAAACTTCACATCTCCTAACATCTAACTTTTAATTTGAAATTTTCAAAGTCGACCTTCATTCTGATTAGACATACCCATGAGATCTAAATTTTCTGTCTCCCTCCTCAATGTTAACTCTTTGATAAGCAAATGTATTGTTTTCTATTTCACCATCTTTTTACAGATTCCTTCTTCAATAACCTAACTTATGACTATCTAATACATAAGAATTAATGAAATAAAATACATTCCATTTTCAAAAAACTCCTAAGAAATACTTTAATGAAAAATTCCAACCAAAATCAGTTTATCACATCTAGCTACTTTTCATTGGCCCACACAGCATTCTTCACACATACCTAAATATAAATATTATAACAAATATAAAATCATCGAAACATCTCACTACATTTCATTAACCTATATGAAAATGACGTTTACAGAATTTTCCTCATGCACACACATTAACATTACCGTCTAATATAAACCTAGACAGACGAGCATTTCTTCACAAGCACATACATATACTATTACCCTTTACTGTCCAAAATACTCCTTCACATATATACTTTAAAAAAAAATCTTTTGCTTTATATGTGACCTATATTTAACCAGTAAGAACTAATCCAAAATCATAACATACCAGTATTGTGTCTCTTTGTTCTTTATTTTTCTCTTGATCTCTGAAGAAGCTTTAATAAAAGTGAAAAATTGTTAGATTGAGATATCTTTCCTATTTGTTCCTTTCTTGTTGAATTCTGATCAATATATTCAAATATATATATAAAATTATACTTTAGAACATGTACAAACTACTACAAAATTGTACATTTTGTTTCAACATGGAAAAAACAATGTTTCATCAGGTGGTTAACAATGATGGTAATAAATGTTTTTATTTAAAACATTTTTCTTTTAAGAACAACACTCTCCTTTATTTTGTGAAAGTTTTTTCTCTCTTTATAAAAGGTAAAAAGATATTAAAAACAAAAAAGAGAGAAAGAAAGAGGAAAGAAAAGATTAGAAAATAAGATTAGAAATCAGGAAAAGGAAAATGAAAGATACAGAAGAAATAAAAAGTGAAGAGGAAAATAAGTGAGAAAATATAGTGAGGAAAGAACCAATGGAAACAGCTAAGAGAGAAGTTTTAAATTTTGGCTGGAAGACAATTGCACACTGATATTGCCATTGGTTACACAGTTCAAATCTTTTGAAATTTAAAAAAGAAATGTAGAAAGCAGATACACAAACAGAAAAATTATTCATAAAATGTAAAATAAAGAATATTTAAAACCCAACATGAAGATATAAATTCATCATACCAAATATAATAGACTAGAAAAAAATGAAATCAAATTACAATGAAATAATATAAATAAAGTAAAAGAAATAAAAAATATATTAAAATAATAATAATAATAAATATAAACTAAATCCCTTATCTATTTGTGCTCTATCTCATGAGTAGAAAATCGTAGTGTTACTAAAGTTTATATTGGTAACACAATGAACTATTTTAAAAAACGTTTTTACAATCACCTCTCATCTTTTACTAATAAGGACAAACAAAATATGACTTCACTTTCTAAATATTTTTGGAAGTTAAAAGAGGAGAATAAAATATCTAAAGTTAAATGGAAAATTCTTAAACAAGCTAAAATCTCTAGATTGGTGAACAAACCATGTTTCCTCTGTCTTCAAGAGAAAATGGATATAATAATGTACATGAAAAGTGACATGTTACTAAATCAAAGGCATGAAACTACAGTAAATTGTAAACATATCAAAGAATTAACCTTCCAATCCTGCCATTATTACTAAATCTAAGGTATGAAACTATAGCAATTGTAAACATTTTATAATATGAACCTTACTATTTTGATAATTTTACTCTAACTATATAGTATTTCTTATGTTATTTTATCTTTATTTTCTATTACAAATAGTGATCTATTTATTGCCTTAAGTATTTTTATTGGTACTCAATAATTACTGTTAATGTTTAGTCATGCATTATATATAATTATATTTATATTATTTTTTATTTATTTGTTATTTTTATATTTATTATTTCATCAGTATTTTTATTTTATGTATTTTCTATTTATTATTATTATTAATATATTTTTTATTTATTTTATGTTTATTTTACTTTATATTATTTTAATTTAAGTTAACTTATTTTTTCTAATTATATTAGATCTAATAAATTTATTTCTTCGTGTTGGGTTTTTAAATATCCTTTATTTTATGTTTAATGAATAATCTTTCTGTTTGTGTATGTGATTTCATCTTTCTTTTTTTTTCTTTTACTCTTTTCTTTTTTTTTTTCAAAAAGTTTTTGAACTGAAACTTTGCAACCAATGTCAATATCTGTCTGCAATTCATTTCTGGCCAAAATTTAAAATTTCTCCCTCTTAGCTGTTTCCATTGGCTCTTCCCTCTCTACATTTTCTCACTCACTTATTTTCCTCTTCATTTTCTATTTCTTCTGTATCTTTTCTTTTTCTTTTCCTTTTCCTGATTTCTCATCTTATTTTTTGATCTTTTCTTCCCTCTTTCCCAATATCTTTTTACCTCGTACAGGGAAAAAAATTCCAAAAATAAAGGGAAGTTTTGTTCTTAAAAGAAAAATCTTTTTGAATAAAAAACATTTATTACCATCATTGTTTAAGTACCTGATGAGACATTGTTCTTTCAATGTCAAAACAAAATGTACAATTTTGTAGTAGTTTGTAGTTCTCACATATTTTAACGTAATAATTAATAATAAATATTAATTGCTCTATTTTTATATTGAGCACTGTTTAAAATTTTAAACATTATTTTGTATGAAATAACTCTATATGGTTTGTCAGAAAAATACATGAAATAAACTATTATGATATAAAGCTGGAAAATGAAATAGGTGCAAGCATAAAATTAGTTTGCACATAATTTGGTATTTGTAGAATATTTATCTGATTTAATAATAAAGCAAGAAACAAATTTTAACTTTCTCTCTTTGTTGCTTGATTAATGACATTTGTTATTTTAACCTTAACTGTGAATCTGAAAATGTGGAATTTAATTTTTTCAAAAATTATATCTAACTTCTCCTTTATGTGCCATTTCTTTTCAGGATATAGGTGATTAATAGACTTCCACTATACCGTGTCGCTCTTAACAATTTTTCTCTTTGTATCTATCCCAAACCTTGCTCTGCCATCCACTTATTCAAGTCCATTAAATATGTTTCACATTCCTTTCCCCTGTCTCTCTTTCCTTCTATCCATCCTGTGAGTATCAGATTCTCCAAGCCTTCTTTCCACATTACATGACCCAGAAACTTCAGCTGTCTCTGATGTTAAGTTTCCTTTTTCTTTGCATCCATTCCCAAACCTTGTTGTTGCTAACATGTTCGGTTCATGGTATTCTCAGCATCCTTCTGTAGAACCACATTTTGATTGCTTCATGTCTTTCCTTCATCTTTGATGAGATTGCCAACATTTGCTGCTCTATTGAAGGGCAAACATCACATAACAATCCAGTACTCTCTTCTTTGTTTTTAATGAAATTTTCCTGTCTCTCAATACTTTACTCAGATTTTTGGAATGTAGAACCAAATTTCTGTTGCTTCAAGTCCCTCTTTCATCTTTGAGGAGATTATCAGCATTTGCTGCCATATAGAAGGACAGATATTACATAAGAGTTCAGTACTCTTCTTTGTTTCCAACAACATTTTCCTGTCTTTCAATACTGTGCTTAGCTTTTGAAATGCATCTTTGGCCATGCTAATGCACCTTTGAATCTCAGTGTCACACTTTCTGTGCTCTGTCAGAACACTTTCCAGGTATTTAAATGTTTGCACCTGCTTGATTTTAGTATCCCTGACTTATAGCTGACATTTTAGGCTTCTTTTTTTTTTTTTTTTTTTTTTTTTGCTGATTCAGTTTTCTTGAAATTTATGTTTAGTCATTTCTTTGTACTTTCCCTTGCTATCTTTTGAAGGAGGTCCTTTAAATATCAAAGACCTTTGTTGGCTCAGTTTAGGTATAGAAAAGAGGAACCTCATTCTATACAGTTAGTGAACCATTTTATTCTAAATAAGCATAAGAAAATAAAATCACTTACTCATGTTATTTTTTTTTGTTAAATTTAATATTTATTTAAGAGAAGTTTTTTCTCAATGAGACATTTTAAATGAATTTATTGAAATGAATTTTGCAGAAGTTGTAAGAAAAAGGAATTACAAATTTGTAAACCTATAATTGTCAAGAAAAGATTGTCTTTTTAAGAGGTTTAGCTGGTTTATGGGAAAAAGTTATGGAAAAGTTATGCCAGGATTCGTCATCAGTAGTCACAATCTGAACAACATAAGATACGCAGATAATACAGCACTGATAGCAGACATGGAAAGAAAACTACAAAACCTCCTAAAAAAGGTAGATGAAGAATGTCAAAAGAAAGGACTATAAGAAAACTGAAGGTATGGTCATCAGCAAACAGAGGCACCCAAAATGCCAATTACAGAATGGGGATACTAAAATCAGGCAGGTACAAAAATTTAATTACTTAGAATGTGTGACACAGAGATCCGAATGCGAACTGGCATCGTGAAGGATGCATTCCAGAAGCTGTGCAGAGTATTAAAAGACAGGAAGATTTCAGTAGAAACAAAGAAGAGAGTGCTAGATTGCTATATGATGTCTGTTCTTCAATATGGCAGTGAACACTGAACAATATCATCATCAAAGATGAAGGAAAAACTTGAAGCAACTAAAATATGGTTCTACAGAAGGATGCTGCAGATATCATGGATCGAGCATGTGAGCAATAATGAGATTTTTGATAGGATGGAAATGAAAAGGAAATTAATACTGAGCATCAGGAAGAGACAACTAAAGTTCCTAGGACATGTAATGAGGAAGGAGGGCTTAGAGAATTTGAAACTCACAGGTCAGATAGAGGGAAAGACAGTCAGTGGATAACATATTTGACTGGCCTGAGCAGGTGGATGGCAGAGCAGGCTTTGGGTAGTGTAACAGGAGAAAGCATGCTAAGATCCACCAGAGATAGGGAGACATGGAAGGCCATGATTGCCTATACCCTGATGGGACATGGCACATGGAATAATTTATTTGAAATATTAGAAAATTGGCTATTTTTTATTAATTATTTCTTTTTTTGTTTTCCCTTGTTTCTTATGATTTTTTTCTCATATTGCTTGCCCTCATATTTTTTCCATATTGCTTGCCCTCATTTAAACAATTTTCTACTCTATTAACTTTCATTTTGGTTTTAAATTTCACTCAAGTGGTACAACATACATTTTGGTCTTGTGTCTTTGTGGACAACATATTTATGAGGTGTATGTTTTTTTTTATATATGGTCTGAAGATCATTTGAGGCAGACAGCCGAAAACATATAGAATTGATTTGAATGTCATACTCTCCCTCTCTCTCTCTCTCTCTCTCTCTATATATATATATATATATATATATATATATATATATATATACATACACACACACATACACATACACAGACTGCAAATCATATAAAAATTTATAATTTATAAGTTTTCAGCTGTGAATTTAAATCCTATTTTAGTATGTGTTGGATAATCATTTGTGTTAATTTTGATACGTTTGTTTTAATTTTTGTAGTTATATAAAAAAATCATATAATAGAAAATTATATTTTTTTATGATTTGCATCAAATAATAAAGATTAAAGTGACTTAAACAATGAAGCTTATCAATGTTTTGATTCTTTTAATTAACATTTAGAATTATTTTGCTTCGACTTAAAATATTTTTCCAACACTGTTTTCAGATTTCTAAATATGCATTGATAGCAGTTCTCCATTCAAATGTTTCCTCCTTCCAGACATAGATAACGCTTGTGAGAGAGAAGCAGTGCCAATTGTTTTCATTAACTTACAATGTGTACATATTTATTTGGACAAAAGTAGAATGCCATCATGAGAAACATTGATTCAAGCCAGGCAGCACATTTAGTTAACAACAACTGAAGAAAACCAGCGAATATCTTAATGTATTTTGAATGTGTTTTGATTGTTTTCAAGTAACATTGTTGGAGATTGAAATGTATTTGATGATAATAAAAAGGAAGATTTTAATCTGAAAATAAAGGGTTGGGAAAGGTGAAATTAGAAAGTGCAATAATTCATCTCTCTTTCTTCCTCTTGTATGTGTATGTGCATGTGTATTTGGCCAGCATTTTTCAATTTCTGCATGTATCATTGAATACAACAGACAAGGAATACTTTGTTATATTTTTAAGTAGTTTTTCTTGTTTTTATACAAGGAAATAAATGATCCATTTAAGGCAATTGAAGAATTGTTCATAGTTTTTATTCTCAGTTCTTTGGACTTTTGATCATTTTCTGGTCATTTTCAGAAAGAAAATGTCTCACCTGTCAGATGAGGAAGTGATTTAACTGATATCATATTGCCATTTCTGTTAGAGTTTAAGGATTTCATATCAGTACATCATTGATTAGTTATTTATATATTTAGCCTTGTAGAATGGATTTTAGAAGTATGCTGACAGCATTTTTTTCTTCTAGTTCTTGAAAATACTTAAAATATTGTTTCTAAATTTAATTTCTATTTTGATTTTTGTTCTTAAATCATAACATTATAAAGAGAATGATGCAAAGTTCTCAGTCTAACCAAGAAGCTCTTCCTAAACAATTTCTCATTTTTGGACATATTTTGGAAAGTAAGTAGGACTGAGAATTTTTTCTATCTCTCCCTCACACATATAGTAGAATAACTATTATCTCAGCATGTACTATCTTTTATATTTAGGCTGAAAAGTATATCTGAACTTAGTTCTCATTCATCTACCTTTGACTTTATACCAACTTTGTACTCTGCCTCCCACTTTCCTTCTTTATTCTACTGTCATCCCATCACACACACACACACACATGCAGTGTTACCTTCACAAACAAGTTACTTCCCATCTTACCTTACATAGACTTATGTGCATAATCTCAAATTTTTTCTTATTTTATCTCCCCCGCTTTCATATCCCCCTCCCTTCTAAACAATATCTTGTTATATTTTCTTCTTCTTCTTGTGACTTAGACATTTCTTTTATTTCATCTGTTTCAGTTTTTTTATATATTTTGTTTCCTTTTATTTTTACACCTTGCATGCACAGATCTCTTTGCAGTTCTCTATGTTGTTTTTATTCTTTTGTTTTACATTAGTTTTGAAATTCTCTCAATATTTCATTTACATATTGTTTTTTTTTTCTATATTGAAATTTCATTTAATTTTTTTTAAAATTTTTTTTACATCTGGTCCAACCCAACTTATAAATTTTTTTCATAACATTTTTCTATTTGTATCTGTTGGTTCATTTCTTGCATGCACTGTCATTTTTTTTTTTTCACTCTCTACTCTAAGCTCTTTTTCAATTTACTTTATTTACTTTATACATTTGATTTCATTTTTGGCTCTTACTCTTGTTTTTTTCCTTTCCTCTTTACATTTTAATTTCATTTTTGTTTTGTTTTAATAATTTCTTTCAGTTTTGCATTTTCTCCTTTGATTGATTTTTACTTGTTTTATATTATTTTTTCACCTCCCACCATTTTTCCTCGAAACAACAATTGTTCAGAGCAAATCTTACAAGCTATGCATCACCCATTCTCTTAGTGTCACTTATGATCTGTTCCTCCCACATAGTTCTTTTTACCTTTAATTTCTTTCCAAATTTTTTTTATTTTCATTTAGGATTTTTCCTGTACTTTTTTCTCTTTTGTATGCCTATTTTTATCTGCTAATCTCTGTGTGTGTGTGTTTATATATATATATATATATATATATATATATATATATATATGGAACATAAACTACTTTTATGCTGACTTTCAAACATGTGGGAACATATTTTCTGAGTAACCATTTCTCTTTCGTTTTAGATATATTTAATGACTGTCCTACTGTAGGTTTATATATTTTGTGTGCACATACATACATATACCTTGTACAAAACATGCATGGAAACAAAATTACAAAAATATCTACAATGCGCATATACATTTTTTTTTAAAGTTAATTGTTTGCATTTTTATGTAAATTTATTTATGCTGGTATCTATCAATTCGCAAGATGGGTTTGGGTGCATGATGGCTAAATTAAACTTTGCGCTTTTTTTAATTTTTTTTTTTTTCCTGATCTAATTTTCTGTTTTTATTTTTAATACTTTTCATGTGATTTTGTTCTTTTTATAAATTCATTTTTATTCTACTTACTTTTTTCTATTTCTAATATTTTTTCTTTATCTTTTTACTTTCTTTCCTCAATAGTTAAACTTGAAAAATTGATTTTCTAGCAGCTTTATCAAATATTTCTCTTTTTGTCTCTAAATATATTTGCTTTACTTACTACTTTTCCTCCACCTAATCTGTTTTATTATTTAAAATAATCTTATTTATTATTATAAAAAATTTTTTTAACATTTTAAATTTTTTTCATAGCATTCATCCTTAAAACCTGTTCATTACTTTTACTCAACCCTTCCTCACTTTTTTCTTAATATCTATTTATTTAAAATTTATATACTTTTTCTTAATTTTTTTTATTTCCTTTTTATTTCTTGTTTCACTCTAACATTCATTGTCTGTCAAAATCTTGACAATGAAATTGCACTTCTTTTCCTTTGTGTCATTTTTTAAATATCTTGGCCATTTTATATGCAGTCATTATGATAAGATACCCTTTGGTTAAATAAGATTTTAATATTACTCCTTTTCTTTTTATTAAAAAATCCCTTTTGATTCTTTCCCAATTGCTTTTACTTTTACCCGTTTCTCTACTCCCATTTTTTATATTTTACTGTTCAAAAATTAAAAAAAATACTAATAATTTATTAATTTGCATATGTGTGTTTGTATATATGTATGTGTATGTATGCTAGGCTCTGATCTTTCATCAGCTGCTGTATAAGTTTTACAAGTTATCAATTCATTGCATTTTTTAAAAGTTGTTTTGTGTTGTGGTACAGTGGATATCGGCTCGGAACGAGAAACCGGGGAGCCGAGTTCGAATTCCAGCTGAATCCATTGTATTCACTTACGCGCAAATACCCTTGGGAAAGGTATTACTCTGTCTCTTCCTTCCAGTTATGGGTTAAATAACAGGACAGATTGGGTTCTATAGCCTTGGTCGGCAACCAGTCTACCACAGAAAGCAATGGCAACCTACTGCGGGATAATCTTCTGCCCAGTCAGTCATGTCGCTTTCGAGACCTGATCGCCCAAGCGTGTATCACGTATGGCACCTAAACTGACTGACTGTTCTTAATTTGGTATAATGACAAAAAAAGTCGCAGCAATCATTTGAACTTATAATAAAGCAGGTAATACTTCTATCCTATTATCATAGTGGAATATTCAGCTGAACAACTTAGTTGAGGCAGAAATAATATTCTATAGGTTAATGGACACTGATGTTTAATCATTTGGCCAGATTTCGAGAAGTGAATAGCACTTTGTATTGGAAAAATTTTTTTCTTTCAAACAAGTAAATTGATAGAGAGATAGAAATTAGTTGTTTTACTGCAAACAAGGAATGTGTCTCATTCTTGGTTGAAGGTAACTTTCGAACATCACCCAAATAAACAGACCTTTGCATGGAATTATTTCTGAAATAATGGCACAATCCCACTGCTGGTATGCATACCAGAAGCTGACCGAAATATCTTAGTTTTATTGAAAGACTATTAGAGTAATTATGCACTGATTTCCTGGATCGAGTATACTTGGTTGTAATTGTTACAATGTTTTTCCCATTGTACTCTCAATTAGTCTGCATTTCTTGTGCTTACTTTTGAGCATTTCCAACTAAACTTCAATTCATGAGAGCAATTTTTTTTTCTCATTTCATACCAGAAGATATATCAGTTGTCCTTGGGATACTGCTTACCTCTTCTACTGAAATGTATTGGGTAAACACTTAGGAAGTAAAAATAATCTATTTTAAGGCCCAAGAGCCACTTCAGATAGATGGTTTACAAATGAGATTGTTGTATGGATATAAAAGAAAGAAGTGCAGATTATGAGAATATGTAGGATAGGTGACTGTTGGTTCTAGATTTGAAGTGGTTGAAATTATAGTCATTAAAGGGGTATCCTCTAAGTGATCTATTTAAAAAAGTAGCAACTCTTGGGAAGAAGGTGTTTGAGTGGAACTTCTTCTTACCAATGGAATACAAAGGGAATGAGGATGACTTGACCCTGTCTAATGTGACATGGTAGGTCCTAGTTGTGAAAGTCTGAACTGTTTGAATTAAGGAATGTAGCTCTGACTATTTACTATAAAAATAGTGATAGAGTAGTGAATGGTTTGTGCCATTTTTATCTGTATGAAAAGGGTCTGTAGAGTTGATAAGAATTTATCACCCATAAGGCTGTTAAATACTTTTGAACTCTGCCAAGACTGGAAAATGAGGATTGGGCAACACCAGCCAAGATATTTTTTTTTTTTTTTTAAATATCACCCCAAGCAAGGCGAAAACGCCACTGATGCGCAGGGGGCTACGTAAGAGTGAAAAGATTGAAGAAGAGGAAAACCGGAAACCACAACCTGAACAGGAAACAAGGGATAAGCCTCTTCACCTGTTCAATAGATGTGGGTGGAGTGTGAACCGGGCGATAGTTTAGACTACTCCAATTGAAAAAAAATAAAAAAATAAAAAAAAAAAGAGTGAAAAGATTGGAGAAGAGGAAAACCGGAAACAGCAATATTTCATTTTTGGTCTTACCTGACTCTTGTAAATGTAGAGTGTGGCAGAAGTCATCGAGTAGCACAGAGAGACAACTATTTTTCCAGATTTTTTAGTAATGAATCATATACTTGAAATTTGCAATGAAACTGAATCTCGATCAACAAAGAAAGGAGCTTCTTTGAGAGTATAGCTGGAGAAAATTTAGGGTTTGATCTATGTTCACACTTTGGTTTTTGGAGGTGTTAAATGTTAAAAGTGGTTTTGAACTGTTAAATATTGTTCAAAGAGATCATCTGCCAAGCTCTGATCTAGAGTTTTGGAGATGCACCCATAAACTATGGTATTATTTGTGTAGATATCTACTAATGATCTGAGAATGTTCCTTCACAGATTGTTAATATAAAGTAGAAAAAGTGAAGTACTGATCAGAGAGAGAGAGAGAGAGCGTGCCTTGGGAGATACCTGCATTGAATTGATGGCATTCAGATGATTGATTATTAACAGTATCCTATCTAGACCTACCTGACAAGAAAGCCTTGATAATTGCAAAGACTGTTTTAGAAATACCATAGCTGGAGCTTTTGTGTGTTGCAAACACCAATTGCCATAATGACAAATTTATTGTCTAGTACCTCACTGATTCTGTGTGTAATGAAAGGATATCAGCAGTGGACCCAGATGAGTGAAATCTATACCATTTTTCACTCAGTGGGTTATTTTCTCCTTCAGTTAAACAACTTTGCCAACATTGAATATAATTCTGGGTTAAGGTTTTTTTATCCAGATCAGTAGACTTAATAGTCAAGGTTTTGATGAGTTTAGAAAATTTCCAAACATAAATAAAAAAAAATCACAAGTGTTTGCTCTTTTGCATTACCTACTCTAGTGATGAAAAAAGACTGCCAGATAATTTGATACACATATCCACTTCTTTTATCCACCTCATAGGGCAATCCTGTATGTGTGCGAGGGTAATGTAGCTTAATATATGTTCTGATTCTTTAAATAACCCTTTCTTCCAGTGTTGTTCTCTATTATTCTGACTTCATTCTGTGTGGGTTTTCACCTTTCACTTTAGACATGATCAGGCTTGCTTGATTTCATTGTTTCCTCATCTCCTCAATTATGTCTTCCAATGTTCCTGTGGGCTTCACTTTTAGGGTATGGCTTGTTTGACCTTTTATATTCCCTGTCACAATTGAATGTAAGATAAGCAGAATGACAAGCACAAATGAACTAGATAGAATTAACTGATATGCAATACCCTCTAGAATGAACAGCAGAATGAGAACAATCTAATTTCATGGATTGAATAAAGGGTTCCATTTTAAATTCCTGGAATGTTACCAACTGTGACAGAGACCTGAAGTATGATCCAGACAGTAAAATGGCTAAAACATTGTGACAATAACAACCATGATGATATTAGTAAACCTTTATATAGTAATGATAATTCCTCATTTCAAAATTTCTAGGAATAATTAATAAGGCATCTGAAGTTTTTTTCTGGAATTAAAAAAAACTTTCTGTTGCCGTAAAGTATAGGCAAATGATTAGTTGTTATCTAACATTAGGTTTTCTGAGCCTAGATTCAGATAACACTTTATAGAATCGCCCCTATTCAGTTATTAATCTCTTCTTTAAATGTTATAGTACTGTGTGTTGTGGTGCAGTGGATATCGACTCGGAACGACAAATTGGGGAGTCAAGTTCAAATTCCAGTTGAATTTCTTGTATTCACTTACGCACAAATACCCTTGGAAAATGTATTAATCCATCTCTTCCCTCCAGTTATGGGTTAAATAACAGGACAGATTGGGTTCTATAGCCTTGTCGGCAACCAGTCTACCGCAGAAAGCAATGGCAACCTACTGCGGAATAATCCTCTGTCCAGTTAGTTATGTCTCTTTCGAGCCATGATCACCCAAGCGTGTATCACGTATGGTACTTAACTGACTGACTACACAGATAAATAACAGAATATCTCTGGTTGAAATAGTTCCTTCATATTCATTTGGTAAATGTTTTTGAATATCAACTTAGTCTGCCCAACTTTGCTGGAGCCCTAGATGAGGCATATCTTGAGAGAATACCTTTTCTCTTCAATTGACTTTTTCTGATCTCAGCATAATTCTATAAAAAATAAGTTTTTCTGCATTTTGGTTCAGAACCCTTCATCTATTTGATAATTCTAAGAAGTTTGTTTTGCTTATCATACTAATCAACTATGGGTTAAAATCCCTGTGGTACCTTGTGTTGATTATTTTATTTTTTTAACTTTAGCTATTTACTATTTTGACTGTTGCTTTTGGCCTATTGTGTTACACTGCAACAATCAGAGGAAGTTTAGTTAGAGGTACTACAAGTAATAGATGTTGGTTATTATCTTATGTTTTCATTGTCATCTTGATATAAAATATGTCAGTTAAGTGCTATATATCTGACTGGGTAGAAAGTTTTCCCACAGTAGGTTGCCATTACTTTCTGAGGTAGACTGGTTGCCAACCAAAGCTATAGAATTTAATCTGTCCTACTATTTAACCCATAGCTGGAAGGAGAAGCAATAGATTAATACCTTTCTCAAGGGTATTTGCATGTAAATGAATGCAATGACTTCAACTGGAATTCGAACTCAGCTCTCCAACTTTCTGGTTTGAGCCAATATCCATTGCACCACTATGTTCATCTATTTAAAAATTATTATAGAAAAAATAAAATGAATTAATTTTTGTGTTTATCTACATTCTAAAATAAATATGAATTTTCTTTTTTTAATTTTCAGTTTCTCTGCAGTAATTTTTACTTATATAATTAAAAAAAAAGTCGCCACTCTTATAAGTTTTTCAGAAATATTCATATTGTAAAAAAACAAAATGTAATCTTTGATTAAATATAATTGACACTTGAAGCATACATTAAAATAAGATTTAAGAAAAATGTGTGTATTTTAGCTGAAGTAAAAATTTACACTTGATAAGGATTCAAGACTTGGGAAGGAAGCTGGTCATAATGACAGTAAAACAATCCTTTAGTATTGTTAATTGTTGTTTTGTTGTAAAAAATTTGTGTGTGTGTGTGTGTATATATATATATATATATATTTATTTTCACATACAAGTCTAAGATTTTTTTTTAAAATTCAGTCTTTATAATCTTTCCCATGTTATCTGTATATTTTTGATAATTTTTATATTATTTCTTTACTGTTGTCCAAAACCAAGATACAATGTATATGTCTGTTCCAGACAATGAATATTTTAGAACATGTTGGATAAAAGTTACGTTGTATTCCAACATCTTATACATGCAGTATGTATTATACAAAAAATGAAAATAACACTGATATCTCATTTTAACAGATATATTTTTCAGAATTACATAAAATATCTTGAAATACTAAAGAGTACATTTATTCAATAAAATTGCCATTGGCTTTAAGAAATGGCCTCAATATGATATCTCCTGTATCTCTTCTGTATGGTCTCCTTGTTTAAGTTGGTGAATGCTGCCATAATCAGTTCATCTTTGGTGTTAGGTTGGAGTTTTGTTGGTCCCTCGCTCAAATGCGCCCCACACATAATAATCAAGAAGGTTGCAGTCTGGGAAGTTATGTGGCCAGATGTAAGGTGTGATGTGGTCGCAGAAATCGTCTGACATACATGACTGGGTTCTCCTGCTTGTGTGGCATGGTGTAGAGTCCTGCAGCCAGATATATGATCTTCCAAGAGTCACTCTCTTGATCCTCTCTTGCTGTATTCAAGGACATGTAGACCAGTAGATATATATATTGTTTAGTTCCAGTGACTTGACCCAATGAATTGTGAGTATACCAGGCTACAGCAGTGGTGAACAAATAACTTAGAGAGTCAAGTTAAAGAGAGATAACTACATGGCTACCAGAAGTAGCGTTGCACATGGAATGAGAATGATATACCCCAGTGATCGAAATAAAGGATTTGGTTCAAAATTCTGAGCATACAAATTCTGAGGCCAGAGCATACAACGGCCGAAATGTTGTAATAATGGCAATAAAGATGTGGACGATAGTCCGAACAATGTAAATTGAGTAAATACTACCTCATCTCAGAAGTGTAGACAAATACTGAAGGATTCATATAGACCTGATACACCAAAAATATGGAGATGAATGGAAAAGTCCCACCTGAAGCTGGTATGAATATCAAACCACCTGACATTCCTTACATCGATGCAGGTAATTATGATTCATCTCTGCATGCTTGGCTCTGAGATTTGCCATCAATTCAAGGAGAGCCCATTTGGTTGAGAAAAAGCAGGACATGCCCAGGTCTGAGAATGAATTTAGTACAACTGATGGATGAAACAAAAATTACCATTCAATACCTCCCAGAGCCTCGAGGTCTTCCTCAGCAGGCTCATTGATGAAGAAGATTGAAAAAGAATCCAGCACGAGCTGAAAAAAATCCTTCAGGCAAGAATTCAATGCACTCAAGAACCACCAAGTACAGAAAATAAATTAGGTGACTCATGAGGTCTATTCCTACCCTCTCTCCGTGAAGGCAGTTGTCAACATCAGCTGAGTGCCTCTGAAGAGTCAGTGCTGAACAAGGGTCTCAAATTTGCAACAGCCATCAGACAGATACCATACTTAAACATCATTGCCTGTATCAAGGAATTAGCCTTGAACATCCCTCAGGTTCAGGTTAGATGAGCTAAGATGAAAAGTGAGGCAGACATTGGAGCAAGCCAAGCCACACAAACCAAGCATCATGAAAGAGGAGGGGCTGGTAATCAGGACCCTTACAGAGAAATGAGAACATCATTATGCTACCAGCTGATAAAGGCTCACCATTATCACCATCATTGGCTAATAGATACATGTAATACTTTAAAAAGATGACATTAGAATCCACAGCTCTAAAGCCGACTTTATGGCTGAAATACCTTTATGATATTTTCATACTCTGGCCACACCAGGAAGAGGCCCAGATACTACTGGACCATGTGAACTCAATAAGATTTCCAATACAGTTAACAATGGAAAAGAAAATTCCTGGATGTACTAATATCTCAAACACAGTGGAGGTTTAAGACATCCATATGCCACAAGGCAACATTCACTAGACAATACCTCAACTTCAACTCTCCCACCACCTATACAATGTAAAGAAAGGGATAATCTGCTGCCTACAACATCGAGAAAAGTCATAAGCAGTGACCCAGAGACATATGAACAGGAAATAATCACTATAAGCAGTACCATACAACGTAAGTGGCTTGTAAATTTCAATGCTTCTAAAATGAAGCTGCTGTCTGTCAACCATCACAGGCAATCCCCCCCCCCCCCCAAGCATGGACCAAGTGAGTCTCCCTGAAAGCAATATACTGCATCTCCTCAGCCTTACCCTATCTTTTTTCATCTCAAGTGGAATCATTACATTGAATCAATAGCTAAATTCACTGCTAGGAAGGTTGGGTCACTGTATCAGGCCAGGAAGTTTTTTTCGCCTGAATCCATCTTGCACATATACAAATCAATCATTTGACTGTGCATAGAATATTATTGTCACATCTGGTCAGGTGCCCCTACTGTTCATTTCAGGGTTCCTGACAGGCTCCAAAGGAGAATCTGTAATGTGATTGGTCCCAACCTGGTAGCTCGACTCCAGCTGCTTTCTCACTGGTGGGATGTGGCTTCCCTCTGTCTCTTCTACAAATATTTTTATGGTTTCTGCTCTGACGAACTTAATGTCACTGGTGCCCCCTCCACAAGAATTTACTCGTGCAACCAGACTGGCAACAAGGTCCCACCCTTTTACAGTTAAATCAACCAAATGCAGCTGACAATTTTACTCCATCAGCTTCTTTTCTTGCACTTCCTGCCTGTGGAACTCTCTTCTGTATACTTGCTTTCCTGACGGTTACAACCTCCAGGAATTTAAATGCAATGTCAATTCCCCATCTCTTATCCATTTCACTCCAGTTCCTTTCTACATCACCCATGTATATTGTTCTTTTCCTTTCTCTCTACCTTCGCAACTGTCTTCACACCTGTGTTCCCAACCTCCTCTTGTCCTTTCCCTGACATCCCCAGTAACTGGTGCATCTTTCTCTTCACTCTTCTCCTACCTAAACTTTTACTCTCTTATGTCGCCCCCTGCGCATCAGTGGCAGTACTGCCTTGCTTGGAGTGAAACGATTAGAAAAAAAGTAACAACTATCTAGGGTACATGACAACAGTTCTAATGAACATGGAAGGAAGAGTGCCTGAGGATAACTACTTCAGTCTGTCTACCCTATGTGAAATGGTTATCGTAGAAAATACAAAGGAATCTGTGGTCCATACAACATCAAGATGACCTTCAGAAGTGGTTCTACATTTTGCAGATACCTCTCCCAAGAAACACCCCCAATAGAGGAGAACATGACTGGGGACTGTGTGTATGCCATTCCATGTAGCCGTGGAAAGAAATACAAAGAAATGGGTTGCCTCCTTAATGTAAGGCTTCAAGAACATCACAAGGCAGCAACATGAGGGGAGATAGAAAAATCAGGCATAGCTGACCACATATGGAGGAAGAAAGGGATCACCTTCCCCCTATGGGTTGAAGTTGAAATAATTGATAGAGAACATCACTGAAAACTATATAAACTTAAAGAATCAGCACATGTGCTAGGCTACAAAATTCTCCTAAGTCAACCAAGCATGAATATGAATACAATATGGGAACCAGTAATACGGAATGTTAGAGAAAATCTTAACATCAAAGATTGCAATATGAGCTCTAGTAAAAAAAAAAAATGTTTACTGAGACATTGTTTATTAGTTCCAGAAATTCATGATGTCTTCAAGAACACATTAGCCCAGTGGATATAGATGTTAGTTCCAGGCTACAGCAATGCTGAACAAATGACTTAGAGAGTCAAGTTAAAGGGAGATAACTACATGACTACCAGATAATAGCACATAAAATGAAAAAGATATATCCCAGTAATTGTAATAAAGTGTGCGGTTTGAAAATCCTAGCAGAAGAAAAAGGCTGGAGCATACACTGTTTGAAATGTTGTAATAATGGCAATAAAGATGAGGACAATAGTCTGAACAATGTAAATAGTGGTTAATTTATATATGAATTATTATGTGAATAATTGAATTTTCTTTTTTTCTTTTTTCACTCTATTACTCTTTAATAAACTGGAAATTATTTTGACATGATTGGCATTGCACACCTCAATAGAATCTCTCAAGCGTCTGGATGTTTTATTTATGCTATTTATATTTGAACTATTGTCCTTTTTTTTTTTTACAAAAATGAGAACAATAGTCCAAATATAAATAACATAATTATTGACTCTGTACAGACCCAATGTGATGTTCTAATGAAGATCATAAAAAGATTTTTCAAAAATCTAAATTTCTGTTCAACTGTAGAAACCTAAATGTAGTTTTACAGGGTTTATCAATCAAGACATTGGTTAGTTCCAGGAGAGCTCAAAGGATTGTGGAAAAAACAGGACATGCCCTTGTGAGGATGAGAATTCTCCATAATGGTTTGAAGAAACATGAGCTGGAACATGAAATATTTTAACAGACCCAGACATTACTCAGCAAAATAATGCTAGAATTGAACAAATGCAGAATTCAACAAGACCTGGATAAATCATACAACAAAGATGAGGAACAATAGTCTGAATATAAATAGTGTAAATATGATAACTCCTCATTTCAGAAATTCAGACAAATTATTTTTATGCATGTAGACATTTTTCTCTTTCATTATTTCACTCTAAGTAGGACAATGATGCCACTAGGATGCATGGGGTTACAGGAAGCAAAAAAGAGTGAGAAGATTTTAGGCGAGATGAAGAGTGGAAAGGGACAATAAAGGAACAGGGTTCAGAAAGACAAGATGGTGATGTTACATTTAAATTTTTGAAAATTGTAAGTAACAGGGAAGCAAGAAGTCTGAAGAGAAATGAAGCAAAATAAATTATTAGAATAGAACAGACAGTTGCATCAAGCTAGTTCAACAGTAAAACCATTAGATCTGGTTGTCAATCTAATAGTACACTAAAATTCATGCAGTCATGGCAGTAGGGAGAACAGCTCATCAGAACAATTGTCTTGAAAATATTTGTAGAAAAGATGGGATCATTATGGTGGGAAAGTGACTGAAGTCACTATGCCAGGTACCCTTCATTGAATTTTGTTAATCTCAAGATATATAGTAAGAGCACCAGACCAGATATGGCAGCAGTATTCAATGTACTGACAAATGGTAGATTTAATGAATGTGCAAGAAGAATTGTATGACATGAAACAGTGAACCAACATTCCTAGCAGTAGATTCAATATAATCACAGCTCATGTCAATGGAAAGTTTGAGCCCCAAAAGGTGCAAAGTGTAACTCATCTGGAGTTTAGCATTGGGCATGCTGATGGCATAAAAAGTTCTTTGTATTGATTAAATGAAAGAAGTTTTGTTTTAGAGCCATTAAAATTTGCACGCTATTCCTTGCTCCAGTTAACCACAGATTGGGGGGTCATTTTGAGAACAGTTGCCACTTGTATTTTATCATATCTGTCAGCCTTGCTACTAAGAGAGGAGTAAGTAGTTGTCATATGCACAAATACCTAGTTAAAAACTAATGACACGGGGGAGGTTGTTGAAGTTATGAAAGTCTGTAAGGTCTGAAGATAGAGTCCTGTGGGATCTGTGCAAAAATAGGAAATGAACTAAAAGCATATTCATTCAGCACAATCTTCATTACAAGATTTGTTAGGAACAATTGGACAAGGTCAAATATTCATCCAAAGACGCCATAGCCCTTGAGTGTGTGGAAAAGGCTAGCATGCTAAATTCTGTTGAATACCTTTGAGATATCCTAGAGCCACAGCTCAAGCTTTGCTATTCAGTGATGGCTGTTAACATATCAGTGGTAGACCTGAAGAAATGGAAGCTATATTATTTATCTGAAAGGAGCTCACATGAAGTAAGATGCTTAATCAATTAGCATAGAAATTAGAGCCTCTAGTACTTAGCAAAAAGAGGTAAGGTACTAATAGGACAGTAATTTGAGAGGTCAAAAGGTTCCCCAGAATTCTTAAACTAGAGAGGAGGGCTTACAAAAAAGTTGGAAAGCAAGAAGTAGCAAGGCCTTTATTATAAAGTTTGAAGAGAACAGGAGCCAGTTCAGAAGCACATTTCTTTAGGACAATAGCAGGGATATTCTCAAATTTGCAAATCTTGTCATAATCTAATTTAGAAATGATAGCAAAAACTATGAACAGAGCTATTTTCATATTACTCAGGTGACCCTCTGTTCTTGAGGAACAGTCAGATGAAAAATCAAACAGAGATCTTCCAAATGAGTTGAGAGTGGAGTTGGAACAGAATTTTTAGGCAAAGCATTGTTTTATCTGTAGTAGATGACAACACTTCAAATTGATTGAAGAGACAAGGGACTGAGGATTTACTCCTGTTCAGTACAATCTTGAAGAAACCACCTGAAATCTCTAGAACCAATTCCATTCTATCAACGTATAGCGACTTTGACTCTCTGAGAACACGCTTACATTCATTATGAGCAATAACAAAAAAATATCTATTACAATTGAACCAGTTGCTCTGGTATAGCCAGAAGAAGTGATTGCTATGGGCTACAGTGGCTGAACAGGCAGAAGAGAACCAGAGGGAGGATTGCGAGTTCACTTGGTACTTCCATACTGGCATAAGCTTTCACTCGAGAAGAGATTTCAGCTGTACATTTCTTAACATGATAATTTAAAATATCAATCCAAAGGTTATTGCAAAAGAAATAAATAACAAAATGAGTCCCAACCAGTACATTAGTGACAGAAAGATATTCTGTTTATACGGGATTCTTGCCTGATGGGAGAGTAGAAAGGAATGTCTATAGACACTACTATGTGGTTGTAGTTGCCAATAGGACAGAGCTAAAGAGCATGATATGAGTTCAGGAAGGAGGCAAGGAAGAGATCAAGTAGAGAAGCATGTCTATCAAAGTTACTAGGGAAATGCTGAAAGAAGTCTACTATTTGATTGAGATTGAGCAATTCAAAATCTGGATTCCAGAAAGATCAGTGACATTAGAGTGATAAAACCACTTGACATGATGAGCATTTAAGTTGCTAAACACAGATATTTACAGAATAGTACAGTGAGAAGGCTTTATCAATACTATCAAATATTTTGTCTAGCAAGCAGCAGTCATGAAATTGGTGCAATAAAGGAAGAGGAGATAACTGAGTTGACTAGTGAAAGTCAGAAGCACATGTAATAACAATCTAAAGACCCAAGGGACAGTTCTCTTGCTAGTGATAGATGCTTGCAAATATACTTATGAATATAACATTCTTTTTTCTGCATATAAAATCAATCCAGTGACATAAAACATATACACACACAGAGTTCAAACTCTACCACATATTGTATGTCTGTGTGCTTGCACAAAAGTTTAACTAAATTGTTCTAAAATTTTATATTTATTTTGTGTTTGTGTGTAAAGAAACTCATTTCATCCTGTTACCAAATTTCAAATGACCTGCCATAATTTTATCATAAAAATAGAAATCCAATTCCAATAAAGTTCCAGTACCAGACCATGTTGGTATAAAAGGTAATGAGAAAGTAGATGAACTCGGAAAAAGAACCTTTAACATAGAAATAACTAATATGAAAATTCCATGTACAGAATTTATAAAAAGCAAATGGCAAGCTGTATAAGATACATTCCCAGAAAACAAGCTTTATGAACCCAGCCAAGTATCAGACAGAAAAACACAAAACTACTAAAATGGGCAAAGAGGGGACACTGTGCTGGCTAGTGTTTGTAATAAGACCTGCAAGACTAACTCATGCACACCTATTAAGAGCTGAAGTTATACCTCAATGCACCCATTGCAATCATAGATTGATGGTTTAGCACATTCTGTTGAATGTAAAAGCTTTCAGCTTAAACATAGTAAATACTACAATGTCACAAATAGAAAAACATTGTTTAAAGATGTTTCTAACAACAAAAAAAAAGGAATTTTTAAATTCCTTTAAAAATTATTTATGTATGGGTATATAAGGACTTGTTTAAATGGTTAAGATTGACTGATTAAACAATCTATTTGAAATTGATCCTTTCCAAATATTGGAAAAAAGAAAATTACATATATTCACTTGGTTGGCATAAAATGACCTATCAGTGTTTACATGCTGTTAAACAAAATCAAACCAAACCATTTACTGCTATGAGTAAAAATACATCAAGTATCTATAATCTTGACTCGTTATATCCATTGTTTTAAAAAATTCAATGCAGATATTTATTGATGATTCCTGTATCTTTGTATACAGATATACTACGGAGTAAATGTACACCTATCAGTTACCTATTGATATATTTTCCACCTCTTAATTTCTTTCTTTCAGAAATGTTATGGCCTGAGAATCTCCGATCAGTAGTAAGAAATGTTACTGATACTGACTGGAAACAACTTTACCCTCTTCGAGAAGATGTCAATCTTCAATTATTTCAGCCCTTGGCTGAGATTCATGCCAATATCAATTTCGACAAACAGTTCAAGTTGAATGAAAAACAGGAGGTAAGTAAAAACAAATTATATGTGATGCCTTGTGGGGTTGGGAGGATGAAAATGTAAACATATTTATTATGTTAAACAAACATCACTTCATATGTCAAAAAATTATTGGAAAATTGATGCAAACATTTTTCTTTGTTTTGTTTTGTTTTTTTCTTTTTTGTCAAGGTGTGTCCAGGTAAGTTGTTGTATCATTAGTAAACTGTGTATATTTTTGACATGTTAGAACACTGAAAGGAAGCAAAAACAATTAGATAAAAAAAAAGAGATGTTTAATATATGTAAAGATATTCAAAGCACAGATAGAAAAGTTTGGCAAGAAAACAGTAACACCAAATTTTTTCTGTATTTAGAAAATACTCTATTTTTTTGTATTTTATCTTAAAACTGTAGTATAAAAATAATTACCATGGTGTTAAAAAAAATCTTTGTAAATAATTTTTCAAGTATTGTAGAAAATGAAATTTTAGAATTATTAAATTTAATTTGATATGAGATAGCATTTATTTGATTTCTTTTTCCTAATTGCAAATGTGCTAAAACAAGAATGAGAGTAAATGTCTCTGTTTGTGTAAATTATACCAGCTGAAAGATAGTTATCACTGTTGTTTTAAGAGGAAAGATATTATTGACTAAATTTATAGAAATTTCTTTATTTTGGAGGGAGTGGGGGGGGGGGTAAAATTGACCCTCCCCATCTGTTGGTAAGTCATCTATAAAGCTTTAAATTAACTCATAAAATTTCTCTCAAAACAGCATAACATCTGTCAACAACCAGTTTTTGATCTGAAAAATTATACTATAATACAGGGTGATAATAATTGTACATTATAGTAGTTATTCATTAAAGTTTATAAGTTAAGTATGTGTGAGAAATGAGTTGCTTCACTTAACTTTTTTAGGTGAATTATATTGAATATGCTTAATTTTCCTAGTTGATATATGTTTTGTGTGTGCTTTTAAGCATTGAATGTTTAGGTTGAAGATATTGGTGGTGTGGTAATTATTCACATATATTTTCATTCCTTATTCAAAATTCTGAGGAGAATAAATTTTGTATATTTAGTGAGTCATGTCATCTCTTTTCAAATATAAAATAGCACTTTGTAAATACTACCTTAAAATATTTTTGTTGCCTTTGGAGAAAGTTATTGACTGATTCTTTTTTTTTTTTTTTTTTTTTTTTTTTTCATCAGATCACCTGAAGGTGTTTAGAATGCATAACTCAGTTGTTTATTTTACAGTTTAAGTCAATCTTATGAAACCTAACCATAATTTCTTTGCAAGAAAATTGAATGTTTTCATGTTAAACCCTTTTGGTTAGGATGAAACTGTCAGTTTAGAGTGATTTATTATTTGTTTGAACTGATTAAATATAGATGTTAATGTAAACCAGTCCAAATAGTTACATTTCTCAGGAAAATGAAGCTTTGAATTTGTCACAAAATCCAATATTTTAATCTGTGATTTCTGCACAAATTTATATTGTCTTCTTCACTCTTCTGGCAATTAATTATGAAATTATTGATTTTTATTATTTTATTTTTTTAATCTTCTATAAATATTGTATTATTCTTGTCTAAATTCTCATGATGGGAGAGAGCAATTAACACCCCCTATTTCCTCCTTTTTGATTCTCTCAATCACTTGTCATGTGTTCTGTGAAGCATATAGAATTACTAATGTTCAACTTTAGATCAGCTGTGTGTTACTGTTATTGAGAATGAATATTTGACAGTCAAAAAGCAGTAACACTTGGATTAACAAATAAATTCTATATATTTTTTCTCTCCCAAGCAAAGGGATAGTGCCGTTAGGATGCAGGGGTTATAGGGAGTGAAAGAGAAGATTTTAGTGAGGAGAGGTCAATAAAGGAACAGGGTTCAAGAAGACAAGATGGCAATTGATGTTGCATCTAAATCTTTGAAGGTTCTAGGAAGCAGAGAAGTAAGAAATCAGGAATGTGTTCCACAGGTAAGAAGTGAGAGAGAATATTAGAACAGACTATTGAATGTAGCTAATTCAACAGTAAAATGATGAAACCTAGTTGCTAATCTAGTAGCACACTTAAATGCATGCAACTGAGACACTTAGGAAAACAGTTTATCAGAACAGTTGCCAAGGAAATACCAAGGAAAAGAGATAGAGGGAAGCTATGTCATGTCAGTGGGAAAATGGCTGAAGTTGAAATGCCAGATTATAATTGATTACATTAGACCCTTCTTTGAATTTTGTCAAGAATCTCAAGATATACAGCAAAGCATCAAACAAGATATGGCAGCAGTATTCAATACACAAATGAATGTTAGATTTATAAATGTGCATGGTGGATTCTCAACCCCCAAAATTTTCTGCCACAACTCTGCAAACCAACTTTCTTCATGATAGATGTTGCAATTGATTCAATATAGTTGTTCCACTTCATATCTGTGGAAAACAGCATGAGATTTACTCTTTAAACTCTTATTCCTACAATACCTTTTAGTAGCATTTAGAAAATTTTGATAACTAAACTTATGTTAAACAGTTCATTTGCATTACAAAACCACAAAAGGATAAATTTATTGATGTTTTGACAATTTTAACAATTGAGTTATTTTATTGCCCATTTTGATAAATATTCACGTGTATCTGAAAAGAAAATGTAATTTTTCCATAATACTTTTAAGTCATTGTTGTATATTGACCAATTTTATAAAAATTCCTTGATTTTGTAAAAGGTTGCATGTACACACATGGTACGTTACAGGAATATAAGAAACTAATTCTTACAGTTTATTATTAATGGAAAAAATATATTTACTTTGATTTAGCAAATTTACATTATTTTGCTGATTCTCAAAGCTTCATGAAAATATTTTTGTTATTCTGTTTGGTTTATTAACTTTAATCTTACAGTTTACAATGTCTTTTGTTATGAAAGAATGAACAAAGCTTTTTTAAAAGATCACTTGTTTATGATAAATATTTTAAAATGCTGGCCAAAAATCTATTGTAAGAAGACAGAATGTATAGTCATTAACAAAAAGGACATTTCAAAATGTGAGCAACAATTTGGAGATGTCAGAATCAAGCAAGTGAAGAAATTTAAATGCCTTGGAAGTCTTATAACCTAAAATATCACACAGAAATTTAAAGACCTACTGGAATAGTAAAATAGGCCTTCCAAATGCTAAACAAACAAGAGTCCTGAGCTGCTATGTGATATCAATTCTCCTATGGCAGTGAATGCTGGACAATTTCCTCATCTCAAGAGATGTGATTCTACAGAAACATACTGAGAATACCATGGACAAAGCATGAGAGCAATGAGAAAACTTTAAGGAAAGGCCATTTAGAATTGAAAAGTGACAGTTTGATTTTTTTTAGAATGCAAATTGAGGAAAAAGGGCTAGGGGGATTTGACACTCACAGGACAAATTTAAGACAAGGGGTCAGAGGGAAATTGCAAGTAACCTACATAACAAGCTTGTGTATATGTCTGGCTGACCAGGGAGTTACAGGCATATTAAAAATATGATCATTGCTAAGGATATAAAAAATAGAAAATTATGGAGAACCATGATTGTTCAAATTCTGAAGAGATGCAGGATATAAAAGAAGATTGAATAACCTACCTTGATTTACCATTCTAAGGATTATCCATAGATCTGAGTTGTGAGATAATTTATGACATTATGACTTGTGCATAACACTGTTTATTAGGCATGAACAGGTGTGTGTCTGTGAAGGTTTTTTTACTACAAAGAATCTGTATGTTTATATAAGAAAAAAAAATGAAACCTACTTTCATGTTCGTTTTAGCATTGATTTTTCAAATTGTAAATGCATGAGGTTTAAAATATTAGGGAATAGCAGTCAATAACATGTGTAAATTCCTATCTTCGGTTTTACAAGAATATTGTTTAGTGAATGGATCTAATTTTTCATTTTGCTATTGTTTTATGCTTCCTAGTATTTTTCTTAATTTAGAATAACAGTTGTCATGTTTTCTCATGACTTTTTTTGTAGCCTTGAATCTGATCAGTGTAGCTTCTTTTTATAGATTTTGAGGTAGAACACCTGTCTGTTAAAAATTTTTTTTTAAATAAGAGCACCAGAACTAAAATTGTTTGGTTTATGCCATTTGCTATCATCTTATTCATCAATCTTTTCTTTTTCTCAACATAGAACAACAGATTTGCTTCTTATGATATATAAAGTTTGTCAGCTAATAATTGTATTTTTGATTTGTATAGCTTTTGTTGATTGAAGAGTTCATGAATATAACAGCAAAATATATATTATAAGAACACACCCAAGATATGGAGGTTAGTCTATAGTTTTCTGTTTATATCCCTGTATCTTTTGTAAGGAGACATAGAAAAAAATGTATTTGGTGAATTTATGCTGATTATATTCACTTGTGTCATTGTCTAACTGGAGAATTGAACCCGAGCCAAACTTTTCTCTGGCACTGATATGTGAATGGTGACAGTGTTAATGCACTTAGTGGAAGGAGCCATATCACCTTTTGTTGGAATCGATATCCTTGGTTCAAAGGTGTCTAAACTAATAAGAGAGCACCTTATTATCTGAAGTGTTTGTTTGGCTGGATTTCCAAAGTCTTTCAAAACTATTGGCAGTAATAAGTAGTAGGGGATGGTCATTTTTCTGCATGGATTAAATTTTCTTTGAAATTCTTCATTAAATCATGGTGAGTGGCTGATTTGGTAGTCATGTCTCAGCATTGCTAGAGTTAATCACTGGAAATGGTCTTCAAAATAAAGCACCATTTTTCACAGCTGTGCCTGTTCATTCATCCATTTAGAGTTTGTCTACTTTACACTTTTTCTTTTTTTCTTTCTTTCTTGTGGCCTCTTTAAACAATGGACTGTTTTTATGGGTATTAAAATCTCCCAGCAAAAAGGATTGGTAGGTAAACTTGGCATTGATAGCCAGCCAGTGAATGTACTAACACACATTGACAGGGAATTAATTCTTCTGTTCCTCCCAGACTTGAAAATTTTGGATCTTTTCCAATGTTTACTCATTTTTTTCTTTACTCCCTTGCTCTTTTGCACTAAAGATAAGATGAATCAATTTTCTTGTGTGTGAGATATCTATAATGATAAGAATTTGTATAATTGCTTGTGTGAATGGACATATTTATTAGTTTGCATTGAGTACATGTTAGTATTTGTTTATGGATATAATTTTATGCAATCTTTTATCTATTTTTCATTTCATTATTATTTTGTGTTTGGCTTGTTAACTTTATAGAGAAAGTTCAGATTCACTTATGTGGATGATTTATCCTATAAATATTTCCATAAAATAATTCTAATTCATAAGGGATGAAAGTAAATGTGATAAACATGCTTGAAAGTTCAGTATATGTAAAACTTGTTTTCTTACTATTTTGATGTTTATTTACATCATTCTCAAAATGACTAGAATTTACTTTTTCTGCTTACTTATTGGAGTACATACATTGGAAATTAAAAAGAATGGAAAAGTGGAAGGGGTGTGGTGAGGAAGCTGAGAGATAACATCAACTTGTTTTCAATGATTTTTCTTTCTGTTCCTTCTCTTGTGGTCTTATGCTTATTTGTAATATTCACAGCAAGGTTGTTGTGGAATTTGTATTGTTCTCCATCCCTAAAGACTTGTTTGATTTAATCTTTATTTAGGAAACAATACGTATCTTATATTCAAGGAACTGTTTAGAATACAAATTAGCTGGCTCATTTCATTTTCAGATTGATTATATGAAAGCAAGCTGTTTTGATTTATCTACCTAAGAGCATTTTTAGAAATATCATTGTAGATAATTATCAGATTACTTCCCCTACTTTGATAGGATGGGGCTGAATGACATGTGGACAATGCAGGTACATAACTATTAATACTTATTTGTTATTAAATGTCTATCATCACTTGTGAATAAATGTTTTAGATGAAGATTAAACAAGATTGTATTTTTGATGATAAACCTTTTGGAACTTACCTATAGAAAGAAACTAATATTCCCACTGTCAGATGCTTGGTTGCAACTATATCATGCCAAACTTAGATGCACACACAACAGCACCACATGTGCCAGCTGTCAATATTGACAGTCAAATCACTTCGTCTCTCCAGCAATGGTACAAGTGAGAACTGGGAATATTTTCTAGTGCAATGGTGTTGAATATGTTGGTGGGCTGACTTCCTTTTAAATCCGGATGGAAGGCACTAAAAACATGAACAGAAAAAATCAAAACAAAAAGAAAGCCTGCCAATTTGAAGAGAAGACACCATATTATCTATGATTGTACTACATATGTGTCAGCACTATGATAAGCCTGTCTGAAACTTTCGGGCCTACAATCATCTGCAAATTTTCCTTAAAATTCTCATGGCAACAATTACATTATTCAAACTAGCCATTACCCATGACGTATTGACCAGAGGCTTAGAAGAACCTAAAATCTAGCTTGACTTGCTAGTAATTATCTTTAAAGTGGTTTTATTTCATTGATGTAAAAAATCCAGACAACAAGCAGCATCATATTTTCTAAACCCACAAGGATTTGAGGCTACCAAAATTACATACCTGAAAAATATATATTCTAACTAAAAAAACAACATGAGAAATGGTCTTTTTATGGCCAACAAAGTAACAGGAAGAGTGCTGACTTGTTCATGCACTTAAGAGTAGTTTGTTGCCAAAAGGACAGATCTGACAGCATCAGGGATCATCGAGATGTTGTGTTCAGTACCTTCTATATCCTGAGCACAAGTGTCAACTGCCATGGTGACAAGACAATGACACTTGATCATTATGGTGATGACTTTGTCTCATGCACCTGATGCAAAAGGAGATACAAACTGTAGCTCTTCTTTAAACTCTTAGTTGCAGTGTCACTGCAAGATTATAAGGTCTTGCAGTTTACCTGTCCTTCAAGAACAAAAGCAGCTTATTTACAAAGTGAAATTGGCAACCTATTTATAGAATGCATTTACCTGAAGTGTCAAAAGCCACAAAATTATTCTAAGAGTTTCTCTTCCCCACAATGGAGGACAATTGTGAGAGACTGAAACAATACCACCTAGCATTCTCAAAATCATATACCTTCAGCACCTGCAAACATCAGCCAATTTCCCCTCATGGATGGACCATGATGAAAATTGAGGGTTCCTAAGTAACTGGAATGTCCATCACAGGCACCTTTCAATTTTTCTCAAACAACAACTATAGAACCAAGTTAGGCATAAACACAGATGAATTTCAATGATACTGCAGTACAAAAACAGCCCAAGATGTCTTTAGCAATGTTTATATGTGGTGACTAATACCATTGTCAGCTGGTCATACAGATCTCATCCTACCTTGCTAGATAGATTTATGTGCAGAGAAGACAGCCTTCATATTCACCACACACAAGTAGTTCACAGACCTTGCACAGGGTGAACACCACTGTAAAAATAAACATAACTGCTTGAAAATAATTTGGAGATTTACATGTCCCAATTGCAGTTACTAAAATTTTGTCAAAAGATTTTTGGTTATTGAATCCAAATTTTAGTTATCTTCAAATTAGTATTCAGGTTAAATTTCTAATGAAGCTTTTGACTTATTTAATTTTCTGAAACTTGATAACTTTTTAATTAAATACATTTTTCAAGTTAATTCCAGTAATCATTAAATGCAATCAAGCCCGTTTTCTCACTGATTCTATTCCATAAAACTGGGCATCAACCACGGTGAAGCCACTCTGATGCTTTATTTACCTTGCATAAGTAAGTTGCCATACATCTCCTCGTACAGATTTGTTTGATCTAAAAACAACCCAGGATGACTCTTAACATTTCTTTGGATATAATTTCAGCCAAATATCTGTTAAATATCACCTCTTGAAATAAAACAATTTGGCTTTTAAGTATATCTTGCATGAATAATAATGACAGGAGATTGTGAAAGCATGGATTATTACTTTCTGCATTTTATTGTTGTTGTGGGCTCCAGTGTATTTACTTGCCTGTTATCTGGACTAATTGCATCAAATTAGTCACAGTGGCAATTAGCAGAGAGCATATTTTTTTACTATTTGTAGATTAAGTTTAGATTTCTCTCATAAATAATGGATTAATAGGATAAGTGACAAGTATTTTTGGTGCTTGTGTGGTGTTGAATTTGATTGAGTTTTTGAAATTGTTGAGAAACTTGTGGATATCTAGATTAAGCATTATTATTTTGTATTATTGGTATGATTAAACATTATTTTTTATTATTGGTTATATATTTATTTTGCATGGACATATAACATATATATATATATATATATATATATATATATATATATATACTCTCTCTCACTAATATATACAGTATGATACTGGTTCCAGTTTGACCTATGAGATTGTTAGAGTGCAATGTTGAGAAAATATATCTAGGTAAAAAAATATCCTTGGCAGTGCTAATCTTCTGTCTAAATAACAGATACTAGCAATACACATTAATCCTTTTCTTGACTATTCTTAAGCAAGATGGTAGTTTGGTTTCCTGTTGCTAACTTGATGGTTTTGAATTCAGTGTAGTCTTTCTCCTAGGCTGGCTGTTACACAGGCTTAGAGAACCCAAACTATACTGTTATTTAACTCATGACTGGGGAAAATAAGAGATGTGTTTATGCCTTTCTCATGGTAATTAGTGCAAAAGTGAATGTAAAAGACTGACAGAATTTTAAACTCTACTTGATTATTTTACTTCACATCCTTATGGCTATTATCTAACCTTCAGATACAGTATTACACACACATTATAAAAACAATGCTGCATAAATGTGATCCTGTGTACACCCACGTGAAAAGGAAGAACAGGTTTTATCTATCAAGTGTTTCTGTTTGATAGACCAGTGGATGTTTCTTTTTGAAGTTTGGTCTTCTAAGAAGCATCTACTTTAACCAAAAGGGAATGAAAAGTAAAGGAATTTTTGGAGATCAAGTGATAATATAGAGTATATTTGGGTGCTGGTCTATATTAAATTAGGCTTAAGTTTAGGTCTGCCCTTGGCAAGAGATAAACATGTCTGGTTAGTGGTTTGAAAGCTTCCATTTTGTATTGCCAGTCACCATGTTGGAGTGAGGAGATGGTAGTGAGAAGAGTTGGTATAGCAGAATTTATCCCAAGTATCATCTACTTACCCATCCAGATGAGCAAGCAAAACACTGAATAAAACCTTTCATATAATTTGGGAAAAATGGTTTGCATTCTTATTTCTTGATATGGCATTTGTCTTTCATTGTGTTGTATGGTGAGTATGCTGCAGGCCCATCCCTAGCTTTTGTTGCACACCAATGAGATCAAGAATCAGAATGCAACATGGGAGTAATCATTGGCCAGTTGTTGGGAAGCTTAGGCAAAGGTTGTATTGTATGTTGTATAATTACCTGTCTATATGCACACACATACATACAAAAAATAGCCATCTTGCATCAGTACAAGTATACAAACACTATCCCTGCATGTCTGTAATATGTGTACATATATATGTAACACATACAAATATATGTAGCATAGTTATGTATTTGTATTCTCCATATTTGTATTGAAATAATAGAATCCTACTGTGAAATCTTAGTATTGCTTTATAACAATGGGTTCTTTATTAAACAGTCTGTTCATCCTCTTTGACACTTGGCACCAATGTCTCCTGCTAGCAGACTCTGTAAAGTTGGCCTTTATACATTGCTTATAAAGTTTGAACATGATTGTGATGAAAATTCATCTTTTTGCAAGTGGCAAAAGGAAGCAGTGACTGTCAGTATTCTTGTCTCCATCAAAGAGAGTGCAAGAGTTTGCTCAGTTATTAAACTGGTACAAATTGACCTGGACTTACTTGACAATGTGACTGTCACTGTCACAAGTAAAACTGATGTGAATATATATGATTCCTCCAATTTCCTTCACATGTTTAGTAGACTCACCTTGCCAAATAGTTGTAGAAATGATGAGAGATTCTCCAGTTACGATATTGTTCATAAAAGAACTACTGACAATTTTTTACTTTTTATTGGAAACATTTGCTTTTTCAATTCTACCCTCTTTTCACATTTGTTTATTTTTTCTGATCAGTCTCTCTTCACTACCTTTAGTGTCAAAAATTTTAGGGCAGTTCTTCATTGTCTTATTGCTACATTAAATACTTACTCTGATCTCTATATGCCTTCACTGATCACTGCCTAAAAGATCACTTATCACTGCTTAATCTTGCTGCCATAAAGTGTATCTTTTCTCTGTCTTCACTTTCTATTGCTTCCTGGATAGCCTCTTGGCACCTTGCTTGTTCCAACTGTTCATCTCTTACAATTTCTAATAATTTCTGAGAAAATATCCATCCCCTTCTAAACTAACAAAAAGCCTGTCTTTGTTTTAAAATTATTATATATTTTATAACTTCATGCAGAATTTTGCTTAGCTGAAAAAATACATTTCAGAGGTTATGAAAACAACTTGTTAGATATGTGAGTAACCATCTTGTTGCCTCATCATGTGTGGATGATTAAGTTAATATGTTCATGCAGTAATTATCTGATCTTGTGAGCAAATTAATTGAATGCTCATTAAAATGCTTTTTGTTGTTTATTTTGACTTTAGCTACTTTACATTGAAAAATAATTAAAACTGAATTTGACAGCATTTTTAAGAAATACTCCTAAGCACAAAATGTGCATGACAAACAACATCTGGATTGAATGAATTTTACTCTTAGCTGCACATCTGCCAAATTTTCACCTGCTACCTTATATCACTGTTTATTTGAATTGACTCTTTTATGGCTGTAAAATACCTGCTGCAGAGAGACTGTAGAGTTTACCATACTTGTAAAATCTGTAATTGTTCAAAGGCTGGATAGCTTCACAAATGGAAGCTGGTCACATTGATGTTGTTTTGACAGCATTGCACTTGTTCCATGCTTCCTATAAGAGAACTGATGCATAAATAAAATCTCTATTAATACATAGGTTTATACTTGCCTGTGTACATGTAGAGGTCATCATGCTTCTTGTATTTTTTTCAAACACAAGTTTAACTGTCAGAAGTAACTACATATTTACTGATTCATTTATATTTGTTAAGGAAAACTCTGCCATTCATTTATAATAAAAATCAATAGAGGGAGCATTACAAATTAGCAAGTATGAATATCGATATGAATGTACCGATGTTTGGATTATATATACATTTCAGGTTGATCACAAGTATAAAAAATAAAAAAAATGTATCCTTGGACAGATTTAACAGCATCACTTCTTCAATAAGTGATTTTGAAAGTTCTCTTTAACTGAATTAGTGAATTATAATACTATTTTTACTTTAAACACAATGTCTATACTGATCAACTCTTCAACATTCAAATTGATGTTAGTCATAACAGATGTAAAATGCTTCTTCAGATGAATTATTAAATTAGTACACAATTTCTGATAGTAAATGAGGCAATGTTGGAAACGATTCTGATAAATTGCACCAAACTATTAACTGTTATCAAGCTGGGAAAAGACAATAGGGTTGATAGAAAGATGCCCAAATTATAGACTTTGATGATAAATAATGACTTAAGTACCTCCCATTAGCATGGACCAGGCTTGCCTCCCAGAGAGTAAAACACTACGCCTCCTTGGTCTCACACTTTCAGCAGACCTCAAATGGAATGACTATATCGAATCCATTGCCAAATCTGCTGCTATGAAAGTCGGTTCTCTGTGTAGGGCCCGGAAGTTTTTTCCGTCTAAATCTATCCTGCACATTTACAAATCTACCATCCGCCCGTGCATTGAATACTGCTGCCATATCTGGTCGGGTGCCCCTGCTGTTCTCCTTGGGCTTCTCGATAAGGTTCAGAGGAGGGTCTGTAATGTGATAGATACTGACTTGGCAGACCGCCTGCAGTCTCTCTCCCACCGGCGTGACGTGGCTTCCTTTTGTCTCTTCTATAAATACTTTCACAGCTTCTGCTCCGATGAACTTAAATCACTGGTGCCCCCTAAATACGAATTTGCACGAGATACTAGATTAGCCACTAGATCCCACCCTTTTACAGTGAAACCGATAAAATGCAGCCGTAACTTCTACTCCAACAGTTTCTTTCCTCACACTTCCCGACTGTGGAATTCTCTTCCAAACGATTGCTTCCCCGATGGCTACAATCTCCAGGAGTTTAAATGTAAGGTCAATAGACACCTCCTAACACACTAACCTGCTCCCACTCTATCAAGCACTCTTCCCATCTGCCTAACCCTCATCCTTGCTATCCTTACTCATCTGTCACCTTCCTCCTGACATTCCCTATGTCTAACCACTCCTTCTCTTTACCTTCCCCTATGTAGCCCCATGCACAATAGTGGCAGTGGAATGCCTTGCTTGGGGTGAGATGATTAAAAAAAAAAAAAAAAAAATTATCCTATTAAATGGAAAAGTAATTCAAGAGGGAGTTTTATTGGAAAGTCTGCATGAAGTCCAGCTTTTATTTAGCAGTTAACAGTGAACATTGTCTGTCCTCAGTAAAATACACTGTGCGACAGAAAAACCACCCACATAATGGTAGCACATTAGCTAAATGAAGAAGCTATTGCCACTGTCTTACCATTGTCAGGTATATATTTCTGCCACACACTGTATAATCTTAAAGTGAATTACTTTGTAGTATTGTTAAACTATTGGGAGGCAAAATAATGAGTGAAAAGTAGATAATAAACACGGTTAAAAATGCTAGACTTTCCCCAGCCTTTTTCTGAGAAGTTTTCACATCTAAGAAATTTGGCAGTGTGCTGAAATGGAGGAAAATTAGATACTTTTTAGTGTAAAATTTTTACATGAATGTCATCTTAGTCAATTTCTCATGATTAAATTTTTGATCTGCTAAAACTGCTTTCCTAACTATTGTTTAGTTGATTTTATGTCATGAGAATTAAAATAAAATAAGTGATTACCAAATGAGAAATATATATGGGAAAGGTAGAACTGACTGGTTGAAACCTTGTGATTGAAACAAAGATCTAAATGATTCAACAAATTATGGCAATACTTCAACTCTGAAATTCAAATAATGGATGAGAATGCATTTTGCACTACATAACCAATAGTTAATTTTTGAACTAAACCAAGAATTTTTAAAGCACTCTGTGGGGTTTAGACTCCTGCTCATTGTCAAAAATCAAAAAAAATACTTAGACTGAACATTTGTAGATGAACCTACTAAAAAGAAATTCATGAAGACAATATATAAAAGATTCTTCACATAATTTCCCAACCAAATGCTAAGTAAATTTTAAAACCTTACATTTGCATGTTGTATGCATTACCATGTGTTTTTAAAAAAGTGTTAAAAGTTTAATCCAGTGCATAACACAAAAAAAAAACAGATTAAATTAATCCTTACGTGGATCACAGTAGTTAATGTAAAATTCATTTAAAGTATTAAAACATTACAGCTCAACACCAGAGAGACATAAATAAGTGAAAATAGTGTATTTTCAAAATTATGCATAATATTGACATTTAGAATGTTGGAGTCCATGTCATATTTGATCATAGACAGAAATGACTAGAAATGAACACTTGCTTTTTGATGTAATATTCCATTACCCTTTTGCAAAGCATCAATAAAAATCAACTCAATAATGTATCCTGTTTCTTTAATCCAGAGTCACTGATTTATTAAATAAATTTTCAATATGATGGTTTTCAGGTGATTTTTAGTCTTGAATTTATATCTCAGCTGTTTAAGATTCTTCCTTCTTCAGTCAAGGAAAAAGTAGTATGGCTGAAAAGTGGGTGCTTTTAAAAAGTGAGGTAGAATTATAAGAAAAAAATAATGATTTGGAGGAGGCGTCATAAACATGAATCTATATAGATGGAAAAATTTAACAGAAAATGTCTACATTGACATTTTCAGTGAAATTTTTTCCTTTACTCTGCCCTTGTTTGATATTTCATCTGCACTTTCATCTAACTCACCCCCACTTGTTCCTTCTCCTCCTCCTTACATCCTACACTTTCTCCCTCCCTCCCATGTTGACTGAAGCTGGCTGTGCTTTCTCCTCTTTTAACCTCCATGAAATATTACTTTCCTCTAATTTTTGTTAGAGACAAGTGCATGCATGTGTGGATCCTATCATTTATCAGCCTAAACGGCAATTGCTTTGGGTTTGGACAGGACAGTTCAAGTCTTGTGTTAAGAAGGGAAGGTATTGTTACTTGACTTGAATTGATCTGAAACTCTACAGTCAACATATCATGTCTACAGTGTTATGTTTGGTGTTCACAATGCTTATCAAGTACTTGCTGCTTTTTCTCTCTCTCTCCTTCAACCTATCCAAAAGCATATGGAGATGGGGTGGGGAAATGAGGTGGAGGCAGATGGGAAGGTTAGTCAGTCCATTCTTAGCTATCCCCATGTTCTGCATTTGGTTTGCACATGTGCAAGCAGCTTAATAAACAATAAAAGCTACAGCTGTTTTCATAGTGAATAACAAAATAAATTTTCACATCTGGTTTTGATGGTCTCTTATACTTTCCGTTTGCTTACATTAGTGGAAGGGAGGAGAGTGTAGATGTGTAAATAAAACCATTCTCTATATCAATCACTATGTCCCTTACACCTGAGCCATGTGTATCAATGAAAATTTGGGATTGACTCACTCAAAAGCAAACAGCTTGAGAGATTTTTTTTAAAGATATGTTACACACTTCTCTCTCTCTCTCTCTCTCTCTCTCTCTCTCTCTCTCTCTCTCCAGAATATGTTTATATTGAATTAGTAATCATATCAATAATTTTTTTCTTACAAAAGTTAGGCCTTTTCTTGATGAACATTTTTAGTTTTAATATTTAACCTGTGTCTGCTTCTCTAAATTAAATCATGCTAATTACAAGTTATTACTTTCTCACTTGTTCAGCCATTTGCTAAATGGTTGAACAAGCATAATATATGCAATCTTTGAATTAGTCTTTATTTTTTTTAAGATTTGAGAAAAGCTCTACTGTTATTGCTTTGGTAGATTATAGTTTGCATTTTTAAATTTTATTTGCTATTTTATTTTGTTTTCCTTTTACTGCTTTGGCCCATTTAAATGACAATATATTGTTATCAATCTAGAAAAGATATGCAATTTATACCAGGATAGCATTTCTATGATCCTCTCTTTCCATAAACCAATTTATTCAGACTGAAATTGAAAAAGCCTGAGAACAAGTGTTCCTAGTTTTAAACATAGTTTTAAAAAGTTCCTTGTAAGTAAAATTCAGTACTCTAAGTAGTCTTCAAATGTAGCCTTGTTTTATATTTGATTTAAAAAAAGAAATTAGAGAAAAGCAGAACTTTGAAAGAAAGTTGCTGTTTTTGCTTCAGAAGTGATTTTGTTACTGCTTGATATCCCCCTCTTTTTTAACATTTAGCTCTAATCTTAAATAATAAAAAGTAGGAATTTTGTAAATTGCTTACCTTTCATATTTTAAAGGCAACACACATGCACACACACTGGTCCTAATTTTTAAATGTACCTTAATGTATTCAGACCTTATACTTACATTCTAGTTCTTATTATTACCTGTAATCTCCTTATTTTTGTCTGCCCACTCTTCATTTTTGAAGGAGATTTTTTT